>CM062625.1:32649363-33166863 GCA_025617555.3 Puccinia polysora
ATAGCTCTGGTCGTCAGAAGAAGCTTAGGAGAGATCAACTCAATCCCAATAAACCTCCAGGTTCTCAATGAAACTGCCCAACTCTCCGCAATCAAGCGCATGAAGGGTACCAGATAACTATGGGTGGCCGCACAAGACAAAGCTAATTGTTTGATGAAGCTCTAGAAGCAAAACAATAACTGATTCAAACAAGAATAACCCAACACTTCTCAAGGGACTCAAGAGTAGCGTGGCGGAATTCAACTTCACAAGAAATAAGGGGATGTTTAACACTCCAAGTTTTAAGCTTAATAAAACCTCTTCAGTCAAAGGTGACAGGCTCCGGAAAGATAAAAAAAGGATGATCAGGACCAGTATGGCTGGATAAAGGGATCAGGAGTGGTGTAACACACTCAAGAATTCAATTGGTCAAATTCTTCTTCAACCAGCAAGGCTATTGGTTGGTGATAAGGATCAAGGATCAGGATTTGAGTATGGGGGCTCAAAGATCAAGGGGCAATCATGGATATACCCAGAATTTGGACTCAGATAAAGGGGAATGGGACCCCACAGATGTTTTATTTTGAGATTATAATGATGATAATTTTCTGGTAAGATGCCATCCAATCCCCCCCCCCCTCCCTACCAAAAGGCAGGGGAGAGCCCTTGTTATATGGGCAGGAGGCCCTGTTAGACTATGTACAAGTGATACTACAGATAGAGCGGATTTTTTTTTTTTTTTCAGACTCAGATTATCAGAAAAATAGATCATGCTGGCCAGTGGAAATCGGCCTCCCTGACTGGGGTGGGATCTTTTCTCATCCCTTCACCTCTCTTGCATCTGTCCGCGGATGGGTGCGCGCGACAACACAAAGATCACCCACCCCTCACCCAAAGGCGGAAGGGGTGGGGAAAAAATTGAACAAGACCGCCCGCGGATGTTTGCGGGCGGTAGACAACGCTTTTCCACCCCCATCCAAAGATGGAAGGGGGGTGCGAGTGGAAGTTGATAGGCAGTCAATGTTGGCCAATTTGCGGACCAAGGGGGATCAAGTGGAAGTTGATAGGTGTCAGGGGTGTGGTGGTGGTCGTCATGGTTGTGACAGGAGAGGTTTGATTGAGAGTTGAGGGAGCGCTTGTTGAGATTAATAGTCCTCTTGGTCTCCAACATTGACGCATGCATCCGTCTACCGATTGACCAGAGCTGTGCCTTGTCAATTGAGCTGTGAGCATAGCTGAGTAGGTTGACGAGCAGGTTGAGGAGGTTGAAGATTGGGTCAATGCAAGCCTTGGTGGAGCAAGAGATCCTGATGAGTTGGAGGAAGTGCAAGTGATTGAGATTTTCAAGGAGGTTGATGGCCAGCTGGATGGAATGGATGTAGGATTCTAATTGGGATTTGAGTTGGTTTGAGGAAGATCAAGTAGGTGGATCTAGGATGGGATGGAGATGATGGGCTTGCGCAGTTGTTGGATGGCAGCCAAATGGCGCTTGTCATCATCATCATCAGCCATTGTGGGGGCTGCTGGGCTGATGGTGTTGGTGGAAGAGTCCCAGGAGTGATGATGGTGATGGTGATGGTGGTGAGGTTGCAATTGGGACTTGGGGTGATGGTCCAAGCGGAGAAGATCAGGCCAAGCGGGTCTTGGCCCGCGCGTTTGGCCAAAAGGAAGGGGGGAACAAAGAGAGAAGGAATCAAACGCAATGCCTTGGTGATGAGACCAAGAGAGGCCTGTCCTAGACCACTGGGACAGAGGAATGCTAGGAAGGATGAGGAAATTGGAGGAGTGATACTGATACAAAAAATTCCAATTTTTTTTTTTGATGAATGACACCTAAATAAAAGAATTGTAAAAAATTTTGAATTTTCTGCATCTGTTCCAGGGTGTTCAGATTTGGTCACCACACCGGGAACGGGGATGACGTGATCAGGGGAGATGGGAGCAGCAGCAGAGGGAAGGTGAGTGGGACAAGATAAGGGCGGATGAGGGATTGATTCAGGAGGGGAGACCGTGGGAGGAGATTAGAAGGAATCAGGAGATCAGTTTCCTTGACTGGCAGGCAGGAAGTTAGAGAGGGATACAGTGATTTTTCAAAGGTGACCTTGGCAGATAGAAAAATTTGATAAGAGCCTGTATCAAGCAGGCAATATGACAAGAAGTCATTGGCGTACCCAAGCATTATTGCTTTTTTGAAGGTGGGCTGGAACTTGAATATCCTGTTTGCTTTGGGAATCAGGGCGCAAGCAGCAAACCCAAAGGGCTTGAGACGGTTTTAGTTGAATTTTCAATTGTACCACAGCTGGTGGGGAATCTTGTTGCCGCAAGATTTTGAGGGGAGAAAGCTCAGGAGATGAGTGGTGGTTTTGACAGCTTTGTCCCAGTATTTTGGAGACAGATTGCTTTGATTCAGCAGGCATCTACCCTTTTCCAAAATGAGACAATTGGACCTCTTGGCAAGGCCGTTCTGTTGGGCAGTGTGAGCGGGAGAAACATTTTGAGCAATTCCTTTCTTGGAGCAGAAGTGTTTGAGTTTGGAGGAGATGAACTTCCCACCATTGTTGGAGATGAAACACTTGACAACCTTCCCTGTTTGGCATTTGGCTTTGGTCACATAGTCCTTGATTGCCATGTGAGTGTTGATCTTATGTTTGAGGAGCACAACCAACCTGTACCCGGAGAGCTGATCCGTGAGGGAAAGGAAGTAGTTGTAGGCAAGATTCAAAGTAGTTTGGATTGGCCCCACTAAATCAAGGTGGATGTCCTCCAGATTTTTGTTCAAGGCTTTGAAGCGGTGGTTGAATGGAGTTGCGGTACCTTTGGAGGTTCAGCAGATCTCACATGGTGTAGGATCTGAGTGATTGGTTAATTCAAGTGTCTTGAGAGCAGAGGGGCCTGGCTGGCCCAGGAGGGAGTGCCACGCATATGAGGACTCCTTGAGCAGCACTTCAGGTTGGTGTTTGGTGGAGAATCTGGTTCTGCAGAGTTCCGTGAGGTGGTTGGAGGTGGACCCAATGAAAATAAAGTTATTGCATTGCACTTCAAAGCCAAAGAAACCAACAGAGGAGAAAACTGTCTTTTTTGCCTTGAGTTGGGTAAGTAAGATGAGGCATCAATTGATTGTGGGGATCAGAAGCATGTCTTCCAGTTTGATGACTTCCCCTAAGTGGTTAATCAACTTGGCTGAACCAACGTGGGATGCAGTGAGCAAATTGTTGGGAGAACCCGTTCCAACCTCTATCTTCACAGGGGAGACATTGAACAGGAAAAAAGGGTTTTTGAAAATGTAATGGCTGGCCCCTGAGTCCAGGAAGGGGAGCAGGGAGAGCATTGGCTTAGGGGTCAGGTAAATCTGCAAATTAAAGTGCAGTTTGGGGTTTGAAGTATTGTCAACTGGTGTCTTGGTTGATTCATTGGTGGCGTGGAGGTTAGTGGTAGGTTGTTTATTCCAGTCAGGCCTCAAGTGAGGGTTGAGAAACCAACACTTGTCCTCAGGGTGCTCAGCAAGAGGGTTATGGTTATTTTTGAAACAGGGGTGCTTTGGCTTTTTCCTTTGGGTAGATTTGTGGAGAGAGATGGATAGATTTAGCATGGGGGGTCCTCATGGGTGACAGTTTGCAAAGATTGCAGGTGAGTGATTTCTTGGAGCTTGTTGAGAACACCAGTTAGATTGAGGAGCAGGTCTTCATTGAGGATGATTGTGTCAAACATTTGGAAAAAGGAGCTGGGAAGTTTGGCCAGGATTGTGTAACTCAGGATGTCTGAAGGAACCTTGAGGCAGACAACGGATAGTTTGTTCATCAGCTTCTGACATTCCTTGATATAGGAGTTGAAGTTGCCTTTGTATTGAGAATGGATAAAGTTCAACAAAATTCTACCATGATTATTTGAGGATTGAGAGGCGTATCTGGACAGGATGGCATTCCAGATTACATGAGGGTTGCTGTTGTTCTCAGGGTTGATAACTGCATCAAAGTCTGAGTCCCCTAAGTTCTGAATGATGATGTCTGCAGCTTTGTAGAGTTTATTTTTCACTGGGGCGGAGATGGGAGCAGAAGGAGGGTCCAGGACCAGGTCAAGGAGACCTTTTTGTCTGAGGTAGCACTTTATTTGGAGGAACCAGGCTGGAAAATTTGAGTTGTTCAGGAGCAGGATATTTAGTTTGGATTGGGAGTTGTCCTTGGTCTCTGACATGGTTGATTTTCTGCTGGTCCTTGAAGTGAGCGTGGGACTGTAAATCTGAAGGAATCAAGAACTAAAAGGAATTATCATTTGGTTGGCAATGAGCAACAGAGAAGAAATCACCAATAGAGAAGGAAACAAAAATCTTTGAGGTGTGTTACCTAAAAGGACCATACAGACTCTGTTGATATAGTGGAGGAAACAATAGCAGGGGAGAAGACTTCAATTCTCATGTTCCGTCAATTGCATAGCAGTTTTGGCCAGGTAGTGAGACAATTTTTGTTGGAGATTAGCTGATGAGAGGAAACTTGGTGAGTCAGATTATTGGATGAGATGATGCCTTGAGGAGAGCCCAAGTATTGCTTACCTGACTCAGAAACCTGGGGTCAGTGGTGCAATCTTGTGGTTGCACAAAGAGAGAATTCCCCAGGATCCAAGTCATGTAACTGACTTTATAGTTGAGTGAGCTTGGGTGAGCTTGAATTGGAGCATTTGCAGTGGTTTTGTTGAGTTGTTGCAGGCGGCTTTGAGGATAAGGGGAAAAAGACAGGAGACAGGATGGCAGGAGACAGGAAGACAACACGCATGAGTAGAAAGCAAAGTAACAGAAATATTCTGAACATAGGGGAAGATAGACAAATAGAAAATGGAAAAAGACAAAAGGAAGAGGATGATTTGAGCATATTTTTATGGGTACAATATTATTACAACAAATGCTTCCATAACTGACTGAGAATAGATTTTCCAATTGATGGATTGCTGCTCCATTTTCATTTGATCCCAATCTACAAAGAGAAACAGAAAGTTGGATGGCTGGATTGCGTTCAGGATTCTGAGAATTGTTCCTGAAGATGTGGTGGTGTTCAATCATCTCCAAAAGTGTCATGAATGAAGGCAACAAAGTTTGGAACAGATGCTGGAAGCTTAAGTCGGGGATGAGATGAATCTTTTGCCTTTCATACATAGGGTTGTGGAGGGTGTGTATTCTTGGAACCATGTATTGCTTTTCCAAAAGAGAATTCAAAGCTAACCAAGTCAATTCCAAATCAGAGTCTGAATCAGAGTCTGAATGGGAGTCAAACAGTAGCAAAAGTTCAGTCAAATTTTTTGCGTTTTCAACTTGCTGGCAGAATTTTGATTGGAAATGTTGAGAAATATGGTGATGTGATGTGGGGTGATGAGATGATGATGGGATTTGTGTGAAGATGGAGATGTGAAAATTGATAGAGATGTGAAGCAATGGAGATGAGATGTGTGTGATGCAATGTAGATGGGATTGGTATGGAGTTGCTGATGTGGATGGGTGTTTTAGATGTGATGGATGGTGGATGGATGATGATGCATAAATGCCAGGTTTAATGTTGGGTTTGATGTTTGAAATCCGCCATTTTCATGAAACCCGCCATTTTGAAATACACCAGTTAGGGGGTATGTGTATTTCAGAAACCCGCCATTAAAAATGACAGGTTTGGTCACAAAAAATCGCGGGTTTTCTAACTTTGATACACCCTAATGTTTATATCAATGCCTGAGAAATAAAATTTAAAGAAATATTGAAGCTTGATTTTTTAAAAAAATATTGAAAAGTATGTCTTGTCTTTTTATTTTATTTTATTTTTTTTTTCATTGGTTCCAATTTCTAGATTGACGTTTTTTTTTTTCTTATTTTTAGACATATTTTTGAAGGCCTTAAAACATTCAGAAACTTGCAACTATTTTCTCTGGGGTTTCTAGACACCCAGCTAAGCAGCTTCAGTGGAAAATTTTAAAAAATCAAATTTATTGAAAAACCCATGAATTCAAGTAAATGCCAGTGTACTTTTTATGTTTCTGCAAAATAAAAATCCCATGAGTTTAAGGGTTTGGGACACAAAAACATAATGTCCCTAAAAATATGAATTATAATTATATTAATGTGCCTAAAAATATGAATTATAATTATAATAATTACCCTAAAAATATGAATTATCATTATATTCTAAATCAATCACTAGGATTTATGCTTCAAAGCAGTACAAGAATATGTATTAGGTGATTCATTGCACTCTAGAATTGTACAACACAATCAAATAACTAGAATTTTCTCACCAAAGATATAAGTCTTAAAAATAATAAAATATTATGGATTGATAAATTTAATCCAATTCATAACAATAAAATATTGATATATTTAACTTCAAGGACAAATCACTGGTTAATAAAAAGGGTATTACTGATGTCAAATGTGATTCCTGAAGTCTGGGCAAAAGCAAAGCTTTGATGACTATAGACAATGCAAAGGAAAAGCAAGGTGAAAACAGGATTTTCTGAATTTGACAAAGAATGAATTTATATGGCTTGAAGGATTCATTCCAGATAAGCAATTTTCAATTCCATATTCATTGGTTTGAAGGAAAAGTAAAACTTGCAAAGACCAATCAAAGAGATTTAACTGGGACTTAAAGTAATGTGGTCCCTATCATTTGGAGACAGTAATTGGTGAGTGCAAAAACACTAGGATTTTGGCTTTATATTATTAAGGTTCTATTCTCTCAATTTAAAAAGAAAATACTGCAAATGCTGAGGGCAATTTTGATGGTAGGTCCAAGGGTGAAGTGGCTTATTTTGTAGATAAACCAAAGTGTGACAGTAGCCTCCTGCATAAATTGCATCAAGGTACATATGATTGATGATGAATCGGTTGGAACACCCTTTGTGAGAAAGATGTCCATCCACTCAAGTTTTCTTGGACAGTTGTCCTCTGACAAGGGCAAATATACAGAGTAGCCCATTCCAGCAGAAAACTTCTTGTAAGCCTCCCGCCCCCAGGCTCGATGGGGTCAAATCCTCAGCCCCTCCCTTTTGCGCGAGCCCCAGGCACCAGCATATTGAATATGCAGTAGTCCCCGCGTCTCGTTCGAGGCGCACGCGACGACGAGCAGGCCGAATTCGACGGGCCCAGGCGGGCAGTCCAGGAATCCTATCACCCAACCCAGCCACGTCTGCCATTATTATGGCCACTCAAACTCACCACGGTTATCAACTCCAATCCAACAAGCATGACTACACCAGACTTTACCAGGTAAGTTTATGGACTTCAGATCGTGTGTCTCCTCCTTTTTTCTCTCTTGCGTTTATCGATCGTGGGCCGACGAATTTGATTCTGATTCAATTGCCATCGTCTAGGTCGTACTCAGGAGGAGAGCCTGTCACTTTTGTGTGATCAGTTATGCCATCGGTGTTGTCGTACTATGGTTTGTAATGTTGGATATTCCACGTGAGTATCGAGCTCCCCCACTTCTCACCAATCAACGTCTCAGTTTCTTAGTTCTGGCTAGTCAATCTTGCTTCGATCTTATTGGTTCGTCTTTCTTTGTTTTGAATATGCCATTTGCCTGGTTTGTTTTTTCCCCACCTTTCTAAGCTGCCCTGGGAAATGGTCTCCGGATCACTACCTGGGCCATGGGCGCACTCAATTGGGCAAGTGCAACCATCCCCCTGATGACGCTGAGGAGGGTCCAGCTCACAGGTTTGTGGTTCATCAATAATTAACCCGTTTTCGAAGGTCATCCAGCTTCTACTATTCCACTATTGATACGCTCTGAATAGTCTCAAGCATATGCGAATCAAATCGGTACCGGAAATTTTGGACGGTATTGAAATCATCACAATTCATTACATCAACCATTTTCTGCACCGTCAGTGGGCTCCTACTGGGATTCACCTATCTGTTGGCCGCTTTGGCCTTGAATGAAAATCCAGGATTGAGCCCATTTAAAACCATCCCTGGGTAGGTCATCTTCCGAGAAATCTCACAAGCCTGGTTTGTGATTTTTGAGTCTTTGGTTGAGTTACTTTATTGTTTTACAGGCGAGGAGCTCCTCAAATCAATGAGCGACCACTTTATCTTTTGGCATCCTGTTGGTACACTGCCAGCTGTTATTCTTTCTTTGCCGTTTATGATGGTAAATGGCATTACCGCCCTATAGATTCGGTAGACTATGTGAGCCTTTCAGAAACTCCACTTGCTATTTTTTCATTCTGATGCCGATGTTCCCCTGTCAAAAAATGTTCAAGCCCACCATTCCACAAAGAATCGGAAAGTCCTTTGCGTCCCGGATTGAATTCATTCGGAAATTAGTGATCTACTGCTCCACCACGTTTTTGCCTATTTACTTGGTCTCCCGGCGATACATCATCCGCGCAATTGTATTCTCCAAATACACTTACTTGACCAAGCCCATCAAGGCCCACATGGTCATGCTCATAAAATTTGATTCCGTTTTCACCCTGAGTTGTACCATCAGGTTGCTCATGCTCAACTTATTAATGATGACCATGTGGGAAGTCGTGCAAGTCCTGTGGGACGTTTATTCCACTCACCCACTCGATCTATCTCGATTCGATACTGAGCCCAACCAATGTCTATTAGAGGGATTGAAGTCCTCTGATCCTCGCGTTCAAGTAAGTAATTGTAAATACTCAATTCTCGCCATTTTTGCCTAGCCTGGAGACCCCTCATATCTAGATATCTGTTTTCAGCATCATGCTATACGCGAGCTCGCTCATATCTCGTGGAGTGATCCTGAGCGACGCGCCACCATCTTCCAGGATATCAGAACTTCTCCCCGATTGCTAAATTTGATCATTGAGGAAACTCTGAAGCTGATTGACGCTACCAAGTCTATGATCGAACTTCGGGGTCAAGTAATTCTCAATAGTACGCGTGTATGAGCCTTTTAGCTAGCCTCGTGACCCTGATGATACAAAATTCGGCACTTTTTCTACCAGAGCCAGTTCACTCTCTTTCCACTCCATCAGGACCGCGTCAGCAATCGCTTGGAGCGCACTCGGCTTTAAAAAACGATCTACCACAACTCTTCGAGAGTCCCAGCTCGAGCTCTAATTCACTTAAGCAAGTTCTTTTGACAAAGTTTCTGTCGTCCGATCAAGACAAGCCTTCATTTAGCTCCGCCCAACCTGCACCAGCTGGTTCGTTATCTGCAGAAAAACCTAGCGATTATCAGATACCGGCCATTTTCAAAGGGAATCAAGCTCGACAGGTCGCGAGCAGCACCGCGACTGGTCTTCCTGCTCCTGATACTCAAACTGTTCAGACTTCCCCATCCAACCAAACCGGCAGCACACCCCCGGGTCAGAAACGAGAGAAAATTGTGCCGAGATCTTGGAAGATTGTATTGAATAACCAACTCTTTCGATCTTTGGATCTCGGACCCCGCCTAGAAACTTGGCTTTTTTCTCCGTTGATTATAGATGAACTCGAGAAAAGTCTTCCACGTCGCCAGCTTTGTATCTTTGCGGTCGAAGGTATGGTGCTCTTTGAAGCTCGATTTTGTTTTGTTTTGAATTAAGAATTGGACTCCTTTTGATTTTCTATGAATATTGAATCGTTGCAGCGGTGACCAACCTCACTTGCGCATCCCTTACGGAAGATCAGTATGGGGTTCTACAGGACCAAATCCCTCGCATTATGGAAAGTTTAGTGGACTGTTTTAACGCTCTTGGCCAGCTCCGCGCGGACATCTGCATCGAGTTTGATATAAAAGATTTACCCTCACCAAATGATTCCTCATCCGACGCATCTCCACCTGACCCTCAACAGGTAAATCTGCATCAAGCTTTGGATGAGTTTTTGCACCCTCTTCTAACCCGTAAGTCTCCATTAGTATGACCTGGCTGTTTTTCACCCAAACAAGTATCATCATTTTGCTGAAATTTTGCGATGATCAATAACAGGTCTCAAGGTTGGTATAATCGGGATTACCGATCAGTTTAAACCATATCTAAAAGAGATGTCCCTCAATCCGAAGATTAATCAATGGATCCAATCCCATCCTCGGTGACGCTCAGCGTTCAAGTCACATCAGTCATTCTAAACGATCCTTACCTTTCTTGTGACATGAAGTTCCTCATAACCGCCCAGCAAAATAAGGTTTTTATTAGATTCCTCCTTGCAGTTATTTTCGTTTGAAGATACTTTTTATCGGATACCTATGATCTCCGCTTGGTTAAACTTAATAATCAGTGCGAAGATCTGGTGGTTCGAATTAAGCCAATCATCTTGACTTCGTATATCTTTTCCCATGTCGATGCCCACTCCTAGAAAAGAGAAGCATGTTGCCTGTGTGGCATGAGACATAGCATTCAATTTCGTCCGTATATGCTAGAAGAATCATATACACGGACACTCCGCAATTCCAACGGATCAATGCGATTAAAGTCATGTCCTTGGGATTGTTTGACGGTGTTTGCAAATCTTGACTGAAGTAGCAACCCTGCAAAGTATGGGGAGATTTGAAACCGATTTGAAAGGGAAATAGAACAACTAAAAATCGAGGAAAGGTCGGCTGTACAACAAACAGAATTGGTTTTGAGTACCTACTGACCCCTTCTGCCCTGGGCAGTGATAAAAATTAGGATTAGTAGAAAAATCCTACTTTTTGTTTTATCTTGTCAATCTAACCAAAATTGACTTTATCTCCTCTCTATCAGACTTTGATGGAATGCTTGATGTCAAGAGGTTTTGGATTCAGCAGTAGAGCACACCTTCAAATGCATCTGGTGTATGAAAAAACAAGCTTGAAAACTTACTAGTACTTTGAATCCCTTACTCAAGTTGCCTTTGGCAAATGGACACAATTCATGAGTGGTGTTGTGGCAAGGAATTTTTGGCTCCAAACAAAGCTGGTAGCCCCAAATGTTATGATATTCTCCTCAAATAAGACTGAAAAGATGCTGTGACAATCATCTTTAATGAATAGGATGGACTCTGGGAATTAGATAAAAGGATTGAAGCTAAGGAGGGATTAAATCTAAGTACATGCATTCCTTTTAATTTAGTGAGATCTTATATCAGTTTGTCAACTTGTTTTGATTTTAGTGGGTTGGCCACTCAAACAATCATCATCAATTTATGAGATCCTTGAGATTTAAGTAAATGTAAAGAAAATACAAGTGCTGACAACCACATTTCCTTTTTAATTTTAGTAGTCTTGGAATATGAATAGCTCCAGTCAAAGAGTAAGCAAAGTGAGTTCACCAGCCCTATTTTGAGTGCAAAAGTGAAAACAGTAAGGGATCTGATGAGAAAAAAAAATCATGCCAGGGTGAGGAATCTGCCTTTTTTTGATTTCATGCATAAAATGCCATCTTCAATGAGGATCAGATACTTGTAATATTGCACCATCTTGTCTCATGTAGTCATTATACTCAATTCAGGTTGGCTCCTGGTGGCAGGAGTGTTGCTTTCAGCCTACCAGATATAAAGGTCCTAACTCCTTCTAGATACTAGAGGTGATGAAAGTAAGAAATAGATGGATACTGGTCACAGTCTTCCTCAAGGTAAGCCAAGTAATAGACTGTCAGGCTAAAAATTATTTGTAATGATAGAAATTAAGTTCATGAGGAGAGGGGCTATGGGCTTCTTGATTTCCTCAGCCCTCTATGATGCACTAGGATTGTCATTGAGAAAATGAATTCAAATTTTTAGTGTCTGGACTTTATCAAGGGCCCCTTAGATGAGGGGTTTTTTAATATCCTTGTGGTGGGTAATCATAACCAGGAATAAATATCCCAGGATCACTTAATTGGTGAAAGTGGCCAATATGAGGACATAAATTTGGTTTTAGGATGACACTTCAATTAGAATTAGGCTGGTTTTATCTGATTGGGCGCTGGTCATGTTATGGTTGGTGCAAATTGAAGGTTGTGTAATTATTGATAAAAGAAATTTACTATAGTGATCAGATTATTCCCAATATCACAATCTTATAAATCTTACCAGTTTTTAGTATTCTGAAAAAATTATATAATTATGTATGCTGTAATTTATTGAATGACTTAGGGTTGATGGGTTGAGGAAGGTCCTTCATTTGTAACTTCCTGGCCCTCTCATATATACCCACCATAATGAAAGGGAAAATATCCTACCTTACTGCTAAGGGGCTCACCAGAGATGCTTCAAAAGAGTTGATTGGTGTTTTTTTTAGGGGAAAAGAACCATTTCCTCATCAGGGGGCATTTGGAATGGACTTTAGGTCAATAATTATTTCATATTAACATCCATTTTGGGATGAAATAGACTAATTTGGACTGATATTTCCAGGGGCTGAGATTTTCATGGCCCAAAGGAGACATTGTTATGAAAATAATGATAGGGAGAAGTCCTTGGCATCAAGATTGATGCCTGCCCTGGGGTTCTAGCCAAATTTGAAGGCATAAAAGTATTTATTGATAATTTTTTAAGGGATTATTCTTGGTTAAATATCTACAAGGACTGGTTTGACCCTTTTCTGTAGCTGGGAAAAATACAAAATTTGATTTTCTTTTAAGATTAGGCAAGGCTTTCTGGCTTTATCAGACCCACTTAGAGGGCTTTCTAACCTTCCAAATCCATTGGTGGCAGGAATTTGGACCAATTATTTTGGTATCAAAACTAAAGGAGGTCACTGGAATACCCCTTGGTCAGTTTTGTGTTGAGGCAGACTGATGGGCAGGTCTCCCCTGCCCAGGTGGTTGGTTGTACTGGGAATTTTTTTGGCTCCCAAAGGCTATTTTTAAACATCTCCACAGGGATCAGGTGCTGAAAGGTTATTTAAAAGCCCATGTGTAGGATTTTGATGGGCAGGTCTCCCCTGCCCAGGTGGTTGGTTTTACAGGGAATTTTTTTTTGGCTCCCACATGCTGTTTTTCACGATCTCCACAGAGATAAGGTGCTGAAAGGTTATTTAACAGACCATTTGTAGGATTTAGGGAAGGGGAAAAATATTCAATTTTTGCATAAGTCAAAAACTGACCAAATATTTGGGGTTTTCCCTGATTTATGCCCATAAGGTCAAAAGCCTGGATGAGAAAAGAAACCAGGGGGGGGGAGCCTCTCACATTCCTCAACTTCATGAAGGAGTGATAAATGGATGGTGGTGCCACTTGGTGAATATACCTAATCTGGCACAAAAAATCTACTTCTGCAATAATAGGGGGTATCAGAGTTAGCAAACCTGGCATTGGAAACCTGCCATTTTTTTGACCAAACCTGTCATTTTTAATGGCAGTTTTCTGAAATACAAATAACCCCTTAACTGGTGTATTTAAAAATGCCAGGTTTAATGAAAATGGCGGATTTCAAACATCAAAACCACCATTTATGCACCATCATCCATCCACCATCCATCCCATGGAAAACACCCATCCACACCTCCACCCCAGCAAATACATACCAATACCATCTCCGTTGCATCACACACATATAATCTCCATTAAACTACATAGATCCCATCATAATCTCATCCCCAAACATCACATCACCATCTTTCTCAACATGTCCAATCAAACTTCCCAGCAGTAAGTTGAAAAGACAAAAAAGCTGACTGAAATTTTTTTATTATTTGACTCTGATTCAGACTCCAATTTGGAATCAACTTGGTTAGCTTTGAATTCTCTATTGGAAAAGAAATACATGGTTCCAAGAAGACAGACTCTCAGCAACCCTATTTATGGAAGGCAAAAGCTTCATCTCCTCCCTAACTTAAGCTTTCAGCAACTGTTCCAAATTTTATTTCCTTCATTCATTAAACTTTTGGAGATGATTGAACACCACCACATCTTCCAGAACAATTCTTGGAATCCTCAATGCAACCCAGCTATCCAACTGGCTATTGCTCTTTTTAGATTGGGATCAAATGGAAATGGAGCAGCAATTTATTGATTAGAAAATCTATTCTCAGTTGGTTATGGAACCATTGACTTATATACCAAAAGAGTAATGATTGCTATGCTATCTTTTGATTTCTCAGTCCTTTTTTGGACCACCAAAGAAGAAAGCAAGGAGATATCTCAAGTAATGGAGAACAAAGGCTTTCCAGGTTTCATTGGTTTTTGTTCATAGAACCACCATACCCTTGAGTCAAAAAACCCAAGCTAGATGGCAACCACTATTTTGATTGGAAAAAAAAGGCAATTGATCCATTTTTTGTCCAAAGACATTGATAACAACTTTGATAAAAAACTGATAAAATATGCTTCATACTTTTGTATAGATACTCTGTGGCAATACAACTTGTTTGTGATAACAACAAGAATTTCATATCCCTCCATGCTGGCCTTCCAGGTTCTTGTCATGATTCATATGTTTTCAATTGGATGAAGATTCCCCAATAACCAGAGAACTATTTGGGGAAAGATCAACACCTTCTGGATGATTCAGCCTATGCTAGCAGGAAATATGTGGTTCCAGCATACCACAATGTTTCATGCAATGATCAAGCCAAAAATGATTTCAACTATCATCTTGCGCAATCACAATTTTGGATTGAGCATGCCATAGGAGTCCTGAAAGGAAGATGGTCCAGCTTAAGAGAAATTCAAAAAAAGATTCAAAATCCCAAGGACATGAAGATCCCCATCAACTGGATGATCAGTTGTGTAATCCTTCACAACCTTCTTTCCAGCATCAAAAATGAATGGGACAAAATAATTGAAGATAATATTCCAAATCCTCCTCAAGTTATCCCTGTCTTATCTTTTCCCTCATCTTCTGCCATGAGAGACTGGATTCTACCCCTCACACTTTATCACTTTGATGAGTAGCATAACGTCTTTAAATAGGTAAAAAATAATATGACATTATTTTTTTTGTACAACCATGAATCCTAGGCTGACTCATTTTTTTTTCTTTTTTTTTTGGTGGACTTTGATCAAAAAACACAAAAACTTGACCTCATAACTCACCCCACCAAACCACCAGTCCACTCCTTCCTCCTCACCAAACACTGGTCCACTCCTGGCTCCCCCTCACCAAAACAACCAGTCCATTCCTTCCTCCTCCTCACCAAACGGCCTCACTGACCTGAAAGAGATATCAAAGCTGAATTGAACATAAACCAAAGAAGACAGAACAACTGATAATCATAGCATGCAGGAGAAAATTGAGAAGGAATCCTCCTAGTAGGTGAGAATGACAAGAAGAAAATATCCAAACTGAGTCTCGCCAGGCAGGCAGGGAAGGAGTGAAGTCAAGGTTGTTGTAGTTTGAGAATTGAGACTTGGTTTGATGTGGTAGGTTGAAAGAGGAGATAGAGAAGATAATTGAGAGCTGGTTGAAGTGAGAGTTGGGGGTTGAGCAGGGTGAAGAAAGTGTGTTGGAAAAGAGATTTGATCACAAGAGTTGAAGGGTTAAAGGTAGTGGATGAGATGAGTTGAAGGGAGTCAATCAGGTTACATGAGTTCACCCTGGTGACAAGGTTTTAATAGATCAGGCTTTAGTTGTCTAGAGAGATGAGGGCCCATGTCTTGAGTCCAGCAATCCAAAATGACCACTTCCAACTCACCATCCACCTCCACCTTAATTGCTCATTCTTTTTTCAGAACCATACCCTCCTGCTACTCATCATCCCCCATCCTCCTCTATCCTCATGCCCCTTTATGCCATCCCCTCCCTCCTCCTTTTCTTGTGCTTTGTCACTTTTTTTGCACTTGGAACCATGGTCCTGGAAAGCTACCCCCCTCCTCCTTCCAATTGATTGATTGATCAATTATCAATTGATTGATTGATCAATTAGCAATTGATTGATTGATCAATTAGCAATTGATTGATTGATCAATTAGCAATTGATTGATTGATCAATTAGCAATTGATTGATTGATCAATTAGCAATTGATTGATTGATCAATTAGCAATTGATTGATTGATCAATTAGCAATTGATTGATTGATCAATTAGCAATTGATTGATTGATCAATTAGCAATTGATTGATTGATCAATTAGCAATTGATTGATTGATCAATTAGCAATTGATTGATTGATCAATTAGCAATTGATTGATTGATCAATTAGCAATTGATTGATTGATCAATCAGCAATTGATTGATTGATCAATTAGCAATTGATTGATCAATTAGCAATTGATTGATCAATTAGCAATTGATTGATTGATCAATTAGCAATTGATTGATTGATCAATTAGCAATAGATTGATTGATAAATTAGCAATTGATTGATTGATCAATTAGAAATTGATTGATTGATCAATTAGAAATTGATTGATTGATCAATTAGCAATTGATTGATTGATCAATTAGCAATTGATTGATTGATAAATTAGCAATTGATTGATTGATCAATTAGCAATTGATTGATTGATCAATTAGCAATTGATTGATTGATCAATTAGCAATTGATTGATTGATCAATTAGCAATTGATTGATTGATCAATTAGCAATTGATTGATTGATCAATTAGCAATTGATTGATTGATCAATTAGCAATTGATTGATTGATCAATTAGCAATTGATTGATTGATCAATTAGCAATTGATTGATTGATAAATTAGCAATTGATTGATTGATCAATTGGAAATTGATTGATCAATCAATTAGCAATTGATTTATTGATCAATTAGCAATTAATTGATTGATCAATTAGAAATTAATTGATTGATCAATTAGCAATTAATTGATTGATCAATTAGCAATTAATTGATTGATCAATTATCAATTGATTGATTGATTGGTTGATCAGAAATTGATTGCTTGCTAATTGATCAACATTAAGCATGCTGACCCCCTGCCCCTCCTCCTCCTCAGGAAACCCTCCCTTCTTGCTCCTCCATTGATCATCACCCTGCCCCAGGTCATTCCCACCCCCCCTCCTCCTCCTGATTGATCAATTGATTGATTAATAATAAATCAATCATTCAACCAGAAATTTATTGATTGCTAATTTTTTGAAATGAAGCATGCTGAAACCATGCTCCTCCTCCTCAGGAAATATCCCCCTGCTTGCTCCTCCATCACTCATCACCCTGCCCCAGGTCAGCACCCCTCTCCTCTGCCTCCTCCTGGATGATTAAAATATCTGGCTGACCTTTTTTTTTTTTGGGGGGGGGGAATATTGACAAGTAATTTTCATTTTTTTCTATTTTTTTTGATCATCTACCTCCATTTTAACTCACTAACAGATTTTTTTTTGATTCCATGCAATGCAACACCTCTTTGCACCCCTTTCTTGGTATTCAACTGCCATTTTTACAGCCATCCAATTCTTCTCCCACAAAACTCAAAATTTTACACAATCACTTGAATCCTTTCTTGATCATCACCCCAATTGAATTATTTGTATGGGAGGTAAAAACATTGGAGGAAATGATTTGATAAGCATACAGAGAGGTGGCAAGAATTGGGCTGGTAAGCAAAAGAGGGCTCAATACCAAGAGTCCAAAATCTCTTTTGAGATAGAAGAGGGAGGGATTAATGAACAGGTCATTTGGTCTGAGGAAAAACTATGGCCTTTGGATCTGTATCCTGCAATCACCCCCAATAAAAAAAATAACCATCAAGAACCCTCCCCTGAAGATTTTGAACATGCCAAACAGAAGATCAAACAGTACCATTTATTCTCCTCCGGAAAATTATTTTTTCACAATCGATTGGGTCATGAGGCTCTTTTTGTAATAATTGAGTTTTTCCTGCTGAATAAAATCTTGGAAGAATAGAAGAAGAACATCAACTTGGTCACCACCTTCCTTCAACAATCCAAAAAATTTTTCAACACTGTTGGTCCTTCAAGATCTTGGGGTGGAAAAATTTGGGTAATTGGATGGTGAAAATTGATGCACCCTTCTGAACTATTTGGAAAATATTTGAAGAAAGCAGCTATTAAATATTCCCTTCAAGAGTTTGCTTTTTTTAACATTACGTCAGAAAAGGTGTCACAAATTTTAGGCCAAATGTTCCAAAAATTAGTCAGACTGGCCCATGATTCCAACCGTCAAATGATGCTGGAAAACAACATCCCCTCTTTCTCTTCATTAGAATTTGGATCCCAGATGACTACCTTTGACTGTGCCCCCAAATAACCTTAACTTCAAATTAATTTTACTATTCTCCCCACATTGACCAAGGTGAAATCTCTGCCAATTAATTTTTACTGGTTTTCCAACCAAAAAATTGAATGGACAAATTATTGACAATGAGGAAGAATACTAAGTATCCAATGGCCAATTTGTTTTTCCTGACTTGGGTTTCAGTACCAATTTCAAAGAAAAAGGCATGCTTAAAATGATTTGGGTGTCCAATAAGTACAAGCACTGTACTTTTCCTGCTGTGGAGACTGCCACTCATACAAGGATGGCCATGTCTATGCAAATTAACCAGACCACTTGGAACACTTTCAGGGACTTGAAAATTGGACAAATATACTATAGAAAAAAAATTTAAATAAAAATAAAAAATACTTCTTTATTGGTGGGGTTGAAAATAGTCTCAAAAATTGTTGTATTTGAAAAGAGTGATGCTAAATTCACAACTCCCAGTTTTTTGGGAGTTGTGTAGGGCCCCACACAACCCAATCAACGTGTGGGGGCCCATACACGTGTTGAAGGGGTCATTCCAAACACAATTTTTTTTATCTATCTATTTATTTATTTATAGATTTATAGATTTATTTATAGATTTAATTGATTAATTATTTATTTATTGATTTAATTAATTAATTATTCATTTTTTATTTATTTATTTATTCATTCATTTATTTATTTATTTATTTATTCATTTATTCATTTATTCATTTATTAATTAATTTATTTATTAATTTATTGGTTAATTAATTAATTGATCAATTAATTAATGAATTGATCAATTAATTAATTAATTTATTTATTTTAACCAAAAAATCAACATATTTGGATTTTTTTGGTTCATTTCTGTTTTTTTTTGAATTTTTATTCAATTTATTTTACTTTGTTATTTTTTTAGTTTTGCAACACAGATACACAACTACATTTGAGCCGTGTAGGGCGCCACACAACCCAAATGGAGTTGTGCGGCCCCCACACAGTGGTCTGGTGCCATGTGGCCTACAGCCCAACCACATTTGGGCCATGTGGGGCTCTACACAGCTCAAATGTAATTTTGTAGCCATGCCACAAAACTAAAATGAGTTGTTTACAAAAATCATTTGAGTCATGAATTTAACATTGCCTTTTTGAAAATATTTTTTTGTTTTTATTTTTAAAATTTTTATCAAAGTAAATATTTTACAAGCCAAGCAATCAAGTAATTTTCTGTATTTCTTCCACAATCCTACTGCTACCAATACAAGCCATGGGTACCAATAATATATCTTTTTTTCCATTTCTAGTTGTTCCCTTGCCTTTTACAGTCTCTCTTCCAATTGATCCTTCTACTTTTCCTCTTTTTGAAACTCCTGCTCTGCCTTTTTCAATTTCCACTTGGAATTCAATTTCTGTTGATGAGAAAAACTCTTGGCTTTCTGCTTTTGGAGATCAATAGCCAGTTGATGATCCCACTTCTTATTTTCAAATTGAAATTTTTCAGATTCAATTTGTGATTTAACTGTTTTTCAGGAATGAGCTTGGTTTTCAAAGCTAAGAGATTCAATCAATTCACTTACTTGAATATTGCTTCTCCATGATATCTTTCAAGCTGGAAAAATTGGAATTTGTTCTCCTCTTTTGAAGGCTATTAGCGTTGATGTTGATGGAGTTGGAGGCATTTTTCTTTCCCTTTTCCAGGGAGGTTTGTGTGGGAAAATAATCACTCTCATTTGAAGGCAATGTGGGAGGCCCCATTTTTTTGGGTGTTTGGCCATTCAGAAATGGATTCTGCTGTTTTTTTACAATCTAAATGAGTCAGGATGAGCTGGAAAGAAAAAAAGAACTGGCTTCCTTACTTGAACAGATGTTGATTTTAATGTAGATATTGGATAACTTGCTCCTTACTGGCCAAGTTGTTCAGTTCTTCCACCCCAGGAAGAGAGCAATCCAAAGAAGGAAGTTAGGGGTCCAAGGAAGGGTTTGAATCATTGATAAATTCTGATGTAGACATGATTGGATCTGGTTGTGTTGGAATATCCTCCTCCACATGGGATTGGGGCAGCTTTTAGTTTTTGTTGGGATCATCATTGCTAGGCTGAGCATCCACAGCCAAGTCCTCAGCATTTAGTGAATCAGATTTTTGGGAATAAAAAGCAGCTCAAGGGGTGATGTTGTCCTCTTTTCCACATATTTCATCCATATGAATATAAAAAGTAAAAATGGAGTCCAACTTATCAACAACTTAGTTGATTCCCTTAGATTTATCCAAGTTGGTTATTCCAAAGCCAGTGGAGATTTAAATCGAGTGGGCCTTTTTATACTTGGCTTGATAGTTCTTGAATTTCTCAGGTATCTGTTTTGATGAAAGATGCAGACTACCTGTTTTTTTATTCTTAAGTTCATTGGCCATAAGGATATTACCATTAACCTTAGAGGATGGAGGTTGGCCAAATTGTTTTTCATTTTTGGATCCAAAGCAAGCATCATAGTTTGAGGGAATTTTGAGCCAGTTTACAACGATAATCTGATCAGCTCTTTTGAGCTGACTTGAGCCTTTTCAAGCTGATGAGGGAGTAATGTTTGATGTAGATTTCCTTTGGGATTTTTTCTTTGGTACATTGGATTTGTGTGTGGACTTGCAGGTGGAGGTTTACTGAGGGGCCATTTGAAAATAGTGACAGGTACAAAGAGATGAAGCAATGAGATGTAGGATGTGATGAAATCAATAATATGATGAGAGTGATGCAGCTATTAGGACAGAAATGAAGAAATGAGAGTGATGAATTGATGAGAGAAATGAATTAAATTTTTTGGATGAGGTTGGAGGTAGAATTTTTCTCATGAGGTTGGAGGTTGGAACCAGGGTTTATGATCTAGAATTATTTTTTGTTAAGGTGTTGAAAGCCTTCAAATACTTTATTTGAAAAAAAACTATTTATTTTCAGGTAACTCTGACATGTCTTATTTAAAATAAGTGGGTTTTTTTGATTTTTAATGGCAGGTTTAAAATGGAAGATTTGGTTTTAAACCAGCCATCAAAATATGGTGGGTTTGGTTAACTCTGATAAACACCAATAGTAACATATTTTGCATTCATTAACTGAGTTTAAATTTTATTCATGGGTAATGATAAATTCACAACTCCCAGTTGTGTGGGAGTTGTGTGAGGCCTTACATGGCCCAATGGACGCATGATGACCATACATGCTTCCAAAGCGCCCGTGTGGGCCCAAAAATGTCAACAGTGTTGTTTCAAACATGCGCAACCCCCGGGGGGTTGTACACCCTGCCCACACGGAGTATTTGAGTTGTGTACCCCCATACACAGCGGTTTAGAGGCGTTTTTGGGGTTTGTGCTAAAATCTTTGGGACCCCCTGGACCACATTAGAGTTCCATCAACCCAAATTTGGGATCAACGCATACTATGTGGGACAGTTGGACCACACCTAGAAATGCCCAAGTGAAACTGGAGTGAATGTAAAGTGAAATAAAGTGAAATTCAAGTGAGACTGAAGTGAAAATCCATCCAAATTTCCCACTAAAATTGATCTTTCTAAACTTGAATGTGAGAAAACTTGGTATTTGTTCAATTGAAAGTTGGATTGAATACTGAAATACCATTACATTTTTTTGCATTATGGGAACAGTGGCAAGCCCTCCTTTTTGTAACATGGCTGCATGGAATTACTACATTGATAGTGCCATGAAAAAAGCTGTGGAAAAAAGGATTTGGTTAATGAATCATTGGAAGCCTCAATTGCATCCTCATCTAGGGTGACAATTGAGGGACAAAATTTTTCATAAATGGAGATGACCTCTGGTGGTGAGTAACATTTTATGTTACTCTGGTCTTTGCCTCATTTAATTTGATGGAAACTGATTGGCGGCTTGTAAATATGACTATGTAACTATTACAGATCCACTTCACCCACCTCCTGTGAGAGATTTTCCTACTAGGGAAGAGGCACAAAACTATTGTCAAAGATGGGCAATGAAGCATGATTATGCTTTAACAGTTTTCAACTCAAAGCATGAAGAATATGTGGATCTAGCCTGTGATAGACATGGTTTTTACTCTGGTAAATTGCTCACCAAAAGGTGTGGTGACCAATTTGGGACACCTCATAAGAAAAGGGAAAATTTTTAAAATTTTTATATATAATCTTTCAGCTTTCTATCAAAAAAAAAATTATTGACCCTTCTAGCTTGCCCTCCCATCTGATGGTTGGAATCAAAATCACCTCAGAGCATCCCCAATTGGAGCTTCTGATCTTTCAAAACCAGAATTTGGACTTCTTCCTTCACCCATTGTCATGAGCACTCCTTCCGCTCTGCCATCTGGTCAAACGGCTCATTGCATGTCTGCCTCAGATCTAGAACTCTCCAATAATAGCTCATCTTCCCATACCATCCACCAATCATTCATCAACCTTGTGCATCATCTTTCTCACTATCCTAAACAGTTTGCTGTTGTCTGCGCAGTCATCCCAATCATCCTCTTGCCCGGTCATCCTGCTAATCATCCCATGATCACCATTGGTTCATTTTGCATGGTCATCTGATCCACCCCGTTGGTTCATCTTGCACATCCAACCAATCCATGCCTGTTGGTTCATCTTGCTTGGTCATTCAATCCGCGCCCGTTGGTTCATCTTGCGCGGTAATCCCATCCACAACATTTGGTTCATCTTGCGCAGTCATCCAATCCGCACCTGTTGGTTTGCTTGTCTTGCCCGCTTGTCTTGCAGCCGCTGAAAATCTTGTCCTCAACCTCAGCTGATCATACCTTTCAAATGATCTCTCCCAGTAGATGGATAGGATGAGCTTTATTGTCAATGACAAGGCTCATCCACATCTCACCCCCTTTTCAAAAGAGTTAAAGATCAATTTTGGGATGAGAATATTGAAGGCAAATCAATTGAATGAAAGACGGTTGGCTCAGGTTGAGTATAGGCTTTTAACCGTGTCAAAATGAAAAGGGATTAATCTCAGATCAGATGAAGGAATTGATAAATGAATGAAGGGGGCTTGTAAATTCAAGCGTAATGGATGTGAAATGAGGAGGAAAAGGGCACTCTGGTTGATTTGATTGCTAAAAAGATGATGAATTTTACTTGAGAGCACAATGTTTATATATAATAAGTACAAAACAGGCTGAAAAGTGGTTGAGTAAAAAATGAATAAGTTAAAATTAGCATAAGCAATTTAAGTGAAATGGCAAGTGAAATGCTATGAATAAACAGTCTGATAGCTATGACTAAACAGACTGGTAATCACAATAATATAACACAGCCCAGTTATATTCTACCTATTGTTTTACTACTTTAAGACTGGCAATAATGAGATGAAAGAAATCCAATCAATGATACTCTGAACTCAAGTGAAAGTCACATAAATGAAAAATCAAACTCTAACACAGACTAGGGAAAGTCTGTAAGTTGGGGAGAAATTTGTTGACCAATTTGAGACACCCCATGTAACAGGGAATTTTTTTTTATGTTCTTTCATCCAACTTCATTTAAATATATATATATATATATATATATTATCCACTATCATTATGGCAACCCTTATATTTTTACTTCTCCTGAATCCTCAATGTCCTGGCGTTCTAGGTAGCACCCCTGGGTTCTTCAAATCCCCAGCTCTCCCCTTCAATTCCTCCTCCTTATATGCACTTTCTGCCCAAATATTTGGCCAAGCACGCACAAAGGATTGTTAAATTTCTCCTTTCCAATCATCTCCATCACCACAATTGCCATCCTATTGACCCCTCTTCATCTGGTAAGCTTTTGGTTTTGCCAACAGCCATCATCAAGTCATTCCTATTGACAAAAACATCACCATCCCATCCCTGTCACTCCATCACCCTTGGATCAATCATCTGACAAACCAGAAAGCAGTTTCTCACGCCGTTGGCCCTGTAGCCTGCCAGTTCTGTCGCCTCCATCCACTCAAGTCAACTGACTCATTGAAACTCAATTTGTTGCTCAGTTGGACAACCTGTTCTTGAGATCCTTCCTCCTAACAATCTTGCATCTATTGGTTGTCTTGATCTCTTCACTCAATCATCAAAAAAGTGGTTCTTCCAATCATTTCCCAACTCCTCCTAGTAACCCCAGCACTCCTTTGGTGACTGATCTCCAATTCAGTAGATTCACCTAGTTTGGACATTCAATCACTGGTTTCATCCCTTGACCATCCTCATTGCCCTATCAACCTAAGCGCTCAACTTGTCAAGTCGCAAATATTGTTTGCATCAATTTATCCCTTGTTCCTACTTATCCCAATTGCAATATCCAATCCCAAGTCTCTTTATCCTTACATTTTCTCAATTGGCTCCCTGCCATCTGTCTAATCACCCTCTGTTGCCTGTTGAAACCTTTCATCCGCAAAGTCACAGACATTCATTGGCTGCCCACTGTCCTCCTTAATGCAGGTGGGTTTCATTTTTCCTCATCTGTTCTCTTTTTTCACATGACATGCGCTTGCTGTTTCAATTTTTTTTATTTCTCACTGATTTTTTTTCCTGATACCATTATCCAAAAAAAAAGGGTGATGTTAAATTCACAACTCCCAGTTGTGTTAGTGGCTTTTAGGGCCCTACAAGGCCCAATAGACGCGTGGGTACCCATACACGCCTCCAAGACGCGCGTGCGGGCAGAAACACGTATCTAGAAGCGCCCAAGGGGTCATCTCAAACATGAGCAACCCCCAGGGGGACGTATACACCCCGTACATGGCCTATTTGACATGTATACCCCCATACAAGGCGGTTTTGAGCTGTGTTTGGGGGTATGCGGACCCCCCGGGGTGTTGCCAAACTTTTTGGGTCCCCCATGGACCACATTTGGGTTCCATAAACCCAAATTTGGGATCAACAATTACTATTTGGGACTGTTGTGCCACATTTAGTGATCATAAAGTGACACTAAAGTGAAATAAAAGTGAAATCAAGTGAAATTGAAGTGAAATTAAAGTGACACTATAGGAAAATGCAAGTAAAAAATCCCCCAAAATTGATCTTTCTCCACTTGAAAGGGAGCAAATTTGGTAGTTGTTCAATTGAAAGTGGTATTGAACACTGAAGTAGCATTGCAGTTTTTTTGAATTATGGGAAAAGTGGCAAGCCCTCCTTTCAAAATGGCCGCGCTCAAGGACTACATTAGTGCAATGAACAAAGCTGCGGAAAAGAAGGATTTGTAATTGGAATCCCCAATTGCATCCTCATCAAGTGTGACAATTGAGGAACAAAATGTTTCAAAAATGGACATGACCTCTGGTGGTGAGTAACATTGTATGTTAATTGTCTTTGTCATATTTAATTTGATTCAAACTGATGGAGTGCATGACATCAATATAACCATGAAACTGTAACTATAACTATGTAACAATGACAGATCCACTTGCCCCACCTCCTGTAAGAGCTTTTACTACTAGGGAAGAGTCACAAACATATTGTCAAGCATGGGAAATGAAGAATGGTTACAATTTAACAGTTTTCAAATCAGGAGTGATAAATATGTGGATTTAGCCAGTGATGAACATGGTTTGTGCTCTGGGCAATTGCTCACCAAAAGGTCAAGGAAAACTCACACAATGAAGGTTGGGTGCAAGTTTTTCATCCGTGCTAGGCACACAAAGGCGGATCCCTTGTGAAAAATCTTGTACAAGAATGATGAACATAACCATGAACCATTTCCACATCCCTCAGTGCATCCTCACCTGAGGAGAATCTCGGGGTAGCCTTAGACAATCTAAAAGAATGCATGAGTGATGGGCTTAATACAATTCAACTCAAAAGAAAATTGAAAAAGATTGATGGTGGCAAATATCTTGATGAACAAACAATCTATAACACTAAGCGTAAGGTAGAGCTTGAAGAACTGAAGGGAAAAGGTTCTATGGAGGTCCTCTTTGAACAACTTGGTAATTCAGGTTGGGTTCATCAAGCAAAATTCAGTGGAGAGGGTCACTTGGAGGCCCTATTCTTGGCTCACCCAGAGTCATTAAAACTTTTCAAATAATTCCATAATATATCTATGATGGATTGTACTTATAAGACAAATAATTACAAAATCCCCCTATTTCATGTTGTAGGAAATTCCTTCCAACCAGAAAACTTTCAAAAAAGATCTTGTTTTTATAACAAGAGAAACATTTGAGTTCTACAGCTGGTCTGAAAATGCACTAAAGGAGTTGGCTTATGATTGTGAGAGACTTCCCAAAGTCTTTGTGAGGGAATGTGAAAAATATTTGATCTGTTCTTTATAAAAAATATTCCCTGGGTCAAAAAGAAAGTGCTGTCAATTGCATTTGTCTAAAAAAATACAAGCAAACTGTAAATTGCCATTTAATGATGGTGTTGAAGGGTGGCAAAGCTTTGTGTCTCTGTGGGCCCAGGATGGAGCCTCAAAAACCAAGGAAGAGGCAGATTTCAATGATGCAGAAATTAGCGTAAGTTCCGAATCACTGCCTCTACTGTTAATCTTCCTAGTTTTGGGTTGCTTACATTATGAATTGTTTCAAGTGTTTTTTGGCAGACCATGAGGATGTACTTAATTATATGGATCAAAATATCTTCAATATCAAAGAAAGTTTTGTAACAGCTTGGACTTGCAAAAACTCAGACTTTGGAAATAGAACAAAGTCTTGGGTTGAAGGGGCCCATTATAATATCAAAAGATTCCTTGAAAACTTGTTGGAAAACATGTTGGATGTTTGAAAAAACCTAGAGGGCACAGTTTCCAATCAAATCAAATTGGTCCAGGCTGCCATTTACAACTCTTGAACAAAGATTGGAATAGTTCTTCCTACTGAACTGTTACCATTGGGATGCAAGATGTCTTTACAAGACATTAAACTTTTTGGGAATCAATTAGAGAGGTTAAAGCAGAACCATGATGGGGAAGTGTGCACCAAGGCATACTCAATGACTATGGGTTTGCCCTGTTCCCACCAAATATGGGACCTACTAGCTTCAAGAGGCTCTTTTGTGCCTGAAGACATTCATCCTCAGGGGAGGTTGGATAATGAACCTTGCAGTTTTAGTTCTGTAAGTTGGTTTAAACTGGATTTTTCAAATCACTTTGTGATTAATGCGCTTTGATAAATTCTTTTTGAATGATGATTCCTACCTGACTAAAATGATGAATTCCTACTTGACTAATATTTGATACTTTTCAATTTTGAAAGGTTGATTTTGATGAACTGCTCAATGATTCTCAGTTACATGAGAAGCTCAATGCAATGATCTTGAATAATCCTGATCAAGATTATTGCAAGCTGTTGAAGCACTTGATGAAGGAGACAGCCAACTATTGATCAAAGCCAAGAATTGAACCTAAATTATTTCAATCAAACAGAGGCCGTCCAAAATTGACAGATACTGGGCAAGATCCTTCTCAATTTGAACGCATTTAAAAGAAAATTAAGCGGGAAAAGAGAAGTAGAAGGTCACCAAAGAAGAAAAGAAAAATGATTTTAAGTCTTTTCTTTTGTTAAAGGTTCATTTTTTTGGTTTAATGAACTGATTGAGAAATTTTTGTAGTCCAAGTCAGGCTCTTCATCTGAATTTTTTAGTTCAGTGGAAGAGACTGAAATTTCATTGGGTTTTGTGACGTTGGAATCCAATTCCTTTTCAAAGCGTAGGGCAGATGCAATGGAGGAGGAAAACAGAAGGTCATCTTTGATGAGTGGTGATTTCTTTAATGAGATTGGAATTTTGGATGACTACTTTTTGATTTTAGGAAGCAAATTATCTCAATCAAATACCTGAGAACTTACATAATTTCTGGGGTGAGGTTTGGGACCCAGTTGGTGATGGAAATTGTGGTTTTAGAGTCATTGCTAAATCACTTGGGTATGATGAGGATGGACCTCTCAAAGTTTGGAAGGAACATGAAACATTGAGGAAAAATACGGGGCTCTATTCTAAGATCCTTGGCAGCATTAAAGATGTTGCAAAGATAGAACAAAGAATTGATGTCAATGAAATCAATGAAAATATTCCCTCTTTGAAATGGCTTTCATAGATTGAAATGGGTCAAATAATAGCTGATAATTATGGAAGACCAATATGTTTCATTTCATTGGATTCATGTTTTTCTTTTCTCCTATGAAGATGGCTGTAAAAGAAAAATCAGATCCTATGTTCATTTGCTTTGTTAACAATAACCATTGGGTCCAGCTTGTACTTAAGGGAGATGTGATTCCAATCCTGCCCATAGTTTTCAAAGCACATTCCATGATTTCAAAAAAGCAGCTTTTTGGGTTGATCACCTCAAAGATCAACTTGAGTTGCATTCTAACTCATATATCAATTTCATCTTTTGGGTTGAGTCTAAAATGCTGGTATTGTAATTCTATTAATATAAAGTCTTATCACATTTTGAAAATCTTTATGTTGAGTGTTTGGATTTAAACAATTATGATGAGTTTTTTGAATGAGATTTTAATGGTAGGTCAGTTAAACTTGTGTTGGGGTGGTCCAATCACAAGCTTAACTTGTGTTAAGCTTGTGACAGGATCAGGTTAACACAAGTTGAACTTGTTTTTTTTGGTGTTTTTAATTTAGGGCTGGTCAAAATACTTAAAGAATTCTTGTATTTTTTGGCTGGTAAAAAGACTGGTATTTTTTTTAGCAATTTTAATTTAGGGCTTGTCAAAAGACTTCTTGCATTTTTTGGCCCTTTTACTTTAGGGCTATTCAAGTTGAAATTGAATTTTTTGCTTGAATCTGAAGACAACTGATTGGTTTTCTTCAGTGTTTATTGTTCAATTTTTATTTATTTATTTATACTGATATTTATTTTATTTTTTATTTTTTTGTTTTTTATAACCAAAAAATCAAATTTCTTTGATCTTTTGCTTGATTTCTGTTTTTTTTTTGTATTCTTATTGAGTTTATTTTGGTTTATTTTATACCCTTTGTTATTTTTATTTATTTTTCTTTGCCTGCCAGACTTGGGGTTAGCTATTCCTTGCTGCCTTCAGTGTCATCACCTTTTGACCTCAACTCATTATTTACAAAGCACATTGTCCGCGGCCGCTCATTTTCTGCAAACGTTCATGATGATGCCGCACACCCTGCTCTTCTTGCATCTGGCTTCTGTCAGTTACTCTCCCTCCAACCGCAGTTTCAACCTCTTGTCTGCAAATACATGGATTTTCATTTGCTGCCGCTCAGTTTCCATGCTCATCTGTGGTATCTCTTTTAAATATTATACGGGAACCTTTTGAACATAAAAGGAGGGGCTCTCCCCTGCTTTTTACCATCATCATTTATTGTGATATTCAATCAGAAATCCATAATTGATCTATCTATCATCCTTATCCTTGGTATATCCTTCATTACCCCTTGATCCTTGAGCCTCCATACTCAAAAATCTGACCTGCCCTTATGTGGCCCTGTTCTTTATAAACTACCAATAACCTTGCTGGTTTAAGAAGAACCCACTCACTTGGATTCTTGAGTTTGTTATACCACTCCTTGATCCCTTTTTCTGACCATACTGGTCTTGATCATTCTTTGATTTTATTTCCAGAACTAGTCAGGTTTGACTGAGAGGTTTTCTTAACCTTAAACCTGGAGTGTTAAACCTCCCTTATTTCTTTGAAGTTGAATTTTCCACAATATTCTTGTGTTCCTTGAGAATTGTTGGGTCATTCTTGTTTGAATTTGTTATTGCTTTTCTTCTAGAGCTTAATAAGACAAATTTCCCTGTTTTTTACAGCCACCCACAGTTATCTGGTACCCTTCAAGCGCTTGCTTAGGTAGAGTTGGGCAGGTTCATTGAGAACCTAGAGGTTGGTTGGGATTGCTTTGATCTTCCCTAATATTCTGCTTCAAATCCAAGTTATTAGCTTGTGGGCTTTGTTACTTACAGCTGCCTTTTTCTATTGAACCCTGAACAAACTTTAACTTTTTTTTTCAAGAATTTTCCCGCACCATCTTGCCTTACATAGTGTTGTTTAAATCTACCAATTACTATTGAACTCATCCCCATCCTATTGATTCCTAATTTACAAGGTTCTGGACTTTGATATTGGCTATGTTTAAATATTTTTGTAACACTCAGGAGGGAAGCCTAAAAAGCAGCTTTCCCCTTTACAGAACTTCCTGCGGCCAGAACTGTTTGGAATCTTACAAAGTTCAAGGAAAACTCACACAAGTAAGGTTGGGTGCAAGTTTTTAATCCATGCAAGTCACAAAAAATCAGATCCCTTGCGGGAAATCTCCTACAGAAATGATAAACATAACCATCAACCATCTACACACCCCTCAGTGCAGCCTCATCTCAGGAGAATCTCTGGGATGACCTGGTTGAATTCAAAAGAAAGAATGAATTATTGGCTCAATGAAATTAAAATCAAAATAAAATTGAGAACCATTTATGGATCTAATTCTGTTGATTACTGAAAAATCTATATTACTAAGCAAAAGTTAACACTAGCAGAACTCAAGGGGAAAATTCTTATAGAGGTCCTCTTTGCACAACTGGGTGATTCAGGTTGGGTTCATTGAAAAAAAAACAGTTGAGATGGTCACTTGGAGGCTGTATCCTTGGCTCAACCACATTCATTAAAGCTTTGCAAGCAATTCAAGCATATTGCTTTGTTTGATTGTAATTATAAAACAAATAAGTACAACATCCCCCTATTGCATGTTGTAGGAATTACAGCCAACCAAAACATTTTGACAAAAGCTCATGTTTTTATAACAAGAGAAAAGTTTGGGTTCTACGGTTGGTCTGTCAATGCATTGAAGGAGCTGGCTTATGAGCCTGAGAGACATCCAAAACTATTTGTGAGGGACCATGAAAAAGCTTTGATTTTTGCTATAGAACAAAGCTTCCCTGAGTCTAAAAGACAGTGTTATCAAGGGCACTTGTCTATAAATCAATTGAACCTGTCTAAAAAAGCTTGATTTTTCCCTGTGGGCTAAGTATGGGTACTCAAAAACCAAGGAGGAGGCAGAGCTTGATGATGCGGAACTTAGAGTAAGTGCCAAATCACTGCATCTAGTTTTAATATTCCTAGTTTTGGGTTTCTTACATTATGACTTGTATACAGTGTTTCTTGGAAGACAGTGAGGATGTGCTTGAGTATATTGATCAAAAAATCTTCAGTATCAAGTAGAATTTTGTAATGGATTTGACTTTGGATAACCCTGAACTTTGAAATAAAACAACATATTGGGTTGAAGGAGCCCATACTAATCTCAAACAATTACTTTCAAATCCTTTGGAAAGCATGTTGGATATTTGGAAAAGCCTATAGGGAAAAGTTTCCAATCAAATTAAATTGGTTCAGTCTGCGCTTTACACCTCTCAAGTTAAGAAAGGAATATTTCTTCCTAATTAAATGTTAAATTTGGGATACAAGTTATCATTAGGGGGAATTCAAATTTTTGTGAAAAACATTTGAGAAATTATAGCGGAACCATGATGGCAATGTGTGCACCAATGCATACTGCAAGAGTATGGGTTTGCCCTTTTGCCACAAAATAGGTGATTTACTAGCCTTCCAAGGATTTTTTGTGCCTGAGGATTTTCATCCTCAGTGGATTTTGGATTATGAACCTTGCAGCTCTAGTTCTGTAAGTTGGTTGAAGTTGGATTTTTGGATTTTTCAAATCACTTTTTCATTAATGCTTTTTGGGTAATTTTAAATTCATGGCGCCAGTTATGTGGGAGCCTTGTACACGGATCCATTCCTGCGGGAGCTGTGTAGGGCCCCGCACAGCCAGTGGGAGTTTTGTAGGGACCCACACAACCTTTGGGAGTTGTGTAGGGCGCCAAATGCGTGGGGGCCTATATAATACTCCATATAATTTATAATTTGTAATTTATTATTGTTTATTGTTTATTATTTATTATTTATTATTTATTATTTATTATTTATTATTTATTATTTATTATTTATTATTTATTATTTATTATTTATTATTTATTATTTATTATTTATTATTTATTATTTATTATTTATTATTTATTATTTATTATTTATTATTTATTATTTATTATTTATTATTTATTATTTATTATTTATTATTTATTATTTATTATTTATTATTTATTATTTATTATTTATTATTTATTATTTATTATTTATTATTTATTATTTATTATTTATTATTTATTATTTATTATTTATTATTTATTATTTATTATTTATTATTTATTATTTATTATTTATTATTTATTATTTATTATTTATTATTTATTATTTATTATTTATTATTTATTATTTATTATTTATTATTTATTATTTATTATTTATTATTTATTATTTATTATTTATTATTTATTATTTATTATTTATTATTTATTATTTATTATTTATTATTTATTATTTATTATTTATTATTTATTATTTATTATTTATTATTTATTATTTATTATTTATTATTTATTATTTATTATTTATTATTTATTATTTATTATTTATTATTTATTATTTATTATTTATTATTTATTATTTATTATTTATTATTTATTATTTATTATTTATTATTTATTATTTATTATTTATTATTTATTATTTATTATTTATTATTTATTATTTATTATTTATTATTTATTATTTATTATTTATTATTTATTATTTATTATTTATTATTTATTATTTATTATTTATTATTTATTATTTATTATTTATTATTTATTATTTATTATTTATTATTTATTATTTATTATTTATTATTTATTATTTATTATTTATTATTTATTATTTATTATTTATTATTTATTATTTATTATTTATTATTTATTATTTATTATTTATTATTTATTATTTATTATTTATTATTTATTATTTATTATTTATTATTTATTATTTATTATTTATTATTTATTATTTATTATTTATTATTTATTATTTATTATTTATTATTTATTATTTATTATTTATTATTTATTATTTATTATTTATTATTTATTATTTATTATTTATTATTTATTATTTATTATTTATTATTTATTATTTATTATTTATTATTTATTATTTATTATTTATTATTTATTATTTATTATTTATTATTTATTATTTATTATTTATTATTTATTATTTATTATTTATTATTTATTATTTATTATTTATTATTTATTATTTATTATTTATTATTTATTATTTATTATTTATTATTTATTATTTATTATTTATTATTTATTATTTATTATTTATTATTTATTATTTATTATTTATTATTTATTATTTATTATTTATTATTTATTATTTATTATTTATTATTTATTATTTATTATTTATTATTTATTATTTATTATTTATTATTTATTATTTATTATTTATTATTTATTATTTATTATTTATTATTTATTATTTATTATTTATTATTTATTATTTATTATTTATTATTTATTATTTATTATTTATTATTATTATTATTATTTATTATTTATTATTTATTATTTATTATTTATTATTTATTATTTATTATTTATTATTTATTATTTATTATTTATTATTTATTATTTATTATTTATTATTTATTATTTATTATTTATTATTTATTATTTATTATTTATTATTTATTATTTATTATTTATTATTTATTATTTATTATTTATTATTTATTATTTATTATTTATTATTTATTATTTATTATTTATTATTTATTATTTATTATTTATTATTTATTATTTATTATTTATTATTTATTATTTATTATTTATTATTTATTATTTATTATTTATTATTTATTATTTATTATTTATTATTTATTATTTATTATTTATTATTTATTATTTATTATTTATTATTTATTATTTATTATTTATTATTTATTATTTATTATTTATTATTTATTATTTATTATTTATTATTTATTATTTATTATTTATTATTTATTATTTATTATTTATTATTTATTATTTATTATTTATTATTTATTATTTATTATTTATTATTTATTATTTATTATTTATTATTTATTATTTATTATTTATTATTTATTATTTATTATTTATTATTTATTATTTATTATTTATTATTTATTATTTATTATTTATTATTTATTATTTATTATTTATTATTTATTATTTATTATTTATTATTTATTATTTATTATTTATTATTTATTATTTATTATTTATTATTTATTATTTATTATTTATTATTTATTATTTATTATTTATTATTTATTATTTATTATTTATTATTTATTATTTATTATTTATTATTTATTATTTATTATTTATTATTTATTATTTATTATTTATTATCTATTATTTATTATTTATTATTTATTATTTATTATTTATTATTTATTATTCATTATTTATAATTTATTATTTATTATTTATTGTTTAAAATTTAAAATTTATTATTTATTACTTATTTTTCATTATTTATAGTTTAGTAGAGGCTACAGCACTGGATTTTAGTTGTTTAGCGTGCCACACAACTCAAATTGGACATGTAGCATGCCACACAGCCCATTTGAGTTGTGTAGCTTGGCAAAAGGCCCATTTGATTGGTGTACCATGCCACACGGTCCATTTGACCCCTGTAGCATGCCAAAAGGCTCATTTAAGTCATGTAGGGTTCCACACGCCTCATTTGAGTTGTGTAGGGTTCCACAAAGCCCATTGAGCCGTGTACAGAGTTGTGTACACAACTCAATGAGCCGTGAATTTAACATTTCCCATGCTTTTTGAATGATGATTCCTACTTTAATAATATTTGATCCTTTTAATTCTTGAAGAGTTGATGTTGATGAAATGATCAGCAATTTTCAGTTACATGAGAAGCTCAATGAAATGATCTTGGGATACCCCAAAGAAGATCATTGCTGGCTGTTGAAGCACTTGATGATGGAGACCGCAAATTATTGATCAAAGCCAAGACTTGAAACTAAATACTTGCAATCAAGCATAGGAATTCCAAAATTGACAGTTAAATGGAAAGATCCTTTGCAATTTGAACTTGTTGAGAAGCAAATTAAGCAGGAAAAGAGAATTAGAGGGGCACCAAATAATAAAAGATAAAAAATTGTAAGTCTTTTCTTTTGTGAAGTGTTCATTTTTTTGGTTTAATGAAATGATGATGATATGATGTTGATTGTTAATAAAATTCCGCAGGATCAGAATCTGAATTTCATAGTTCAGAGGAAGGGACTGAAAGTGAATTAGCTTCAATTAATTTGGATTTGGAATCCTCTTCAGAGGATGAAGATGTGCAGCAAGAATTAACCAGAAGCTCATCTCTGGTGAGTATTCATGTGATTAATTAATTTTATTGGAATTTTGGCTGATTTGGTTTTTTTAAAGGAACCCAATGTGAAATAACTCAATCAAATAGTTGAGAAATTACATAATTTCTTGGGTGATGTTTGGGATCCAATTGATGATGGGAATTGCCAATTTAGAGTCATTGCTAAATTCCTTGGGTATGATGAAAATGGTTGTTTTAAGATGAAAAAGGAAATGTTTGAAACTTTGTAGAAACATAAAGCATGCTACATTAAGATGCCTGGTGGTGCAAAAGAGGTAGAAAATACTAAAAAAAAGACTTGATGTTGAAGAAATCAATGCAAACATTCACTCTGCAAAATGGCTGGCTAAGTTGGATATGGGTCAAATAATAGCAGGCAAATATTCCAGAACTATCTTTTTCATTTCATTGGAGTCATTTTGTTCTAATAGTCCAATGAAAAAGACATTAAAGATCAATCAGAACCTACTTATATTTTCTTTGTCAAAAATAACCACTGGGTTCTCTTATTACTTGAGGGAGAAATGATTCCAATCCTGCCCATTGTACAAAGCCCTCTGCTTTAATTTCAAAGAAAGCTTCTGGTTGGGTTTATCATCTCAAATATCAACTGCATTTTTATTCTAGATTATAGACTCAATTATAGAGATAATTTCATCATTGGGTTCCCATATGATTTTTAGTTCTGATGCATATAACTTGTAATTCTATTAATATAAAGGGTTATAACATGTTGAACATCATTATGTTGAGTATTTTGAGTTAACATCAGTATGATAAGTGTTTTGAATGAGATTTTGTTGGTAGTTCAGTTCAACTTGTGTTGGGCCAATCCAATCATAAGTAGTATTTTTACTTCTTGTGATGAGATCAGCTCAACACAAGCTGAAATTGTTTTTTTTTGGTTCTTTTACTTGAGAAATTTTCAAGTTACTTGTCTTTTTTTTGGTGTTTTTACTTTAGGGATTTTCAAGTTACTTGTCTTTTGTTTTGGTGTTTTTACTTAAGGGCTTGTCAAGTGACTTGTATTTTTTTTGGTATCTTTACTTGAGGGCTTGTCATGTTGAACTTGTATTTTTTGACACTTTTACTTTAGGGCTAGTCAAGTTGAACTTGTATTTTTTTGGCACTTATACTTCAGGGCTGTTCCATAGACTCTTTCATTGTTTATTTAATTTTTGGTGTTTTGGTTTTCTTCAGTTTGATTTATTTTTTATTTGTTTTTATGTGTTTTACTTATTTTCATTCTTATCTTATTTTTTATTTTTTATTTTTGATTTATTTTTATTTTTTATTATTTTTCATTTTTCATTTTTCATTTTTAATTTTTAATTTTTAATTTTTTAATTTTTTGTTTTATTTTATATTTTATATTTTATATTTTTATATTTTTATTTTTTATTTTTTATTTTTTATTTTTTATTTTTTATTTTTTATTTTTTATTTTTTATTTTTTATTTTTTATTTTTTATTTTATATTTTATATTTTATATTTTATATTTTATATTTTATATTTTTTATTTTTTATTTTTTATTTTTTATTTTTTATTTTTTATTTTTTATTTTTTATTTTTTATTTTTTATTTTTTATTTTTTATTTTTTATTTTTTATTTTTTATTTTTTATTTTTTATTTTTTATTTTTTATTTTTTATTTTTTATTTTTTATTTTTTATTTTTTATTTTTTATTTTTTATTTTTTATTTTTTATTTTTTATTTTTTATTTTTTATTTTTTATTTTTTATTTTTTATTTTTTATTTTTTATTTTTTATTTTTTATTTTTTATTTTTTATATTTTATATTTTATTTTTTATTTTTTATTTTTTATTTTTTATTTTTTATTTTTTATTTTTTATTTTTTATTTTTTATTTTTTATTTTTTATTTTTTATTTTTTATTTTTTATTTTTTATTTTTTATTTTTTATTTTTTATTTATTATTTTTTATTTTTTATTTTTATTTTTTATTTTTTATTTTTTATCTTTTATCTTTTATCTTTTATCTTTTATTTTTTATTTTTTATTTTTTATTTTTTATTTTTTATTTTTTATTTTTTATTTTTTATTTTTTATTTTTTATTTTTTATTTTTTACTTTTTACTTTTCATTTTTTTATTTTTTACTTTTTTATGGAATTATTTTTTCCAGGGGTGCTACCCTTAAAAACATGGGTGTTTTACGTCCCCTCAACATCCAGTATACACGGACAAATCCTTGTTTACACGGGCCTTTCAAGAACTTTGTTTTTTGACATTCCAACACAGCAGGCCTGTAGATAGGTGTCTTAAACCCTTATGGCTAATCTTTCATAATTTTGGGACCAGTTAAACCCCTTCAAAAATACAGTCAAAAAATTAACAAAATCCAAAAAAACAACCATTTTTGGAGCTATCCCTTTGGCTTTTGGATTAGGTTTTCAATTTAAGCTCCCACAATTTATCAATCACGGGAAGAGATTTAAAATATTTGTTTTTGAGATTTTTTGGATGTACCCTTGGCTTCCAAAAAATGAATCCAACACAAAGACACTTCATACTAGCATATCCTTTTCAAGGTTTTTTTTCACTTCTTGAATCAATTTTTCTCTCATTTTTTTTGGCAAAAAGTAAAATTTAAATCCAAAAATTGAATGAAAAATTTGGCTGAGCTTTGATTACAGGGTTTACCCCAAAAATTATTCAGAATAATGAAAATAATTGAAAATAAAATGTGTGGTCCACATTTTTGGTTCTAATTTTTATTATGTTTTGATAAAAAAAAACAAAAAATTTTATTACAAATACTATAGAAATAATTTTGGCTGATATTATTCCACTACTAAAGGTTTTATTTTTCTTCTGGATTTCCTCCTTGGGAACAAAACATCATCACCAAGTACCAAATTCTTCTGAATAATGGTCATCCAACCTTTGGAATCCCAGGTCACAAAGCTTTTCCACAATGGATCCAATTTGGGGGCTGGCCAATGGTCAGACTTGAAATTAAATGAGATTATATATTTGAAATCTTTTAAAAGAATTAAGCAAATAGGAAATGATTTGTGATTTGGAGTGGGAAGGGAACTCAGAGGAAGATAAGTGCAAGGCATTAAAGAAGAAAACAGAACCACTGGACACTTATATGTTTCAGCCAGAAGGAAACCATGGAATGGAAATTTCATCCACATATTTATGGGAGCTGGGCCATAAAGGTTGTTCAGTTGCCTTCTTTCTTCTTGGAAAGTTTCATCCCAGATATCACGCAGTAATCTTGTGTCCTTGAAGATTGGTTTTGAATCAAGCTCTTTCACCATTTCTTTCCTGACTTCAATCCAGTCCTCTGAGATCCTCCGCAAGCAAATGGCTGCTACTATAAAGCCACAGTTCCAATCCCCTATGACATCTTTAACATGGGAAATATGCGGAATGGCTGTTGCTAGGGCAATGAAGCATTTGTAATGGAACTAAAAGAAAAAATCAGAATTGATTCTAAAATGAAATATGTTTGAAAAATTCCACTCACTTGTTCCATTGAAACTTGCTCAAAAATACCAGAAGAAGAATATGATAATGTGCAGGAAACCTATAAAAAATTTCAAGAAAAATTAGAAAAACTGAAAAATTCATGTATTATCAAATTCACTCACTTTTGAAATTATTTTTGTTGGTGTTTCAGAAAAGAAATGCTTTGCAGGTGGAGCGTAAGGGGCTTCATCATCTTGAATTTTGTGCTTTTTTCTCTTGATTCTAGTCCCAGGATTGTAATCAGAGGAAGGAGCCCGCTTAGTGAAAAGAGTTCCCAACTTATAAATAAAGATTGAATGGGGAAATTAACAAAAATTCACTCAATAAAAAAAGCAGATTTAACCTCATCATCTTAATAAAATCCAAATCTGGGAGCTCCGGATCATCTCAAGCATCTTCTTCTGTCACAAAATCATTGTATGTTGAAAAAAAAGAAATATTCAGTTGATATTGATATGATTATGTATAGATATAAATTTACCTCTTCATCTGGTTCCTCCTTCTTCTTCCCCTTCCCTCTTTCCATGTCTGCCTTTCCCTTCCTCAGAACCTGAATGATTACATAAAAAAATGAGTTATATTTTTTTTTCTTTCTCTCTCAAAGAGTGATTAATTACTGACCACTTAATTTGCTGAAAATTTCCTCCTTGGCCTTGCTCTCCTCTTTTGTGCTTCTAAATATTCAAATCCAGATGGATACCGTTTACTTGAGGATTGAGAGAACTTCTTGAACTTATTTTCTGCTCCTTTGGGTCTTCCTCTTATTTTGGATCTTTGAGTAGAATTAGGCTCTTGAATCAGAAAAATTTGATACTTTCCAGTTTAAAGCTTCTGTGTTTCATCCAGATGAAAGTTTTGTTGTCCAGGCGGAAATTTTCCGAATTCTTCAAACAATTCAACAAGATATCTATGTTCATTGGTTGATCTTGAGGGCTTTTCAAGGCTGGGTTATTCTTCAGTTAAGTCTGGGATCGCCGTTAACTGCAGAAAGAAAGTTAGAAATTAATCAGAATATTATTCATTTGAACTTTCATAAAGAAAAAAAAACTTAATGAAAAGGGGGTTTGTCATGCCATTGAGGATGGAAATCCTCAATTTGGGAAATTTCACCCTTGAAGATAATTTATATGACTTTGTGAACACATGGTATACCCATATAAGAAGAGTAATCACAGTTGATGCAAGTGGTTGAAGAATCAGAGAATTGATTGAATGCGTGAATGGTCTTGAGGGAATAATGGCTGATTTTTACAGAAATATGCTCCACAAAGTGATTCAAACCAATGAGCTGCTTGAAACCTTGCTGGTAGGCTTCAATAGCTCTTTCATGAATTTGGATGGTAATAGAATTATATATCTTATCAACAACATTTGAAAAGGAGCCAGTAGAGGAAGTGATGAAGCGTTTGATGTAAGGATGAAGGCCTTCTATTGTTGATTTACTTGTATTTCCAAAATGAGAGTATTTTTTGGCCAAGTAAGAGACAATTCTTTTTTGAGTGGGACCCAGTTTACAAGGAGGTAGTCTGATAAGGGAGCATTCCAAACTAGAGAAAGTTTGGTGAAATTTTCCTGATAAATGGCTTCAGATTTGGATTTGACCAATTGGCGCCAGTGTTTCTGAAAGAGCTTCCATTCATTTTCAGAATGAAAATTCTTCCTGCAATGGGTTTTAATATTTTTGAAAATATGAAAGAGAAAGAGAAGGTGATGAGAAGATGGTGAAAAACTTTTCTATGGCACTAATTAAAGCTTGTTCTTTATCTGTCCCAATAACCCTGGGTTCTTGATGTTCTAATATTTACTGAAGCTGATTGAGGGCCCATTCATAGTTTTATTTTATTTTCTTGGGATAAAATACAGAAATCAACTGAGAAAGTTCTTGAAAAATTGTTCACCCCAAGAATATGGAGAAGAGGTATCCAAAATTGATTTGTTTTATATGTGAAGTCAATCATGAGAAGAGTAGGAAAAGTTTTTCGACGTTTTTTGGAATCAGGATGTGAAATGAATAAAGAAGTGATGTGTCAATACATATTGTTGATTCTGTACAAAAAAGAAGAATTTCGGAGTTCCAGTATTAAAGCTTCAATTGGGGTTTTTCCATCAAGATAATTTTCTTGGATTTGAGATCTTTTATTATAAACAGTAATGAGGTTTGTATGAACTGGAGTTGAGGAGTTTTTTATAACAGAATTTAATATTTTCAAGGGGGAACACAAGCCTTGGTTAAGTTTTCTACAGTATCCTGTTGCTTGCCATGAATTTTTCTATGGATTGGATGAGTAGAAGGATCATCTGAGGGGGCATGGTTGTGGTCTGGAAATATAAATTTAACCTTCTAGACACCTAATCTTTTGGAGAAATTTCCAGATAATCTAAAAGGGCAATTGGTATTTCTTGTTGTTTGAAATCTTTTGGGATCTTTACTAGGTTTATGTTATCCAGATTTGTCACATTGATATGTGTAGGTATGTTTCTTCAAGTTTGATACTCTAGCAGAAATGGCATATCCATGTGAACAAAAGCAATCCACTAGTGGATATGTGATCTGACATCAAGGGAACACGGTGGCGTGGGGTGCTAAGAAGCAAACAGTTGTAGCACTGTCTACCTGCACTGCTGAATATGTTTCCCTGTCCAAGGCTTCCAAAATCCTTGCGCATCTCAGGCTTACCCTGTCAGATATCAACTTTGAGCTTCCATCAACAATCTACTGCAACAATGAGGCTGCAATTTTGGTGGCCACTAATAATAAATCACATAAGGGCACACACTACCTCAGCAGGGCATTCTGTTAATGACTTTTTCAGGGGGGGGGGGGAAGCAGGATTGAGTGGATAAGCTTGGGGTTGCAACTTGCCAACATCATGAAAAAAACACTGGGACCAAACAAGCACATGGCCGGGGCTATGGTTATAGGGGTGATCCGGGGACATAATTGTGGGAGGGGAGGTTGAAAGACACGGTAAGGCACAATTATTTCACAAGATATAATTAAAAAATTTTCACAAGTTTCTCAGACATCACATACCTTTGTACATAGTTCAATACCTAATCATCCACCCAGTCCAGAATCCTCCTCTCTCCTTCCCAAGATTTGGATCCGGGTTTGGCCCAAACAAGAGGCCAGGAGCTGATTTGGTGGATGGTCAGGTAAGTTATATTTGGGATGTAATCTCACCAAGATTTGTATCCAGGTTTGGCCCAAGCAAGATGCCCAGAGCTGACGTGGTGGATCGTCAGATTGCCAAAATTAACAGTGTGGAGTGGCATGGTATGGTGTGGTGTGGTAATGGGGGGAGTGGAGTGGTATGGTGTGGTGTGGTGGGGTCTGGTCTGGAGTGGTGATGGGGGGTGATGGGTGGGGGTGGGTGGGTGAAGGAGGTTTATTTTATGGATGATGGGAGGATGGGAGAGCCCCAAAATTGCCTTAAAAATTTTCAACTCATATTGAATAGGAATGGTTAGGGTTTTATGCATAGAGGGCTCAAAAAAGCGGACCCCAGACCAGAGGGGGGTTTATTTCCCTCCTTTTTTGATTTGGTTTTTAGGGGAAAAATAGAGCTTCAAAAATTAAGAAAAAAGATATATTTGAAAAGTTGAGAGGAATTTTTCAAACTTTAAATTTCAAATACTTAAAATTCTCATATTTAAACACAAAAAAGAATTCAGAAATAAGGAAAGAACGCCCCTTTCATTTTCAATTATTTTCATTGTGATGAATATTTGCTGGGGTAAAACCTTTAATCAGAGCTCAGCCAAATTTTTCATTCAATTTTTGGATGTTAATATTAAGTTTTGAAAAAAAAAATTGAGAGAAAAATTGATTCAAGAAGTGAAAACACAATCTTGAAAAGGATATGTTATTTTGAAGTGTTTTTACATTGAATCCAATTTTTGGAAGCCAAGGATACATCCAAAAAATCTCCAAGAAATATTTTAAAGCTCTTCAGCTGATTGGAAAATATTTTGAGATCTCAAAGGGCCAAAAAAACTTAAACCAAAAGCCAAAGGAATAGCTCCAAAGGTGAGTTTTTTTTGTTTTCATTTTGTTAATTTTTTGACTGGACTTTTGAAGGGGTTTAACTGGTCCCAAAAGTATAAAAAATTAGCCATAATGGTTTAACACACCTATTTACATGCGCGCTGGGTTGGAATGTTGAAAACCAAAGTTCTTGAAACGCCCTTGTAATCAAGGATTCATTGGTGTATACCAGACTTCACTGGGATGTAGTACACCTGTGAGTTTAAGGGTAGCACCCATGAAAAAAATAAGGAAAATATTAAATTCACGGCCCATTGAGTCGTGAACACAACTCTGTACATGACTCTTTGAGTCGTGTACACAGCTCAATGAGCTGTGTGGCACCCTACACAACTCAAATGAGCCGTGTGGCCTGCTACACGACTCAAATGGGCCTTGTGGCATGCTACACGACTCAAATGGGCCGTGTGGCCTGCTACACGACTCAAATGGGCCTTGTGCCATGCTACACGACTCAAATGGGCCGTGTGGCCTGCTACACGACTCAAATGGGCCGTGTGGCCTGCTACAGGACTCAAATGGGCCGTGTGGAATGCTACATAAATCAAATGGGCCATGTGGCAAGCTACAAAATTCAAATGGGCTGTGTGGCATGCTAAACGTCCCATTTGAGTTGTGGGGCACGCTAAAAAACTAAAATAAAGTTGTGTATCCTCCACTAAATAATAAATAATGAATAATAAATCATAAATTATAAATTATAAATTATAAATTATAAATTATAAATTATAAATTATAAATTATAAATAATAAATAATTAATAATTAATAATAAATTATATATAATAAATTATATATAATAAATAATAAATCATAAATCATAAATAATAAATAATGAATAATAAATAATAAGTAATAAATAATAAATAATAAATAATAAATAATAAATAATAAATAATAAATAATAAATACTAAATAATAAATAATAAATAATAAATAAGAAATAATAAATAATAAACGATAAATAATAAATAATAAATAATAAATAATAAATAATAAATAATAAATAATAAATAATAAATAATGAATAATGAATAATAAATAATAAATAATAAAATATAAATAATAAATAATAAATAATGAATAATGAATAATAAATAATGAATAATAAATAATAAATAATAAATAATAAATAATAAATAATAAATAACAAATAATAAAGAATAAAGAATAAATAATAAATAATAAATAATAAATAATAAATAATAAAGAATAAAGAATAAATAATAAATAATAAATAATAAATAATGAATAATAAATAATAAATAATAAATAATAAATAATAAACAATAAATAATAAATAATAAATAATAAATAATAAATAATAAATAATAAATAATAAATAATAAATAATAAATAATAAATAATAAATAATAAATAATAAATAATAAATAATAAATAATAAATAATAAATAATAAATAATAAATAATAAATAATAAATAATAAATAATAAATAATAAATAATAAATAATAAATAATAAATAATAAATAATAAATAATAAATAATAAATAATAAATAATAAATAATTAATAATAAATAATAATAAATAATAAATAATAAATAATAAATAATAAATAATAAATAATAAATAATAAATAATAAATAATAAATAATAAATAATAAATAATAAATAATAAATAATAAATAATAAATAATAAATAATAAATAATAAATAATAAATAATAAATAATAAATAATAAATAATAAATAATAAATAATAAATAATAAATAATAAATAATAAATAATAAATAATAAATAATAAATAATAAATAATAAATAATAAATAATAAATAATAAATAATAAATAATAAATAATAAATAATAAATAATAAATAATAAATAATAAATAATAAATAATAAATAATAAATAATAAATAATAAATAATAAATAATAAATAATAAATAATAAATAATAAATAATAAATAATAAATAATAAATAATAAATAATAAATAATAAATAATAAATAATAAATAATAAATAATAAATAATAAATAATAAATAATAAATAATAAATAATAAATAATAAATAATAAATAATAAATAATAAATAATAAATAATAAATAATAAATAATAAATAATAAATAATAAATCATAAATAATAAATAATAAATAATAAATAATAAATAATAAATAATAAATAATAAATAATAAATAATAAATAATAAATAATAAATAATAAATAATAAATAATAAATAATAAATAATAAATAATAAATAATAAATAATAAATAATAAATAACAAATAATAAATAATAAATAATAAATAATAAATAATAAATAATAAATAATAAATAATAAATAATAAATAATAAATAATAAATAATAAATAATAAATAGTAAATAATAAATAATAAATAATAAATAATAAATAATAAATAATAAATAATAAATAATAAATAATAAATAATAAATAATAAATAATAAATAATAAATAATAAATAATAAATAATAAATAATAAATAATAAATAATAAATAATAAATAATAAATAATAAATAATAAATAATAAATAATATATAATATATAATATATAATAAATAATAAATAATAAATAATAAATAATATATAATAAATAATAAATAATAAATAATTAATAATAAATAATAAATAATAAATAATAAATAATAAATAATAAATAATAAATAATAAATAATAAATAATAAATAAGAAACAATAAATAAGAAACAATAAATAATAAATAATAAATAATAAATAATAAATAATGAAAAATAAATAATAAATAATAAATAATAAATAATAAATAATAAATAATAAATAGTAAATAATAAATAATAAATAATAAATAATAAATAATAAATAATAATAAATTATAAATTATAAATCATAAATTATAAATTATAAATTATAAATTATAAATTATATTGAGTAGTGTATGGGCCCTACACAGCCCCCACAGGTTGTGTGGGACCCTACAAGACTCCCACAGCTCTTGTGGGGCCCTAATGAAATCCCACAGGCCGTGTGGGGCCCTACAAAACTCCCACAGGCTGTGTGGGGCCCCAAAAGGCTCCCACACGACTGGAGCTGCAAATTTCACATTACCCAAAAAATAATGCCCTTTTTTATTTTTTATTTTCTTAACCAAAAAATCAACATCTTTTGATCCTTTGGTTGATTTCTGTTTTTTTCTATTTTGCTTTATTTTATTTTAGCTATTTGTTTGTTTTATTTTTATTTATTTATATATTTCTTTTTTTCCCACAAAACTTGAAGCCATTGTGGGAACAAGAGGAAGATACTCCCCTAAGTTGTCCTTAAGTTTGGAAGTTATTGGTCCAAGCGTATGTAAGGAGCTTGAATGCTGAGTGGTTTTGAGGAAGAGAGATTATTATAAGAAAAAGATGAATAAATAAAATGATGTTGTATATTCCTGCCCTTCAATCCCTCTCCAATCCTTTGAAGAGATGAGATGATCTTATCCAACAACCTGGATTTTAGAGCAAGTTTTTGAGTCCTTCCTCTCAATCTAACATAATTACAAGCATAACTGAAAGCCTCACAACGGAATTATGAAAGAGCCCTAGAACTTGGAACCCTAGCCCAACCTTAACCTATATCACCCAATCCCTCCAAACCATTCCAACATTACTTACGTACATCCTACGGCTCATCCTTCTAATGGCAGGGCCCTCCACTGCATCCTACTCAGACACCCCTGTGTTCATCCCTCCGCGCGCATCTGTGGATTGGCCCGTGCCTATGCTTGCGCAGACCTCCCCAGTGCATATAACCCTGCGATTGCACCGCTCCTGATTTCCAAACTAGCCGCCCGCAAACTGGGTTGGGTTGGCTCCATTACTTGGTCCGCTCCATCCAAGCGGGTTGCAAGCCTGCCAAGCCTGGAGTGGGCTCAACCCACACCAAATTCTGAGCCTGAACTACCAAACTGCTGAGCGTGCAGCCTGCAATACATTTCCCAATCCGAGGTCATAAATAGAACACCACATCCCTCCCACAAGTTGAGTTCTGTCCCCAGAGGTCTTCCCATTTCTGCCTCAACAATTCCCTCTGCTCATCTCCAAGTTGCTAACCACCCACCCTCCCTAGTCACCTGAGTTCCACCCCCCCCACTTCCAACTTGACTTTGCCATGGTTCTTCCCTGCAACCTCTGTGCCTGGCATGGGTTAACCTGCACCCTTCTCTCTGGTGGTCATGCATGCTCATCCTGCTGTTCCGGCCATTGTTGTTGCTCGCTTGGAAACACTATTCCGCAAGCCCATCCCTGCCCCAATTCTCCCCATCCGCGCAAGAGGGCACATTGCAAATTTTTTGTGGTATCAAGCAACAATTCAATCTTCAAGGGATTGTGGACTCCTCCCGCCGCCCGCAAGCTCCACCACCCCCAACCTTGGCCAATAGACACAAATTGACCTCCCCCTTCCATCGTTCCAGACCACTGTGCAAGGAGGAATTTGCAAACACCACAGAATGGCAAGCGGCCCTCCGCATTTGGGCTAACCGGTTCTGCATCAACCAAGGGGCAACCAACCCACGTGTTGAGGAACTTTTTGGACGGCACCTGGCTCTCCCTTGAGCCTCTTGCCCAACTCCTGGTCCTCTGCCTTCTCCTGATCCAGCTTCCAGTCCCCCTCCTCCAGCTCCTGGAACTCCACCCCCGGCGTCTCCATCAGCATCACTGTCCCCGGTCCCCTCAATCATCAACAGAGCCCTCAGGATGCACCTCAACTCCAGCATCCCTGGAACTGGTAGTAATTTCATCTTTGCCTCCAGCTTCACCTCCTCCCCGCGGGACCACTCCAGAGATCCCAAAAACCCCCACTGGGCTAGCACTAAGGGAGGCGCCCTTTGAGGACTTTGGGTCCAAGTTGGACAAACTCCTCCAATGGTTCCTCTCAGCTCTGGGTGCTCATAGAACCAAATCCAAGTGCAAATTTTTGGAAGCCTTCCAAGGAATCCTGGACGCGGCGCGGTTGAAAATGGTGGAAGCTATGCACTTGATTTAGAAAGATTGCCCCCTCCACCTTTCCCCTCTTTCCTTCCTTGTATTTATCTGCACAATTCTGTACCTTTTGAAGAAATAGAATTTTGACACACTATACTTTGTTGAGCGAGCGGCCTTGGGAATTGAGCAAAAGTGAGAGTGGGAATGAGAGAATTGGAAACCCGCGTCTGCATGTGAGCCCTGCGAGAAAACTTGAGCCTGAGTAAGAGTGAGATACAACTAGATCCGTGTCCGCGCATGGATCCTGAGAGAAAGGAATCCCAAGCCTGAGTAAAGCAACCAAAGAGTCCGCATCTTTGCACAAGCCTGAGAGAAAAGAACCCCAAAATCCGCGTCCCATATAATCAAAGTCTCTGGAAGGGTACCTGGAATGCTCCAAAAAATTGCAATAAAGTTCCCTGTAACCAGTCTGCAAAAAACAAAAAAACCACACACCAGCAAGCGCACCAAACTTAGGAGAGAGAAACAACACCACTTCCGGAGAAAAGAAATTCTGGGGTGCCTTGTTGGTCTGGCTGTGAACCGGCTAATGCACCCCCTTATCAAATCAAACTTATCCCCCCATCCACCTTTCCAATCCGCGCTTAAGAGAGGAAGAAAGAAAGAAACAGAGAAAAAGAGCTTTTTTTTTTGAATGTCCCCGCACCAAAACTAACATTGGGCCTATGCCGCTCCTTTTCCTGCATCTCCCATCCATGGGCCTTTCCTTGGGTTCATGGACCCGGCTCATGATGCGCCTGCGTCCCTGAAATCTATAATAACTAGAGCCAGTAACAATCCAAGAAGCCAATCAAATCAAACAAGTAAGGAAATAAAAATTCTGGGGGGTCTAGTTATCCCAGCTGTGAAGCTGCTAGAACACCCCCTTGCCAAATCAGGCTTAACCATCCAACATTATCACCCCCACAGCTTGGCCGCTGTCCCCAGTGGGTTGCAACCAACTGCTCCACCATACCGGCACACCACATGCGGTTACCTCCAAAAGAAAAGGACCCATGCCATCTGTGTTTCCAGTACTACCCCCATCCCCCGCCAAATCCGCACCATCACCATCAGAGTTTTCCTCTTCCCCTGTCATCTTGTCAAACAAGGTGGATCCCCACCCAAAGAATTGCTTCAGGTGCAAGGCCGCAGCCTTCCGCTTGAGAGGAGCCCCATGCAATTCTTCCAGCTGATAACTCCCGCCTTCAAAATTTGATGCAATGCAAAAGGGTCTGTTCCTGGCAAAAAGTTTCCCCCACTGGGATTCCAGACTCTGGTTTTACAGTAGGACTAAATCCCCCTTCCGCAGCGGGCCCCAGAGGAAATGGGAACAGCGCTCATCCCAATAGCGGACCAATGCCATCCTAGGCTTCCTCTACCATTTTTCGGCCTTTGCCCGCATCTCATTCCACCTAAGAAGTTGTTTGGAATGTGCTTCTACAAGCACTGCGGAGGTCTTTACCTTCCACCAATCCACACCCAGGAAAATATCCAACTCAATGTCCACCAGGAGCACCAAGCGCTGCCCATAGATCAACTTGTAAGGCAAATAGCCAATCAACTGCTTAACAGAGATCCTATCCGAAAAAAGAACCACCAGAAGGGTCTCCTGCAAGCGTTTGCCGTCCCCCCTGCACATCTTCACCAGAGCTTCCTTGATAGGCTGATGGTCGCGTTAAATCATCCCGGGGCCCTCTGGATAGTACTCTGTTACCCGTCTGAACATTGCTCCGCAACCCTGAATCAGCATCATCAAGCCGCCCTGGAACTCTGCTCCCCCTTCAACAGTAATAAGGCAAAGCAAAAAGTACCACAAAAACCAGTCTTTCTCCAAGAACTGAGAAACCTTCTCCGCCAACAACTTTACCAGAGGATTTGCCTTGATCCAACCCAATAGATTTTCCCTTGAAACAAGCAGGTATGAAATCTTCCCCGTCTTTATGTGGACCATGTTGAGGGAAACCTTCCCAAACAACACGTCCTTGCCCATAGGGTGAACCACCTCCTGGGGCAGCCTCAAACTCAGCCTCTGAAAGGCCTCGCACAACTTGACATACTCTTGCACTGTGCGCACCACACCCAGCCACCAAAACCTTGCCTTCACCCTCCTCCATGTTTCAATCTCACCCCGGTGGCCAAAATTGTTGTGGAGACACCTCAGTTTCACTTCCTGGTACGTCCTTGATGTTGCAACCAAAAGAGGCACGGTGGCACTCAGCTGCCACAACCGCCCTTCCCATAAATAGAAGTTCAGTGTCTGCTTCTTTTCCCAGAAAATTACCACTCCCATTGTACCTTTGGGGAACTGGAGATCCTGCAAAAAGGAGCAAGATGGCCTAATTCCCCAACTAATGCAGCGGGAGACTGACCTCCGCTTCCATCACACCTACTTAGATGACTGGAGATTCCACATCAAGGGGTTCTTCCCCCTTGAACGTATCCTCCTGCAGATACAGCAACAGCGCATTGTGAATTGTGAACACCTTCCCCAGAACATGCAGAGCACTAAAAGAGAAGAGCTGAAGGAACACCACCCACCTGGTCATAGGGGCGTTTGTCAGCATTGGCAAGTTAATCATCCAGGCCAAGGCCTCTGCTTCCACCAAAAGCTCAAAATGCCTGCCCCCAAGAAGATGCTGGAGTCTCCGCACAATCTTGGTGACTCCACACAGTTCCAACTTTGGCTGAAAATACTAAATATCCATTGCAGTAAAGGTAAAGGACTTGTAGAGGACTGGCCTATCCTTACCATCCTCCTCCTGCACCAGACTCACTCTAATCAACCATCAAATGAATCCCCCCTGCATCATAGTAAAGGTCCCAGAGGAAAATTTTGCATCCCACAACCTCTTTGAGATTTTCAAATGTGGAGTCACACCTGGCCTTCCATTCCCATGTTTTCCCCTTCTGTGTCAGCACCTGTAGCGGGCTTGCAACCTCTGAAAACCTCTCAATGAAAATGAAAAAGTAGCTGCATAGCCCCAGAAACTGGAGGAAGTGCAACGGCATCCATGGGGTTGGCCACTCAAGGGCCTTGTTCTGCTTCTTCGCCACAATCCTTCTACTGTCCTGTCATACTTTGCACAACAAGAAAGCCACCCAAAAACTTGTCCTGATCACAAATTGAACCCGCAACAGGTTTATCCATTCTACTGTCATACTTTGCACAACTGCAAACCAATTGCAAGGCAAGTCCTTAACCAAAAGGCTATGAGACTGGTTGAAAGCCAGTCCACTTTGCAATTGTTATGGTGTCACACACCACCGTTTAAAACGTCCAAAGCCACCACATGCCCTCATACCTCCAGCGCTGGAACACAGACCACCAACTTACTTCCCAACACCATAAGCCCTGCCTCCTCAATCCAGAACAGGATCCGCTCCAGCCTCTCTGTGTACTCCCAGATGAAGCAATGGATCCGCGGCTCCTCCTCCAACACCGCGCCTTGATAATCTGTCCTTGGCCCCTTGATGCCTGTGTTGTTGATGAAAATCAAGACTCCTTCCAGAAGGTTGTCCCGCAGAATCCAAGTCATCTGAGCCTGATAGACCGCTACCAAGTTGGTTGCGCCTTGTGGCAACCCTGTTAGCTGCATCCTTCCCAATCCTGTCTTGAATGCAGTTAGTGGCCGCAAGTTGGTGTGGATCTTGCGCTGATTGTACCCGCCCATCACATTGACCAATCAGTAACACATGCACCCTGCAATTGATTCCAGGAACTCCTCCACGCATGGGGGCAATCCCGCGTCCCGGATGGTGAAGGAGTTGAGCCGCTGCAGATCACGGAAAATCCTAAGCAATTTCCCATCCTGCTTGACCAGCACAAAGATCTTGAGTAGCTCAAAGTGGACTGCTCATACAACCCTGTTCTCATGCGCTCCCAAACCAATTCCAAAAAGTTTTCCCAAACAGTCCAAGGGATTGGAATTCGCTTGATCTTCCAGGGCTTGTGAGAAACCCTGAGAATCACGTAGGGCTTGCCAATCTTGCCCTTCAGTAATCCACGCTTTTTGGTTCCAAAGGCAAGGGCCTTCTTGCCTAGAACCAGTACCAACACCAAAAAATCCTTCTCCTCCACACTCAAACAACCCAGCGGCCCAAAATTAAGTGCCTCAATCTGCTTATTTGTGATTTGCGCTGACCCTGTTACCCACCCACACTTTTTCAAAGGACTTTCCCAGGGATCCCCGGACCAGGCAATTGGTCAAAGAGGCCTGTTCAATCCCTGCAGCATTAGCTTTTTCCGTTGCTGGACCTTCCGCGCTATGGGCTTTTACCATCCTGCATTGCACCTGAACATCCACACGCAACCACTGTTGTTTTTGTGATTCCTGCCAACAATCAAACCACCGCTCTTGCCTTTGCTCACAAGTGTGGCACTTTGGTAGGGTTTTCAAAGCAAAGTACCTTCTGGTGATGCATACTGAGGAAGAGGACTTACTTCTTCCATCTGCGCCCTCTGCGCACCCCACCCCCTTTCACCTGCTCCTCTGTTGGGATTCTGGGCAACCATTCTCAAGTGTGCTCTGACCCTCAGATCAACCACCGCAAAAACAAGTTTACAGCTACCAGACTTCCTAAACCTCTTCCATGAGTTCTGATTCACTGCAACAGTATCTTAAACTTTTTCCTTATTATTCAACAATCATCTCTTAAACTATCATTACACTCAACTCATTCCAAAATATGCTACCTTCTCAAACCAATCAAAGCCATTCCCTTCAACAACCTCCTTCAAATCACCTCCACAAATCTCAAACGGCTTAACACCTCTTCTTCCATGGCTGCCTGGTAAGACTTAGCCTAAACTATTGTTCCTTTTTATCAACCCAAAGTTCAATGATGTTTGTTTCTCACAAATTTTTTTATGTGCTCTACTCAGCTCCAAAATGTCCCTTGGCTTTTATTCAATCAAATAATAAGTTTTCTGTCACGGTTAGAAGCCAAAGGGTTAGCTCTTACAAATCTCAACTGAAGCCTAGGAACAATATAATATATTTATTAAGCCATGGATCATTTTCAAAAATCCATGCTCAAAACTGCCTTGGAAACTATTCCAATGCTTGGAAAAGAAAATTACGTCATATGGAAGGATAAAATGGATGCAATTCTTGATGTTAGAGGCTGCTTTCAAGTCCTAAACTCCAACAGCCCAAGCCAACTCAATGCCAATGTCAACAAAGAACTTGAACTAATCATCATTTCAAAACTCAAATCCACTACTCACAATAAAATTGTTACTTCAACAAATAAAAACTGAGCAAAACTTATCTGGAAGGAAATAATAAAGAAATAGGCATCCTTGCAAGCTTCCAAACGTGCCAGGGTCTTCAATGAATTTCTATATCTTTTATTCAATGGCAAGCATATAGATGAATTCATGACAAGAGCTAGGGTCTGTCTAAAGAAATTATCCAAAGTAGGCATCATGCTTCCAGGAAATATCCTTTCCTAAATTATACTTTCCAAATTTCCCAACAGCATGAAAGACTTCAAACAACAAATAATGCACACTGAAAAGGATCTGAATTTCAAATTCATATTCAATCATCTTAAACAATTGAATAATGAAGCAAAATCTCAGAGCTTTATGGATCCAGCTACCTTTTATAAGAATGAAGTGGAACTCATTTCTACTGCGCAAAAGCCTCAATTCAAAGGAAAAGAAGGAGGAAAAAGGCAATGCACCAAGGGCTATCATAATCCAAAACAAGACAAGTCCCATACAGCCAAAGACTGCTGGAACCTTCAAACGGATATTGCTTCAGAGTGGTGGAAAGATGAGAAAGCTAAATGGAGAGAGCAAAAAGCAAAAACCAAAGATAAGACTTTGACAGCTCATTACTTGGCCCTTGTTTCTCTATGGATCAATCATGGAAACCCCAAATCAAAATTCCTCCTTGAAAGTGGAGCTTCTGTTTATATGATAAATGACAGCAGACATTTTACCAACATGGCTCCCTGCAAAGATTTTTTTATCAAAACCAGAAAACTGGCCGCTTGTTTAAAAATTAAAGGAAAAGGGAATTCTAGAATTTGATGGAAAGATTTCACCCTTGAACTTTCAAATTTCTCCTACGTTCCGGAATTTATGATTAATCTACTCAGTGCTGGGGCTCTGAAAAAAGCTGGCGACACCCTAATCACAAAGGATTCTTTGTTTTATTTCACACATCGTGAAAAAACAGTATTCTCAGGGACCATCATCAATAACCTCTATTGAATCTTAACTCCAGCTTGTGGCCAAAATTTGCAATCTTGTTTGTTCAAATCTGCCAAAGCCAAACTTATGAAAATTCACAGGAAATTTAAACATGCTTCTCTCTCAAGACTCAGACCCTTTATTAACCACCTACCCAACAATGCGCTATCCAACTTTAAATGTGTTAATTGCATCCAGAGTAAAATTACTAAAGCAAGCTTCAACCAACCCTCAAAAACAGTCACTCAAATCTTTGACCAAATTTATCTTGACCTTATTGGGCCCCTCACACCTCAATCAAAGCAAGGACATAAATATTCCCCAACCCTTGTGGATAATGCTTTGGGATACTTGGCTGCTTTTGCTTTGGATTCAAAGGAAAAGATAAAAGATGTTCTTATTGACCTGATCAAAAAGGATTTCAATCAAAGGGACTATTACCCCTTTGAAGTCTGTTCAGATGGAGGTACTGAGTTCACTAACCAAAAGCTTCAATCATACTTTCAGAAAAAACAAATTAAACAAATCTTCTCAAACCCTTATCACCCTCAGCATAATGGATGATCCAAACAAGCACACAGGACCATTTTCAAGTCAACTAGATCAATAATTCAACATGGAAAAATTCCCACCAACTCTTGAGACAAGATAATAAAAGGTAGCTGCCTCATGTTGAATCAAATACCTTGAAAGGAGAATGAAGAGTCTCCCTGGAAACAAATTCAGGGCTACTCACTCCCATCATCATTTTTACAACCTCTAGGTAAACCTTGTATTTACCTCCTGTAAAAAAAGAAAGAAATCTTTCAAATTTGCCTACAAAGGAGTGGAAGGAATACTAGTAGGATTTGATCCTATTCTTCTTTCCTATTGAATCTTAACAAGAGAAGGTTCCTTAATTTCAAAAAAGCATGTTTTCTTTCTCAAGAGGGAGCACTCCAGAAAATTATCACCCTGTTATCCTGTCAAAGAAGGCAAAAATAAAACACCTTTTCCTTTGGCAGTGGAAGAAACCATTACAACTCAGAATAACTCTAATCTACCGCTTTTACAAACTCCTGAATGGAAAGATTACAAAAATTCAACAAATGAAAATTCCAATTCATCAGGGTCTGAACAAGAGGCTGAATCATCCAACTCTGACAAAGAAGACAGCAATAGGTTAATTCTAGAAAACACATCTAATATTGTTGAGTTGAATTCCATCCCGCTTAATCCTTCAATAACAACTCTGAAAAATTGTGCAACACTCAAACGTCCGCATTTTTATGGCTTCTACCATCACTACAAACCAAAAAATTATGAGCAAGTAATTGCCTGAAAAGAGTGCAAAAAATAGATCAAATCTATGAACAACAAGCTAGCCAAAATTGAAAACCTAAACATATGGGAAGAATACAATGGACCTCCTCCCTCAAATTGTTTAAAGACCACCTGGGCGTATAGGATCAAGGAAAATTTCCACAGTGACACTGCCAAATATAAGGTTAGAATTTGTTTTCAAGGATTCAATCAAATCAAAGGCCTTGACTTCTACAATAACTTTGCTCCGACCATTAAACCTTCAACTCTTAAATTATTGCTTCTCTACGCACTAAAAAACGGCTTACCAATTCAGAAGTTTGACATGAAAAGAGCATTTCTTCATGCACCAATAAATGAAAAAATTATTTTCAAAACTCCAAAGGGGTCTCATCAAACTGTCAAATATCTCAACCTCAACAAGTTACTTTATGGTTTGAAAAAATCACCAAAAAACTGGTATGAAACTTCAACTGAGTGGTTCAAGAGCATAGGTTTCACCAAGTCAGAATGTGATAACTGCCTATACATCTCTGAAGACGAATCTCCAAGAATTTTCTTCCATGTTGATGACCTAATCTTGGTGGGTGATAATACCAGTTTCAAAAGCGAATTCTTGATGAAATTTTCTGGTTCAACTTCCCAAGTTCCTCAGAAAATCCTAGGCATGAAAATTGAAATATAAGAAAGTGCAATGTACCTCAGTCAGCCTAACCATATAGATACCGGGCTGGAAGAATTGGTACCCACTGATGCCAAAGAAATTTCTTCACCACTGACCCAAGGATGGCAAATCAAATCGGCCACTGATGACAAGTATGAAGGATTCAAGCTACTCAATATCAACTTCTGCTCTGCCTTTGGCGTGCTCAACCACATAGCCTGCTATACCCGGCCAGATGTAAGCTTTTTAGTATCCAGTTTAGCTATATTTTTTGCAAAGCCCAGGCTCACCCATTGGAACAAATTGAAATGGACTTGGCTTTATCTTAAAACCACCAAATCTCAAAAGCTAAAACTTCAATTGAACTTTCTAAAAGGCCCATTAGAAATTTTTCCTGATGATTCTTGGGCTGATGATCCAAATACGCGCAAATTGCAATCTGGAAACATCTGTCTAGTAGCTGGAAGTCTCATATCATGGAATAGAAATAGGCAAAGGAATATATATTTGTCATCAACAGATGCTGAGCTCAATGCTCTGGTGGAAGGTTTCCACAAAGCAACCTGGATCAAAGCCTTAATGAAAGACATCTTTCAAATTGACATAAGGACCATTCCCCTGTAGATTGATAACAGCAGACTCAATGACGTGTGTCCAAATTTTGGGTCTAATTCAATCAAATACTAATCATCTTGACCTCAAGACCAAGGGGATGCAAGAAGATTTAGGTAAGAATAACATAAGTTTAGAAATAATTTGATCAGAAAGCATGCCAGCAGATGCGCTAACTAAGCCTTGTTCTGCTCAAAGTCTAAACTTATTAATAAAATACTTTTCAGGAGGGAAAAAAATTAATGTCAAACTTGAGTTACATCATTTTCTGTCATTTTATTTATTTATTTATTTTTTTTGTTGTACCTTTTGAATTTTTTCACATAAGGCTTACCAGGCATGGAGGGGTGTTGGGATTCTGTGAAACCATTGTTGAGCGCGCTCTGACCCTCAGATTGACCACTGCAAAAACAACTATACAGTTACTAGACTTCCTAAACCTTTTCCATGAATTCTGATTCACTGAAACAGTGTCTTAAACTTTTTCCTTATTCTTCTGTTGGAATTCTATTGTTTCTGCTCATACTTAAGTTCATTTTCTTTCATCAAAAAAAAACAAAATATTTAAATTAAATAAAATTACTACACATTCTAGTGCGCTTAAGAGATGCAGGACAAGAAGGATCAAGAAGCCTCTGACATGCTATTCATTAATATTGTTCTTACTTAAGCTCAGTATCCTCAGGTCAAGACATCCATGAAGTGCCTTTCTTTCCATTATTTGTATCTAGACTAGGAGGATTAACAACCCTCTTAGATGATTATGAGGGTTTGCTAGTATTTATCATTAAACTCAAGAGGCAGAGAAGACCCAAGAGGCTTGTAGACCCAGTGGCTTAAGACCCAGTTAGTTTTCTGTGACTATACTGATTTTCTTTATCTTCTCTGCTAGTTATGATTTTGGTTAAGACTTTATCCGGTTGTTCTATTCATTGTCTAGTAATTTATGCATACTGTCTCTGATCAGCACAACCACTGTTTGGCCCTGTCAAGAATCAGGAAGTTGTATGTATATAAGAACTCCTAAAGACTAAGAAATAAACACCATCCGTTCTTACTTACTTTGAACCTGAGTTCCCCATCTGACTCCCGGATCCGCTTCTCTTGACTTCACAAGATTCCTCCTCATCCTCTCCTTCTATTTCAACTGGAACATTTGCTCAAAATTTTAACATCTTCAAAAAATCATCTCTTCAACTCTCATAAATCTCAACTCATTCCAACATATGCTACCTTATCAAAACAATCAAAGCCATTGCCTTCAACAAACTCCACAAATCTCAAAGGGCTTAACACATCTTCTTCCATGCCTGCCTGGTAAGGCTTAGCCTAAACTATTGTTCCTTTTGATCAAGCTAGAGTTCAATGATGTTTGTTTCTCACAAAGTTTTTTACATGCTCTACTCAGCTCCACAATTTTCTTTTTTTTTTATTCAATCAAATCATAAGTTTTCTTTCATCCTCCCTAGTTGACCGTCTGCGCAAAACAGCAGCCTTTCCCATGCAGAAACCACGGTCAACTAGGCAAAATCCTCTGTGGGGTGACCTTTGCCGTCAGCTCCCCTGTCCAATTTGCCCTTCTTGCCAGCCGCCGCCACCCGCACCCACTTCCCCTTCCCGTGGTTGCATATTGTTGTCTCAAACAGGGAATAAGACGCGTCCTCCACCATCAGCCGTTCTGTCCATTCCTCTGCATTGAACACCATTTGAGCATGGAATCCAAAAATGAACAGCCATCTTAAGATCACATTTCCGCATTCCACTGAGAGGAACAACCACGGCTTCCAGAACTTCCAAACCTCCACCTCTTCCTCCTCCACTACCCCATCTATCAAAAATCCTCCCCCATTCAACTCCCAAAGCCCCATCCTGCAATTCCTCCAAAACAGCCCTAAATTGTCCACCAGACTTGTTGCAAGCAGGATAACCATCAACCCACTCTCCACCATCACCCACACCTTCCTTCCTGCAATTTTTATTGGGACATAAGCAAGCGGCACCAAAAACCGGCACAGCTCACTTTCCCCTTCCTCCTCTTCCATGTTCAACCGCTGAACTTTTTTTGGGAGCCGGCTGTGTCTGCACTCCTTCAGCGCCTGGACCATCTTTTTGAAAACCACCCAAGAAACCACGGCCAACTCCTGCAGGGTGAGAGGTATTGGCGTCTCTCTCCCCATCACCCTTTGCACAATCTCCACAGTGTTCTTCTTCCCTCCAAAGCTAATTGGCACGGAATTGCCTCCTGGAACCTGCCCAACAATTTTTGGGCCCTGAACCAATGGTCACTCCTTGGAATCCACATCCATCTTTTCCACAAAAACCCACTCATCCACTTTCAACACCCTGACTTCAGCCTCCAGGCGCGGGGCTTGCCACGTTTCAGGTGCAGTAACAATTCCAAGTGATACCCAGGCGGTTTTGGCGGGAGACTTGATGCACTCCCAAACCTGCTGCACATGAGGCGGCTGACCGTCCCCCAAGTCCACCTGCTTGCCCATCAGGAATATGTAAGTTTTCCCAAAAATGTGGACCAGCCCCCCATCCATTTCCTTAGTCAATTCTGCGTAAGCAGAATTCCAATGACCCTTATGCCTGCAATAGGTGCACATGCAAACCGCAAATCCACTCAAAGGCCTGCTAGTGGGCCAGAAACCCTCTGCCATGTGAGGCGGCATCCCACGCAGCTGAGTTATCATATGGCCAAGGAGAATCCAAAGGTCCTGTAACATATCCGTGACCTCATTTAACGGAAAATAAAATGACTTCTGGGGCGCCGCCATCTTTTTGACCATTGATGGGCCTGCTGGCTGTTCCTGCGTTGGAGCCGGGACAGAGTGAGCCGCCGGCTTCTTTGAGACCGCCAGGAATGACCTGGCCGTACCCTCAATCAGCTCCTCCAGGTCAATATTGCTTTCCACTTCCTGGCAGATGACACTTTGGTTTGGAAGTAGCGCAACACTCCCATCTACCAACTTCTTCACCAACCTGTGCTCAAACAAGTACTGCTGCACCCGCAACCGGAGTTTCACCCAAGTGCACCCAGAAACGCCTGCTTCATTTCCCCAATCTGTCCTGCAACCATCTGGTTCTTCTCCAAGTACCAGTAGATACGCTCAAACATCAAGATATACTCGGCCAAGTCACCTTGCGTCCGTGCTCCCCTGTGCCCAATCCCTTCTGCTGACACCCGCTTGAAGTCACTCTCTGCAAAGAGAGGCTCTTGCTTCCCCCAACTTGTCATCATCTTTCTCCGCAACCTTTCCCAGTACTGGGCCCTGTAGCCAGCCATATCCTCCACCTCCCAAAGCTTACTCTTGTCTGTGATGAATAGAACAACGGTCCAGAACTTGTCTTCACTTTTTGCATGCTTGGAATTGGCCCTTGTCTTCACTTGTTGCACGCTTGGAATTGGCAATATCCTCAAACCTTGCCAGAAAACTCCCAATATCCGCGGTGTCAAACCGGAGGTGCAGGAAGACCCCCAGCCTAAGTCATACCCTTTGAGGAGCCTCAACAATTTCCAAGGAATCCAACCAAGGGGGAGCAAAGCCGCTGGACTGAGCATTTGGTGGCGTAGGAGGAGTCAGTCCACTTGGTCTTGACCGCAGAGGGAATTATGGCGGAAAATTTGGTCCTGGAGTAGTTGTTGGTAACATTTCACCCGCTACCTTTGAGAGAATAGGACAAAAGATTGATTCCCGGCCAAACCCCCAGATGTGCAAACAAGAGGAAGATAATCTCCTAATTTTTCCCCAAGTTTGGAATTTGTTGGTCCAAGCGTCTGTAAGGAGGTTGAATGCTGATGGGTTTTGAGGAAGAGAGATAGTTATCAGAAAAAGATGAATAAATAAAATGATTTTTTATATTCCTGCCCTTCAATCCTTCCCTGATCTTTCAATGAGCTGAGATGAGATGATCCTACAACCAGGAGTTTAGAGCAAGTTTTTGAGTCCTCCCTCTCAAACCTAACCTAAGTACAAGCGCAACTGAAATCCTAACAACAGAATTAAGAAAAAAAACCTAGAACCCGGAACCCTAGCCCAACCTGAACCCATACCACCCAATCCCTCCAAACCCTTCCACTTATATTCACGTACATCCCACGGCTCATCCTTCTCATGGCGCAGCCCTCTGCCGCGTCCTACTTTCAGCCCCCCATGTTTATCCGTCCAGGCGCGTCTGCGGATCCTGTAATCCGCAGATTGGCCTGGGCCAATTTCCCTGGCACATATAACCCTGCAATTTCCCCTCTCCTGCTTTCTGAACTAGCCACCCGCAAACTGGGTTGGGTTGGCTCCATTACTTGGTATGCTCTGTCCAAGCGGGTTGCAAGCCCACCACGCTGGGAGTGGGCTCAACCTGCACCAAATGCTGAGCCTCACCTACCCAACCGCTGAGCGCGCAGCCCGCAATTCAGTTTCTTATCAAAGGTTATAAATATGACGCCAAACCTTGAGGCACAGAGCACAACTACATTCCAGCTGTGTAAAAGCTCACACCACTCAAATGTAGTTGGGTTTTGTGCCACATGGCCCGGGTCATTGTGTGGGAGTGGCACAACATCACTCAAGTTGTGCAGTGGCTAGAAAACTACAATTGAGAAGCTTAGTGTGCCACACGGCCCAAATGAGTTGTTTACATGGCTTCTTTGGGCCATGAATTTATCATCACCCTTTATTTCTTTATTTATCAACTTATTACTAATTCTATCAATCAATGATGAACTTTAATATTGGTGCATTTTTTTAACACCCCCAATATTTATTTCTCTGTGTTTTTGATGTATACACAATGCACCCCATCCACGCTTTTTTCCTTGAATTTGCCTGGTTTTGTGAGATTTCAAAAAAAAAACCAACTTGTAGAGGAAAATCTAAAATATCTAAAACAAAATTTTGAAAGTTTTGGTTGATTTAAAGGTCTTCTAAATTAGCTTCAAAAAATTCACAAATTTTTTTTAAATAATATGTTTTTAATTATTTTGGAGAATATGAAGAGACAGAAAGTTTTCAAATATAACAGGAAATTCAAATATTATTTTTGAATATTTTGAGTATTTCACTTTCCTGTCAGAAATATGAGATTAAAATAAAAAAAATTCTATTTTCAAACTTTCTTTCCCTTATCTTCCTGAAGCATTTCTCAATTTTTGAGCTTGCAGTATTTTAGTGGGAATTGAAAAGGGAAAAATGAATTATTTTAGGATTTTTTTAGGTTTTTTTTCCCAAAAAAAAAAGAATTGAAAAAACAACAGTGGATTTTTTTACTATGAATCACTTAGTAAATAATAAGAAGAAAAAATTATGAAAAATTGAGGAAAAAATTGTTCAACCAATATTGATTTCTATTACTTTGTTTTGTGTATGTGCAGAATTTTAAGGAGGGAAAAAAAATTTAAACCAAGTTATGAGTTATCATGAATCAAATTCTCTCATTTTTGTGATTCCTTTCTAGAAAAAGCCTTCCAAAGGGGAGGTCATTGGGGAGCTGTCCACAGTTGAGAATTATAGTGGAAATAAACTATGTGCTTAAAATATTCCAAAATACTTAAACATATTGGAAAATTTTGAGAATCAGAAGTTGGAGGGGAACTGAGGGGCAGATAAGTTGATGGAATCAACTTAGATCAAAGTAAAAATGGTTCTTTGTATGTATCTGCCACCAGTAAAGCATGGCAAGGCAATTTCATTCAGTAAATTTTTGGGCTGGGTCCAAAATGGTGGTTGAGATTCTTTCATGCTTTGTCAAATTTTTCCTCCCAGACTTGATCCATGATATTTTCATACTTGAAGAGAGAGTTTGATTCCATATCCTTGATCATTTACTAAAGTATTCAACTCCAATATTCATATTAACAGCCCAAATTAATTGCTAATGCTTAAAAAAACAGTTCCAATCACCCATCACATCTTTAACATGTGAAATCTGTGGTATGGATGTCTTGGGGAAAATTAACTGTTTGTATGGATACTATGGAAAGAAAGATTCTTATTATTCAGGAGGAAATGGAAAAAAATATACTTACTATCTAAATAGTCACAGCTTAAAAATTATCAGAATATGAAAAAGGGAATTTTTTTTAACTTGTATATCATCACCAAAAAACAGGAAAGGGTAAGAAATCAACCATAAAGCAAGATTATTTCAGAAAAACATTCACCTTTGCAGTTTCAGTAGCTGTAGCTGTGGGGGGAAAGATTGAATTCCCTGGAGGACTATAAGCATCTGGAGCTGCATCTTCCTTTTTTATTCTCTTGATACTTTTCAAATTACCAGTAATAAAATTATTTGAAACGACACGCTTATTGATGTTGGTTCCCAACCTCTGATTTACAAAGAAAAAAATGAAAATGAATGAAAACTAGAACAACTAAACTTACCCCCAAAAAAAGAAATTACTAACTGTATTAATTATGTCCAATTCTTTCATCTCTTGTAGTTCTTCTCCAGTTAATTTGGCTTCATTTATAAATTCATCCTGATCAGAATGAAATGTTAGCCTAATTACAAACAGAAAAGGAAATTGAAAAAACAAATCACCTCTTGCTCTGAATCCTGTTTTTTTTTTTTTGCTTTGCCTTCAATTGGGCTTCCTTTCCATTTAATCAGAGTCTGAAATTAGATAAAACTAATTTCCAAGCAAATTCTGTTGAAATCCATCCATCCAAAACAAAGAGAGAGAGAAAATGGAAAAAGAAAAAACCAACAATTGCTTTACCCACTTGGTGCCTCCTTAGTCTTCCTCTGCTCTTAGGTCCTTCAAAATATTCAAATCCAGATTAAATCCTATAATAGGAATTCTGAGAAAATATTTTGTATTTATTTAGGGCTCCTTTGGATCTTCCAAAAATTTACCTCTCTTGCTTGGGCAATGTTAAATTTTCAAACCTAGAAAAACCATTCACAACCCAAACCATGCCACGTAACCCATTCTGAGTCATGAAAAGTTTGTTTAGGTTTGCGCCTTTCCCTTTTTTATTTATTTATTTATTTTATTTATTTTGGGCATTATTTTTCTCATGCATTTAGCCATTTCTTTCATGCATTTCAACATTGGCGCGCGGTCGCGCCCCTTTGGTATTTCACGCAAAAATACTTTACTTCAAGCAATTTTCATGAATTCATTTTTTTTCAAATTCTGACTGCGCAGCCCAAAGCTCTTAAACCCCTGACCAAAATCTTTGTTAATTTTGGCGCCATTAGAACCCCTTCAAGAATGCAATAAAAAAATGATAAAATTCCATAGAAACAGTTTTTTGCATGGGGTTTTGGATCATCATTTTGGCTATTTTTATTGTTTTTTTTGTTGGTTATTTCAGCTTCCATGAATTTTGAAAAAAAATTCAAGGATTCTTCTCATATTTTTTTTCATATTTTTCAAATGCTTTTTTCATATTTTTTGGATGTATCCTTTTACCTTAAAGAATTCCTTCAAAAAACACAAAAAATCAAAAAAATCAAATTTCTCTTTGGACATTTGAATCCTTTTATTTTCCTTTTTATTTCATTTTTTTAGGTAACTCAAGCTATCAAAAATATAAAACAACATTCAAAGATCATTCAAATGTTTTTTTCAGTTTTTTGGATGTATTATTTTACCTTAAAAAATTCCTTCAAAAAAGCAAAAATTCAGAAAAATTCAATTTTCTCACTTGACTTTTGGATCCTTATGTTTGCCATTTTGAATTATTTTTTTTTGATTTTTCAAGCTTCGAGGATTGTAAAAAAAATATTCAAGAGCTTTTAAAAAAGATTTTCAGTATTTTTGGATGTCATTTTTGAACTTCAAAGATTCCATCAAAAAACAAAAAAATTCGAAAAATCCACTTTTCTCACTGGATTTTTGAATCCTTCTGTTGGCCTATATGATTGTTTTTTTTTTGGGTGATTCAAGCTTTCAGATGGTTGAAAGTTAAGAAAAAAAAACATTAATAATTTTTGAAGAGCATCTGCATTCTTGCATACACCTTACAAGCTTCATTCAAAAAATTAAAAATAAAGAACAAATATGCATACAAATATTAAAATTTATTAAACTATGATTGGTTTTTTTTCTACTTGATTCTCATGGAGGGAACAAAACCTCATCACCAAGATACAAATCCTTCTGAATAATTGTTTTCCAAGATTTTGAAAACTTTGTCACAAAGCCTTTCCAAAGTGGATCTATCCTGGGAGCTGGCAAATTATCAGACTTGAACTTGTATGAGACTATATGTTTGAATTATTCTAAAAGAATGAAGCAAAAAGGAGAATTTTTGGAATTTGGAGTGGGAGGGGAATTCTGAGGAAGATGATTAAAAGTCATTAAAGAAGAAAACAGAACCACTGGACACTTATATGTTTCAGCCAGAAGGGAACCATGGCATGGAAATTTCATTCACATATTTATGGGAGCTGGTCCATAAAGGTGGTTCAGTTTCCTTCTTGCTTCTTGAAAAATTTCACCCCAGATATCACACAGTAATGTTGTGTTCTTGAAGATTGGGTTTGAATCAAGCTATCTCACCATTTCTTTCCTGAATTCAATCCAGTCTCTTGAGATCCTCCCCAAGAAAATGGCTGCTTCTCTAAAGCCACAGTTCCCATCCCCTATGAAATCTTGAAAATGTGAGATATGTGGAATGGCTGTTTTTGGGGAAATGGAATCTTTGTATTGGAACTAAAACCAAAAATCAGAATTTTTTATAATAGAAAAGATGGAATAAAGTTAATACTCACTTCTTCAATTGATACTTGGTCAAATATTCCAAAGGAAGAATAAGATAATGTGCAGGAAACCTAGAGGAAAAAACCAAAATAAATCGGACAAAATTTAAAAATGAGAAAACACAAAATGTGCACAGTTTCTCACTGATTGCTGGGGCTGCTAATACCTTCCCCCCAGGAGGATGGTAAGGAGCATCACCATCTTCATTGGATAAATCTATTCTCTTGGTTCTTGTCCCAGGATTGTATTTGGAAGAAGCAACTCAATTTTTCACAATGGTTCCAGACCTCTGATAAAGGCTTGAATCAAAAAAATAAAAAAAGATAATATCCAACAAATTAGCCACAAACAAAAGAAAATGAAAGATCACCATCTTAATTTAATCCACATCTGGCAGCTCTTCATCTCCTGAATTTTCCCCTTCATCCAAATCTGGCACCTCTTCATCTTCTGAATATTACTCTTCAGTAAGAAATTCATGCTATGTTCAAAAAATGAGAAGGACTCATTCAATACAACAATCCATTGCAGAAAAAATAAGGATATTTATGAAATTACCTCTTCCTCTGATTCCTCCTTCTTGTTTCCCTTCCCCTTGCCTTGAATGGCCTTGCACGTTCTTGAAACCTGAAAAAATAAGAAAAAAAAATAATCATGAATGTTGATATATTTTTTTTCCCAAAAATTGGTGACTGACCTTCAAATTTGCTATGAATTTCTTCTTTGGCTTTCCTCTCCTCTTGGTTTCTTCCCAATATCAAAAACCAGATGGATCTCTTTTTCTTGAAGACTGAGAGACTTTCTTAAAATTATTGTCTGCTCCTTTTGGTCTTCCTCTTACTTTGGATCTTTGAGTGGTATTTGGCTCTTCAATCAGGGTAAGTTGATATCTGTCACTCTACAGCTTCATGCTTTCACCCAGATAATATAGCTTTTTTCCAGGTGGAAACTAGCTGAATACTTCAAACATTTTAGTGAAATATATGTTTTCATTACTGTCTTTGGTTGGAACTTCAAGTTTTTCTGAATCTTCAGGTGATTTAGGGTTCAAAGTTAACTGGAGAAGGAAAACCAAAATCAATTAGGACATTATTCATTTCAGTTTGAATCCCCCCCAAAAAACAAGAGGAAACCTTACTGACATGGGAGCTTTGACATGCCATTGAGGATGGAAATCATCATGTTGGAAGAGTTCACCCTTTCTGATGGCCAATTTGAATTTGTGAACACATGGTATTCCCATTTTAGAAGAGTAATCAAATTTGATGCAATTGCTGGAAGAATCAGGAACTTGATGAGATGAATAAATGATTTTGAGGGAAAATTGGCTGATATTTACAGAAAGATGATCCACACATTGAGGAAAACCAATTAGATGCTTGAGTTCTTGCTGAGAGGCTTCAATGGCTCTCTCACAGGTTTGGATGGTTATGGAACTGTAAATTTTTTGAACTACATTATAGAAAAAGCCAATAGAAGAATAGATGAATCTTTTAATTCAGGAATTCAAACCCTCTGATCTTGATGTACTTTTGTTTCCAAAGTGAAAGTATTTGTTTTCCAAATAGGAGAAAATTTTTATTTTTAGAGGAATCCAGTTTTTAAGAAGGTAGTCAGAAGTAGAGGATTCCAGACCAGAGAAATGTTTCTGAAGTTTTTGTGATAGCTTGATTCAGATTTTGAATAGACCAAATGATGGCATTGTTCCGGGAATAGCTTCCATTCATCTTCAGATTTAAATTTCTTCCTGCAATGAGTTTGAATATTCTTGAAAGTGTGCCGGAAACATAGAAGATGATGAGAGGAAGGGAAAATTGAGCCAATTGAGCTAATAAGTGATTGTTCCTTGTCTGTCACAATCAAAACAGGTTCTTTATCTTCAAATGTTTCCTGAAATTGAGTCAAGGCCAAATCATAGTTCTTTTTTTTCTCTTGAGATAAGAAACAGAATGAAACTGAGAAGTTTCTAGCAGAATTGTTAATCCCAACAGTATGAATAATGGGCATTCCAAATTTTTTGGTTTTATTTGTACAGTCCATCATCATTAGAGCAGGGAATGGTTTGAGAAGTTTCATGGAATCAGGGTGTGAAATAAATAATGAAGTAATTTGACCACCCACATTTTTAATTTTGTAGTAAAAGGAAGAATTACTGATTTCCAGTATGAGTGCTTCCACAGGAGATTTGCCATCAAGGGCATTTTATTGTATGTGTGATATTTTGATGTAAATTGTAGGGAGATTTGTATGGATAGGTGATGATGAGTTTTGTATAAGAGAGTTGAGAATTTTTAAAGGGGGAACTCCTTCTTTGGATAAATGTTCAACCACCTCCTTTTGTTCCCCTTGAATTCTTCTGTTTATGGGATGAGTGGAAGGATCAATGGAAGGTGGATGGTTGTGCTCTAGAAATATAAAATTCACCACCCAAACACCCAACTTTTTGAAAAATTCCCTGATAACCTGAAAGGAAAATTGGTCTTTCTTGATTTTTTTAATTTGGAGGTATCTTTAATGGGTTTACATTCCCCAGATTTATCACATTGGTAAGTGTAGGCCTTGTTCTTGCAATTTGATACTCTGGTAGATATGGCATATCCATGGGACTTTTCCCATGATTGGATAGCCTCAAACAACTCCTTTTGATTATATGATAGCTCAGGAGGAGGGGCTACAGGGGTGGAATCAAGAGTTTGAGTAGATGAATAAGCAGAAAGAGGATTTGAATCACTAGTTTTATTAGATGAGATAATCCATTTTGGGCCTGGTAAAACAGTTGAAACAGTTCTGAAAAGTGGGTGGATTTTTTCTTGAGCCATCGGAAAAAGACATGTTCTTGTTTGGAATTATCTGGATTGTTAAGTTTTTTTGACAAGTGGTTGGTGTTGTGGTGTGAAAAGATGTGGTGTGGTGTGGTGTGGTGGGGTGGGGTGGGGTGTGGTGTGGTGTGGTGTGGTGTGGTGTGGTGTGGTGTGGTGTGGTGTGGTGTGGTGTGGTGTGGTGTGGTGTGGTGTGGTGTGGTGTGGTGTGGTGTGGTGTGGTGTGGTGTGGTGTGGTGTGGTGTGGTGTGGTGTGGTGTGGTGTGGTGTGGTGTGGTGTGGTGTGGTGTGGTGTGGTGTGGTGTGGTGTGGTGTGGTGTGGTGTGGTGTGGTGTGGTGTGGTGTGGTGTGGTGTGGTGTGGTGTGGTGTGGTGTGGTGTGGTGTGGTGTGGTGTGGTGTGGTGTGGTGTGGTGTGGTGTGGTGTGGTGTGGTGTGGTGTGGTGTGGTGTGGTGTGGTGTGGTGTGGTGTGGTGTGGTGTGGTGTGGTGTGGTGTGGTGTGGTGTGGTGTGGTGTGGTGTGGTGTGGTGTGGTGTGGTGTGGTGTGGTGTGGTTTGGTATGGTATGGTAGTGGGATGGTGTGGTGGGGGGTGATGGGAAGGTGGAACAGGTCAAGGGGGGGTTTATAAGATAACTGGGGTTATCAAATATGGGTGGTTTTCCCAGGAAACACTTTTCAGTCATATTGAATATATGCATGTGAAGGGCTCAAAGAAGAGTGAATTTTTCATTTTTTTTATTTTTTGATGGAATTTTTAAAGGTCAAAAATGACATCAAAAAATCCTGAAAAAACAACTAAAAATCTCTTGGATAGTTCTTTTCAATTTTAAAAGCTTGAAACACCAAAAAAAATCAGTCAAAATGGCAAACATAAGGATCCAAAAGTCAAATGACAATTGAAATTTTTGATTTTTTGACTTTTTTGAAGGAATTTTTTAAGGTAAAATAATACATCCAAAAAAAACTGAAAAAAATAATTCAATTCTCTTTGAATGTTTTTTAACTTTTTGATAACTTGAACTACCCAAAAAATGAAATAACAAGGAAAATAAAAGGATTCAAATGTCTAAAGAGAAACATGATTTTTTTTTGATTTTTTGTGTTTTTTGAAGGAATTTTTTAAGGTGAAAGGATACACTCAAAAAGTATGGAAAAAACACTTGAAGACTCTATGAATGTTGGCCAAAATTTTTGGAAGCTTAAATAACCAAAAAAAAAACCAATATAAATAGCCAAATAAGGATCCAAAAACACATGCGAGAATTTGTTTGTATGGAATATTTTTTTCATTTTCATTTTTTGCTTGAATTTTGAATGGTTTCTAATGAGTTCAAAAATAAAAAAAGATTATTTTTAGCTTTTTAAGAACCCCTTCTATGGGGCTGCGCATTCAGAATTCAAAAAATGAATTCTTGCAATATGCATGAAATACAAAAGGGGCACAACCGCGCGCCAACATTGAAATGCTTGAAATAAAGGTTTGGATTCGTGAGAAAAATAATACCCTTTATTTATTTATTTTATTAATTTTATTTATTTATTTATTTTTTTTATTTCATTTATTTCATTTTTTTATTTATTTATATTATTTATTTATTTTATTCATTTATGTTTTTCATTTATTCTATTTATTTATATTATTCATAGTATTCCTTTATTTTTTGTTAATTTTTTAATTTTTAATTTCTTTGGTCTTTTATTTATTTATTTATATTATTTATTTATATTATTTATTTATATTATTTATTTATATTATTTATTAATATTATTTATTAATATTATTGATCTATATTATTTATTAATATTATTTATTTATATTATTTATATTATCTATTTATTCTTGATTAATTCATTGATTTTTTGATTTTTTTCATTTTTTTTATTTACTTAGTTATTTATTTACTTACTCATTTTAGTAATTCATTTTTTTTCATTAAAAATTGCAACACATCATATTTAGCCCTTTGAATCCTTCTATGAAAGGGACGGGTCAATGGATGATTTGATGGAAGATGATTTTGATCAGGAAATAGGTTTTTCATTTTCCAAAGACCAGTACCCTTGTAAAATCTTCTAGAGAATTGGAAAGGATAGTTTGTTTTTCTTGCTTTTGAAAGCCTTTTCTATCCAAATTTGGTTTATATTCCCCAGATTGCTCACATTTGCAATGCAAATGGCCTATCCATGCAATTTAGCCCACTATTGAACAGCATACTCAAGTTCCACCTTTGGATGGTATGATAACTCAGCTCAAGAAGCCAAAGGGGTTGAATAATGGGGGTTCTCTCAATTATTTCAAGTAGAAGAAGGAGAAGAAGCAAAGGAAAATGGTGGAGCTGAAGAAGAATCGGTGAGGCCAATAGTAAAAGTGGGTTGATGTGTTTTTGGGACATATCTTTGATTTTGATTTTGAGATTTTTTTTTATGAATAGAGTTTCAGATAAAGTATATATAGTGGACAGATTAAGAATTTGTGACAAAGGAAATGTTCATAAAATTTAGATCGGAGGAAAGAAAAATTGTTTGGTTAGTTTTTGATGTTGGATTGATTTGTTAATGATTGGGAAAAAAAGTCAAAAAAAGTTGAGAAAAAATTGTGAAGGAATTCTTTTTTATGTTTGATTGATTTTTTGGATTCAGGGGGGTTTATTTAGTGGTATTTGAGTGTTGAATTGCATTGTATGGGTTGTGTTTAGTAGTGATGTGTGATTGGTTGGTTGGTGTTGGGTTGTGATGATTGGTGATGATGTGTGATGGTTGGTGTGGTGTGGAGTGGATTCTGGATGTTGAAAGGTAATTTTATGGTTGAGGAGAGGATTGGAACTCCCAAAAGGATGAGTAGGAGTCAGTAAATTCTCCAAAATCATATTGAATATAAGATTATTCATATAGACAATCCAAAAAATGCGGGCCTACCCCAAAAAGATGTCTAAACATGGTGATTTGAGGATAGACATTTGATGGCTTAAAAAAGGTGGAAAGAATATGAAAAATTATTATTTGTGTGTAATTTGAAGTGCATTTAAAAACTATAAACTCATATTGTCCATAAAAAAATCAAAATATAATCAGAAATGGCTCCAAAACGCACCCCAGAACAGAAATTTTATGTTATTTTTGTAGATGCATCAACTATTTGGAGGTAAATAATTGGTCCTTCAAATCCCCAAATGAATTTTATGAGCCCTTTTAAATTCCCCCTAAAATACTGCAAGCTCAAAAATTGGAAAATGCTTCAGGAAAATAAGGGGGAAAAAATCGGAAAATAATACCTTTTTTATGTTGATCTCATTTTTTGGAGGGAAAATGAAGTTCTAAAAAATTGAAAAAATCATATTTAAATTTCTTGTGATATTTTAAAACTTTCTGTATCTCCAGATTTTCCAAAATAATTATAAAAAATTTATAAAAAGAATTGAAAAGATTTGTGACATACTTTTTTTTTTGAATTTCTCAAAGCTAATTTTGAAGGCCTTTAACTCCACCAAGGAATCTCAAAAACTGATTGGTGAGTTTTGAGATGTCCCCTATGCCAGGTTTTCTTTTTTGAAAATTCACAAAAATGCGCAAATTTAAGGAAAAAAACACGGATAGGGGAGGTTTTTGAGACTTCAAAACCACAAACAAATAAGGATTTGGAGTGTGAAAAATAAATTCCCTTTAATGCCCTTAATATTAATGTTTTCAATTAATCATTTTCATTGTAAAAATTGGAAATATTTAATATTTAATATTCATATTAATTTTTTATTTTATAACTAATTATATTGATTAGAAATTTTAATTTATGATTGATTGGGTCATTTAATAATTTTCACCTTTACCTTTGTAAAGATTTCTACCATGTCATCTAGTTCTGACTAGTATCAGGTGTAAATTTTCAATCTCTTTGCTATGAGAAGAAAAATTTGGCCCAGTCCAAGATTATTCAGTAAAATAAGTGTTCAATTATCAATTAAAAAATTCAAAATGTACTGGGGATTGATTTTCAATGGACCATGTCAAAAATAAACAGGTATACACTTAATTTCAGAAAAAAATATCCTTATGAATCAATGTGAGTCATTCAGAAATGGAAGGTGTATATATCCAACTCATAACATGAATTTTTGAACTTAGAGATCATCATAAATTGAAATTTCAGTGAGTTTTCATCTGGAAATATATCAAATAATAAATGGAAAAATTTGGATTTATCTTTCCTGGAAGAAGCATTTTATGAATAATTAGTCAAAATTCAAAAATCCCAACATACCATATAGAATTTAAACTTTTTTTATTGTCTTTTTTTAGTGGCTGATAGTCTCCAATTATCAAATTTATTTTATCTCCAACTTTCCTTAATTTTACCTATTTTCTACATCCAACCTATTATTATCAAAATGTGGATTTGTGAGAAAACTTCTATTTTGAGATTGGTTTACAGTTGATTCATGGAACCAAAAAAAAATTATTAATTGTGTTTGAGTTTTTGAATAAGCTTTAGAGTTCTTAAATATTAGTTTGTATCAAATTCAACCAAAACTGAAATTTTTTAATGATGGGTTTGAGTCAAAAACCACCATTTCAAACCTTCCATAAAAAACCAAAAAAAATAATTAATTCACATCATGCCTGTAAAATCCTCCATAATATTGATCAATTCCTTTCAAACAAATTATATAAAGGTGATAAAAATCCCAGCCATTTGTTAGACCACAACATCCACCCCTTTGTGCACACTTCCTTTTATCTCCAACCTCATTGGAGCTATTAAAAGTTTTGAGAAGACTGTCTGAATTTTATTTCACCAATTTCTGGCAACCAAAGATTCTAAAAAAAATAGAAAGAACATTGAAAAAAATACACCAGGGCCAAATTGGGTTTTCTGGCCAGCCAGTTACTACATGTCACCATCCAGTCCCATTTACTGGCCCATTTAATCCCTTTACAGGAAAATTCTATTCACCAAGGAAGAATCTTGACTTCACCAATTTTAACATTGAAAAAAAAAATAGAATTAAAGTTTTATTCACCATGGTGTAAAATGGATGGCACTGGTAATTCCTCAATTTAGAAGCCAGAATTCACTTGAACTTTCACATTAACAAAACTGGAAATCACTTGGCATTCAAATTTGAAGTAATGATGTATAAAACATACCATTGGTCATCTGCTGTGGAATAAAACTGCTTCAAATGTTGAAGAGGGAGGGAGAGAAATGAAATCGTGTTGCACCAAAATTCTCCTGTTTGGGAGCATGCATTCAAACAGGAGCATTTTGATGAAATGAAACTTTGAATATTTCCAAATTTCAACATAAAAAAATAAAATGAGATTTGCAAGCAAGGTTGCAAAAGCATTTTCAACCCAAGTCAAGAGGAGGCTGCTAACTGCCAGACAAAACCTCCTGCAACTGATTCCAGCCCAGTCTGGAAGAAGGCACAAATGAGCAGGTAAAACTGGTACTGGAAGGACAAATGGTGAGATCAACTACTCACCATGCTCCAATGCAATCCTCCTTTGCTAAATTCTGAAATCTCATAATCTGCACTCATCCAGACCATCTCTCAATCTACTGGGCCAAAATCCAATGCATCCTTGATCACATATAAGCGCCAACTCAAACACCCTAACTGTGTCTTGCAGAAGTAAAAATAATTTTTGCATATGAAAGGGAACACAAGTATGTAATATACTCTCATAATCATCTCATCAATACAACCTTCATTCTCTCTGCACAAGCCTGATTCTCATCATTCAAACCATTCTATAATCATTAAATCATCTTTATCCAAACTTTGCCTCTGCTCCTCTCATTGGCTCAATCCACTCTTTCTGCATCTGAATGTAAGCTAATCCAGCTTAACTTCCTTCTGCAAATCAGCAATATGAAGAAAGGCTACCTTTCCTTTATAACAAAAACCCTGATCTCTTCCTTTCAATACTTCAAAATCTTGTCTCTGCTCTAAGGTAAGAGTCATTGCACGCACATTTTTATTTTTTCTTTGTTGTTCATTCACGCCTACTCTTAGTTTGTTTCCAACTTGAAATTTACAACCCATTGCACAAAAATCCTTGTGTTTGAATGTGTGCATCCAACAACAACTGCCCCCTGATCAGCCCATTGCTTCTACCCCTTGGAAATGGGGGGGGGGATTGCCCCTGTATTTGGGAGGGCTGTTAAGGTCTCCTGCACCGCTTGTTTCTTTGATGTAACTTTCCTGGTTGTTCTGTCCCCTCCCTTTCAGCAATGGAGGTGAGGGGATGGTGGGAGAAATCTTTGCACCCCCCCCAACTGTTTTACCAAAACTTTAATTTTTGGATGTATGCATCCAAAAACTAGAATTTTTTTTCAACACACGGTTATTGCTCCCCCTTCCTTGCGGAAATGGAGGGACCCAGAATTTTCTCCCCCCCACCGCTGCAGCTCCAAAAACTTCCCCCTGATCAGCCCATTCCTTCTCCCCCTTGGCAACAGGGGAAGAATGGCCCCTGTAGTTTGCAGGGGTGGTCGATTCCCCCCATTGTCAGTTGCTTTGATGCAACTGGCCTTGTTTTTATTCCCATCCCTTGGGTAAATGGAGGTGAGGAGATGGGGGGAGCAATATTTGTGCCCCCCTCCCGCCACCGCTGCAACCCAACTTCCTGTAGGTGGGATGGTGTTCAGGTCCCCCCCACTGCCAGTTGCTTCAATGCAACCATCCTGGTCACAGTTAATCCCCTCTCTTGTTGAAATGGAAGTGAGGGGATGGGGGGAGCAATCTTTTCAGCCGCAATAACCCTCCGGGGTGGAGGGACTGCAAATGAGTCCCTCTTCTCCCTAAAATGGTCCTGCACAGGCTGTTGGGCTCTGAAGTGGGCCAAAGACAAGAAACAGAAGCCTCAAATGGGCCTCAAAACAAGCCATCCTGGCTGTCCAAGTAAGGCCAAATAATGGACCCTCTAGCCCATTTTATTTGGGTGTCCCATCAAACCCAGTGGGCATGTGAGGGCCCATGTCCCAAATTATTTATTTCACCTGTTTGGGGGCCAGTTTCCTCAAATCACTGAGATCCACACAGGCCTGGTATGTGTGATTGTCCAATGGGCCGTAGAGGCCCATATTTGAATCCCTTTTGAATTGAAATAATATGTGGCCCACATGTGAGTGCCTACGTATTTTGAAACCCTAGTGCTAAACCATTCTGTCAATTCCTTCTGTTGCAAGATTATTTTTTTCAATTTTATTTATTGAAATCTTAGTAGAAGGAAAGCAGATAGGTACAAAAAAACTGGATTCTTTGAGATATTTTTCATTTTTTACTTATTGGTTAATTGAATGAAGATTTTATTTAAAATTTTCATGAAACCTTTAAATATTATTGACATGATTGGAAACAAGTACAACATTAAGAGCGCATGTACCAAAGTAGAAAGCTTCTTGGAGATCTTTTCATGTGACCAGATTGAGCAATTCCTGGGCTGATCTATTGATCAGTGGTCGTTGGAATGTCTCTTTTTATGGTGGCATTTACCTAGTAGAAAAACAGACTGTCTAGCCAGAGGCATGAACCAAAGGGTGAGCCTTCCCAATCATTATAAGAAGGTAGAAACTGACATGCACCTTTCTGTGAGAAAATTTTCAGATTAATTCACTGGTCAGCCAGGGATCCTATTTTTGACCTGATGGTAAATCAGTTTGACTCTCATTTTCCACAAAAGTGAAACCAGACTGACTTTGATTTTCAACCCAGGTGAAAAACAGTTGACTTTTATAATACATCAATGCAAAATCCACAATAAAACCTGAATTTTTTAAGGTGAATCATATAATCCACCATTTTATTTTCATGGTTAATATTTTGATAATTATTTGAGACAAAATTGGTCACATAAAGTGAATTCATGTCACTGGTCAGCCATGGAGATACCCCAGTTTGTCCCAAGTTACAGGTTCAAGGGAAAAATTGATTCCCATAACTTTTCTGTGACAGGTGGCCTTTATCAGGCATCATGTCTTGGTTTTCTCAAACTGGAAAGGAGACTGCACCCCTTACCTCCATCAATCCACCAGTAAGCCCTATCATCTTCAAGACTCCAATTTATTTATTTTATTAATTTTATTATCTTTGATTAAAAATAAAATCAATTCCTCCTAAATTTATCTAATTTTTAGTGAAAAAAAGGCCTCCTTTTCCCTTGGTAAAAACTGGTTTTGTTTTTCCCAGTTGTGCATTTCCTGATTTCAAGGATGTCACTTTTGCATACCATTCTTTCTTTCCAAATTTAAAAAGAAGCCAAATTTCATACTTGCACTGGGAAAAAGTATTTCCTCCCTGTATTTGGGATCAATATAAACTAGGCCTATATCTTCTGTATCACTGAAAATCTGACATCCTGTGCACTTGGTAAATACTGGTTTTGTTTTAACTGGGTACATTTAAACCTGTTGATTATTCAAATCCAATGATTCAGGCAATCAATCTACTCCAGTAAAAATTTTAAACTGGGATACCAGCATACTTCTGCCAACAAAAACAAATTCTTTCAAACCATTCATTGGGGCCACATATACCAGTATTTTTTTAAAATAATTTATTTTTTAGCCGTGTGGGGCTCTAAAAAGCTCAATTGTAGTCGTGCAGCCACCACACGGCGTTCTGGAGCGGTACGTTCATTGGGCATGAGCTCCTTGATGTCACTTGCTAGCAAGTGACATGTAAATTTATGTGGTGACAGTTTTATATTCTTTCAAAAAAATTATCTCAGTTTTGGATTCCCCTCAAATAAAATAATGGGTGATTATAAATTAATGGCTCCAACCCTGTGGTAGTCATTTGTTACTTTATTTTACCAAAATAAAATACCTGCATTCCAAAACTACAAGGAAGGCAGAAAACTTGAAAAAAAGTAAAGAATTATTGTAAATTTAAACAGGATTCTTCAAATTGATAGAATTATTTTTCTTTAATTTAGGACATGAAAAACTAAAATTAGGAAAAAAACTTGAAAAAAGAGGGGGAAGAAATAATAGGAGAAAAACTGAACAAATATCAAAATTTATGGGAAAACAAGAAAGTATTCTTGAAATGAATGGTGTCATACTCATTACTACTCATACTTGCTTCATCAATTTCCAAACTTATCTAGACACATCAAACTCATAACTATATCCTTAAATCACTAATTTTAATTTCCCACCCCATTTATTCATTGCTCTTTATCTTGAAATTGAAAATTCACACTTCCCACCCCATAAATTTATTTCTTGTCATATTTCAATTAAAATTTGAACTCTCAACCTCATGCAATTCATTTCTTTTACCCTTTCAACCAAATTCTCCCCTCAGAAAAAAAAAACTAAAAAATCCACCAAGAATTCCCACCAACCAAAGGAAAAAGTCCCAAGGAAACCAAATAAAGAAATTCCTCCTCCCCTGGCTTCCAAATCTTCTTTTTAACCAACTCAATAAAATGATCTTTTTGTTTTACTTTGACTCACCTTATATAATGAATTCAAATGTTTTTTTTGGACCCTAAAGTTGCCTCTTTGAATCCATCACTTCCCAGCTTGGATTAATTTCAAAATATCACCAACCCAAAGGAAGACCATACCCATCTCCTGTTCAAAAAGAATCCCCTTTTTTAACTATCTACTTAGTTAAATTGAATATTGATTGGAAACTGATTTAATTTAAAAAGCCTCATAATTTTTTCAAAAAAAATATAGCACAAGAAAATGGGGCCTCTCATCACATAATCCAATCAGATTGAAGAGTTTCAACTACTATGATCCTCAGAAAAGGGAAATAAAAAGGCTTCTAATTCAATCAAAATCACCAAAAATTAATAAAAATAGGGGACAGTTCCTTGAAAAGCAAGATTCAAGTAATGAAATGAATTAAGTTGGAAAATATTCTATTGAAATTTATATTAATTGATTGGGTACCCTCATTAATTTATTTAATTTTAAACCAGAAAAATGACCTTTTGAAATCAGAAAAATTGATTTTGAAAGGAAAAAATTGGGGAACCATCTGGAAAATGAAGGGAAAAAATAAAAGATTTGAGCTCATAGCCCCCCTCCACCTGCCAAGAAAAAAAAAACCATGCTGATTGGGATTTTGAATGAACTAAGCTGGATTCTGAGGGATAAAAAAAGGAGAAGGAATCAGACAAAAATAAAAATTCATCCTAAGCCATTTCTTGTGTTTTTTGTGGTTGAAAAGCTGAATAAATCAAAAAATTAGCTCAGATACTTCCATTGTAGATACATTTCTCAAGTTAATTTTAAAAAAAAGAAAGAAAGAAAGAAATCTTGCTGGATAAAGAAATTTCTTGGACCAGATTATTTTCTCTTGAATTTTGAAGCCTCCTTAACTTATATCAAGGAAAAATTCTGAGAACCTAGTATGTTTTTTCTTTCTCCATTTGTTTTCATACTTCTGTATTTCATTATCATACTTCAAAAGATTGAAATCCGCCATAAACAAGACCATTCAATTGGTCAATTGGATCCAATTAATAAAAAAAATATGTAATAACTTCATTAAAAAAATATGTGCATTTACAGACAAAGGGGGTGAAAAAACTAAAAAAAATAAAACTGGTTCAGAAAAGGATCAGAATCCAAAAATTCAAAAATACACAAGAAAAGAATCAAGGGCAATGTCAAATTTGCAACCCTATCCAACACATTCACCACTTGAAATTGGTTTTGTGGCACAGTTTGCAACCCATCAAAGATGTGAGCGGCTGCTTGCAACCCGTTCCAGTTGTGAATGGCCACCCATAACCCATTTGTGGTGAGAAAAAGAAATAAATAAATTAAAATAAATTAAAAATGAAACCCATTAAATAAAATAAAATTGAACAAACAAAAATAAAATAAAATAAAAACACCAAGGAGATAAAAAAAAACCAAAAAGATATAAAAATATAAAAAATTGAAAAAAAAGAATCCCAAAATGTTTCTTGAAAAACAAACAGGTGCTCCATTGCATGAATTTCTGGAACATTTTAAAAATTTCTCTAAATTCTCTTCTATTTTGTCTTTTAGGGTTAATTTTCATTTTGAGATAAAAAAAATTAAATGGCAATTCTAAACATTTCACCACTCTGGGTCCATCAATTCACTTCCTATAAAAATAAAAAATTAAATGGTCTATGGACCAGCTCTAAAGTAAAAATTCCAAAAAAAATGATTTCAAAATGTGTCAAGCTGATCCCATCACAAGAAGTAAAATTAATCCTTATGATGGGATTTCCTAGCCCAACACCAGTTAAACTTATTCCATTAGACTAGCGCAAAACCAAATCAACCCCACAAAAAATAGGGCTATTCAAATGAGGTGGAATTGTATCAAACCCACCTCAATGGACTAGCCCTAAAGTCAAAACACCAAAAAAGACTTTCATCAAGTCCACCTTAATGGACGGGCCCTTAAGTAAAAATATCAAAAGAAGAATCAAGTTCTAGCCCATTGAGGTGGACTTGTATCAAGACCACATTTTTCAGCTCTCTGATACCAGGAACCTTGCAGGCCTTTAGCTACAGAGAGTGATAAATTAATGGATAACAACATTCCCAATAATAAACACATAAAAAGCTAAAATAAAAAATATGCTTAAAGCTAGTGCAAGGTTTAAGTTGCTTGTTTAAAGGTTTTCAATATGTTATGAAAGAGTGGCCACAGTATTTTACTACTGGTGATATTTACAGACAAACAACCTATCTTCAAGGGTCCTTCTTTGGCAGTATAAAAACTTGGAATAATGAGGGGAGCCTTTTAAGGACTTATCCAGTTGGTGTGGCCGGGAAAACACCAATGAAGCCAAGTTAGGAAGGAAGTAACTCACTTTTTGAGCAATAATTCACATAAAGCCTGAAAAGATTCAGATAAAGGGTTTCAGAGCAAGGTGGGGTTGATTTCTTGACCAAAATTCACTGGATCAATAATGGTGGTAGAATTACTTTTAACATATGTCAGACTGGGCCATAAATTGCTTGCTTATCTCATATAAGGGCCTGAGACCTGATGGCAAGATTTCTGGACAATAATTCATAAATTTCTAGGTAACTGGGGAACGATAAGCCAAAAGAAGGTCTGTATAAATACCTTTTTTGGGTGGAAAAGAGCCTCCTCAGGGAACTTAGGGAGGTTAAGGCTCAAGGACTAAGGCTGTTAAGCTAGCCAGGCCATGATTTGAACTTTGTCAAGGTTTGGTCAACCAGATGACCTTAGAACTGCTGGATTTCTGCATTTTTTTACCTGCATGATCTGTTAATGTGTTAATTTTTCTTTTTGAAAACTCTTCCCTTATCTTCAATTTGTACTACTAATATTAGACAAAAGTGATGAGGAGTAGATATTCATTAATTTTCCGTCATCTTCTTATTACTTTGATTATTTTTAATCATTTTTATGACCAATTCTTGATATTTTTGTGATCTTTTAACAATCTGGATCAGTCTTCATGATGATGGTCCTTAATATTTGTTTCTTACTTAAAAATATTTGAAAATTTATTATATAATGATTTTATTTGATATTTTAAGTTTTCAGAGTATCTAACATGCATGTTTCATGTTATTACATATGCGTGGTTGATCTCTCTAGGTTTTAGCTGTTAGTAGGGGTACCAATGGTCATTTTGGTGTTGAAAGATCTTGATGCATGTATCAGTCAATTCACCTGTGGGGGGGAAGAATCTTCTGCGTGAATGGCAGGATCATCTGCGTGTGGGAATTCCGCATGCGTGAACCTTCTGATTCAATGCATACATTAATAAGCAGATGCGCGGGGACTGCTCATGTGAATTGTGACAAAACACATTTCTGCATGTAACTCCCAAAATATACACAAAACCTTGGTTTTGACTGAATATTAGGTTTTGAAACCTATAACTAACAAACGGGTGAAATCTTACATTGGCAAAAAAGTGCCATAGTACTTCCATGGCTTCTTGGCCACTTTTTATTTAATGATTTAATATATGAAGGAGTAAGAATTCAAGGGTGGGGTTGGTGAGTGACCCTACCTGATTTGGGTGACGAATCCATTTCCAACATTATATTCATGGATTTCCTACTCCTTCTTTGTTTTTCAATTGTTTTGTGGTTTTTAATTATTTTTTTCCACTTTGACAGGTTTCCCTGTGTTAAATAGAAAGCTGACAACCTCAATTTAATATCCCTAAATCAAAAACACAAAGAAATACTCTTATCAAGTCCACAGACTTGCCCTACAGTAACAATACCAAAAAAAAATCAAGTTCAACTTGTGTAAAGCTGATCCCATCACAAGAAGTAAAAATACTCCTTATTATGGGATCAGCTCAACACAAGTTGAAATTGCTTACCAATAAAATCTCATTGAAAATACTCAACATAATGATGCTAACTCAAAACACTTAACATGATGATTCTCAAAATTGGATAACCCTTTATATTAATAGAATTACAAAATCAGCATCAGAACCCAAACACAAATGATGAAACTAAAATGATTTTTATAACTTAGAATACAACTTACGTTGATCTTTGAGATGATCAACTCATCCAGAAGCATTTTTAGAAGACAAAGAAGAAGTTTTTGATCAATGGGTGTGATTTGAATCATTTCTCCCTCAAGTACAAGATGAACCCAGTGATTATTGTTGAAAAATCAAATGAAGATGGCATCTGATTGTTCTTTTACACCCATTTTAATAGGAGTATAAGCACAACTGGAATCCAATGAAATGAAGCATATTCATCTTCCATAAGTGTCAGATATTAATTGACCCAAGTTAAGCTTTGCAAGCCATTTTGAAGGGTGAATCTTTCCATTGATTTCATTAAAATCAATCATTTTCTCTATCTTTCCAATGTCTTTACTTCCTCCAAGGATCTTAGAATAGAATCTCTTATTTTTCCACAATTTTTCAATGATTTCCTTTTTTAATTTAAACCATCCATTTAATTGTAACCAATTGATCTTGCAACAACTCTAAATCTGCAATTCCAATCACCAACTGTATCTCAAACCTCACCCAAGAACTTATGTAAGTTCTCATTTATTTTATTGAGTTATTTCACTTTTTTTTCCTATCATCAAAACTAACTTGGTATTCATATTGTCAATCACACTAATGAAATCAATACTCACCAAAGATGATCTTCTTGTTCAATTCTCCACTTCTTCTTCTTCTTCAGAAGAGGATTCAGATTCAACATGAAGGGAGCCTAATTTTCTTTCATTCTCATCCTCCAAACTATGAAATTCAGATTAAGAGCCTTCCTTGAGCTACAGAAATCATTTTCCCATCACTTCCCTAAACCTTGAAAATGGACACTTCCCAAAATAAAATAATTACTATCTTTTGTCTTTTTGGTTCCCTTCTAATCTGTTTTTCCCTCTAAAGTTCTGTTTCAAAATGTTCAAATTTTGAAATTTCACATCAAGCAGCTTTCAATTTGGGTCAACCACAGCTGGACCGTCAGACCTTTGGCTCAAGCCTTTGCTTGGCAATCAAAGTGGCTGTATACTTGACCATGGACTTTAAAATCTCCAATCTAACTTGTTGAGTTGGTCCCATAAGCATTGAATTCAAATTGTGGAATAATTGGGATTATTCAAGCACTGGATCTGTGTCAGTATTTCAAATTGAAAAAAAAATAATTGCACTGTCAATCCTATAATTGCTGTCAATCCTATAATTTCTGTCAATCCTATAATTGGTACCCTTCAAAAAACCCCAAAAACCAAATTATTTCACTGAAAGTTTCATAGTACAACCTCCACTGAGAATGAATAAATCAGGCACAAAATAACCCCTTGAAGCTTGTATTTCTGCTAAGATTTGGGAAAAGGGAAAGCTCATTGTTTCTTAATATGAATATGAGCACACCTTGCCATCATGGTTTCACTTTAACTCATCAGATTGGTCCCAAATGAGTTTAATTTCCTCAATTGACCATTTTTATTCCAAAGTTGAAACTTCTTTTGGAATAATGGTTCCTAACTTTATTTGAGAGTTGTTAAATGATGCATGCACTGATTTCATTGGGCTTTCAATGATTACTTTGAGGTGTTTTCAAACATCCAAAATGTTCCCCAAAGATACCGCAAGTTATTGTTTGAAGGTAGCATGGGCCCATTCTACCTCAGACGTTGTTTTACTTCCAAAGTCTGGGTTGACAAAATTCCACGCTGTTACAAACGTCTCTTTGATTGGGAAAATTTATTTTTCCATATACTCAATAAAATCCTCATTGTCTGGCAAGAAATGCTGTATACAAGTTTTGACATAAGCATTCCCAGCAGAAATTAACAGGAGAAGAAATAATTTGGCCTACTCTGAGTTCTTCATCATTGACTTCTGCCTCCCCCTTGGTTTTAGAGGCCCTATAATTTCCCCACAGATTCATAAAACTTTCCAATTTCTCATTTTCATTACTGAAGCAAACTTTGCAATTTGCTTCAATATTTTTAGACAAGTTCCAGGAGAACAACTGTCTGGATGACTCAGAGAAGCTATTTTCAATGGCACAAATCAAATATTTTTCATGGTCCATCAGAAATACTTTCTGAAACCTCTCTGTATCATAAGCCAACTCCTTCAATTTATTCAATTCCCAACTGTAGAACTCATAATTTTATTTTTTTACAAAAACAAAATCCTTTTTGAAGGTTTTCCTGTTGGCTGTCATTCCTACAACATGCAATAGAGGGATGTTTTACCTGTTTTTTTATAAGTACAATCCAACAAAGCAATATAATTGAATTTTTTAAAAAGTTTTATAGACTAAGGATGATCCAAGAACAGGGCCTCTAATTGACCCTCTCCACAATATTTTGACCTGGAAACCCACTGGGTTTCCTGGAGAATTTCTAATAGAACATCCATAAAACCCTTCCCATTCAGTTCTGCTGGCTTTACCTTCCGCTTAGTGTTATAGATTTTTTTATTTTCAATGTATTCTCCACCATCCATCTTGTTCAATTTCCTTTTGAGTGGCACCATTTCGAGCCCATCTTTCATGCCTTCCTTAAGTTTATCAAAGGCTAAACCAGAGATTCTCCTCATTTGCGGATTCACCAAGGCTTTTTCAGATGGTTGATGATTGTGTTTGTCATTTCTAATGGAGATATGCCATGTGGGACCTGCAACTGTGAAACTTGCACAGATTATCAATTGACGCACAAATTTTGTTGTGTGAGTTTTCCTTTGCCTTTGGTTAGGCACAGCCCTTCATATACTCCAAATCTGTTGCATTCTGGGGAAACTTATTTTTCATTTCTCAACCTGAATGTCATCCATGCGTAGCCATAAATGGCTTCACATTTTTGAAAATAAATCTTGGCTTCTTTCCTACTAGGAAAGGCTCTAAAAGGAAGAGTTTAAAGGGTTTCTGGCACCTATTAGTTACATATTCACCCAGCTACACCTGCCATGTTTGTCAGCTCTCTGATACCAGGAACCTTGCAGTCCTTTAGCTACAGAGAGTGATAAAAGAACTTGGAGCAATAATATTCCAAAGAATAAACACTTTAAAGCTCCAATAATGGTATGGTAAGAGAAAGTGCAAGGTTTATTTGGTTTGGTTATAAATATTTCAAATATAATATAAAAAGAGGGGCCACAGTATTATACTACTGGGGATCTTTACAGACTAGCAACCTCCCTTCAAGGGGCCTCCTTAGGCAGTTTAAGAACCTTGGAATAAATATGGGTGCCTTAGAAAGGACTTATTCCACTAATGGCTGGGCTTAACAGCACAAGTGGCCTAGACAGGAAGGGAAACACTCACTCTGAGCACTTGACCACGAAAATCCTGGAATAATTGGAAGGGTTTCAGAGCAGATGGGGTAGATTGCTTGACTAAACTTCAATGGTTGATTGGTTAATAAAGGTAAATAATACTACTACAGACTAAGTCATAAATCACTTTCTTATCTTCATATAAGCACTTGATTAACAATTACACTGTGTCTGATTGATAATAAATAATTCCTGATAACTGATAACTGATTGGGAACAGAAGGGCAAAAAGAGCCTGTTTAAATATTCCCTTTTTGGGTGCTTGAGGGCCTCTAGAAGGGGTACTAGCAATAGGCTGAGGCTAGGGGGGCAGTAAGGGTAAGATTGGCACGTCCTCAAGGTGCTGTTAGCCTACTGGCCTTAGATCTGTCAAGGAACAGCTCCTTTTTAGCTGCAGGATCTGTTAATCAATAGGTTACTTATTTTGCTGATCCTGCACTGATCCTCAATTTGTATTGTAAGTACTGGTTCAAAGTGAGCAGACGTGGATGTTTATTGATTTTCCATCCTCTGCTGATCCTGTAAGTAATTTTTAATAATTTTTACGACCACTCCTTATGTAGTTTTTTGGTCTTTGAAGGTTCTGATCAACTCATGTTGTGTTGAGTCTGGATCTTTATTTAATTAATAAAAAATACTAAAAATTAGTTAATAACTAATTTTAATTGATTTTTAAGGTTTTTGAACTATAATCTATGCTTGTGTGGTAGCTTTACATATGTAGTGTAGATCCTACTATATTGTAGCTCCTCTGAGCGGTACCTGGATGTCAAACTGATCACGGCAGGAGGCGCGGGGATCAGTCCATTCAAATGCGCGCGGGGACTTATCCGCTGCTCAGATGCGCGCGGGGACTTATCCGCTGCTCAGATGTGCGCGGGGGACTGTACCGCTGCGCGCGTGACTAGGTCACGGGATTACCTGCGCGGGAATCCAGTTGCGCGGGAGTCCAGCGCTGTAGGGACGCGGGGCTGCGTGCGGGAGTTGGCGTACGCGGGAGTCCAACGCTGTAGGGACGCGGGGCTGCGTGCGGGAGTTTGCGTACGCGGGAGACCAGCGCTGTAGGGACGCGGGGCTGCGTGCGGGAGTTGGCGTACGCTGGAGTCCAATGCTGTAGGGACGCGGGGCTGCGTGCGGGAATTGTGACAAAACACAATTTCCCGTGTAACTCCTAAACTACACACAACACCTGGATTTCAACTGAAATTCAGGTGTGAAACCTATACATGACATATCATGTGAAATATTAAAATGGCTAAAAGGTGCCATACTGGTGCCGTGGTCATTTACCATTTTCTATTAAATTAATTAAAAAATATAAGGAGTAAGAATTCAAGGGTGGGGTCAGCGAGTGACCCTACCTTATTTTGGGTGGGAAATCCATTTCTGCAATAATATATATGGATTTCCTACTCCTTTATTTTATAATAATTTTATTTATTCATTTATCTTTGTTCATTTTAATTTTGTTAATATTATTATTGTTGTTGCTTTGTCAGGTTGCTCTGTGCTAAGTAGCAGGCTGACATTCCCCCACTCCAAGATATAACTATATCTGAAAAAAATTTTGGGGCTCAGTGTCTTTTACTGGCTCTGTAGTTTCTCAGGTGTATAGGTCCATCTGGAATGTTGTTTTCAGGTAGCCATTCATCTTTATCAGCTGATTCTCCTTTGTATCTGACTAAGTAAAGTCTAACATCTTTTCCTTGGATCCTTTCTTTTTTATCTTTAAGGATTTTACTAACTTTTCCTTTGTCCTTCTCAGGCTCATCTAAGACTGGTATTTCAAGTGAAGGGGTCTTTTCACCTTCTCTGGGATGGTAGTGTTTGACAAGGCTAACTGGGAAGACTGGGTGTTTTCTAGAGAGTTCATTACTGAGGATGACTTCTACGGCATTCTTACCATGGAGTTTCTTGATAGTGAAAGGCCCAACAAAGGCTGGTCTGAGTTTTCTGTTCCCAGCCAAGTTATTGAAATTGGCGGTTGAAATTAGAACTTGATCTCCTATTCTGAAATCAGGTTCTTTGTGAGTTTTATCCCACCTCTGTTGGTTGTATTTGACAGCATCTTGTACACACTTAGCAGCGTGCTTGTTTGCCATATCTATCATGTTTTTGAAGTCCAGTGATGTTGAATGGATATAAGTCAACTCCTGATTGAGGTTATCTTTGGGCAATTTGGGGATCCATCCTCTTTCCAGTACGTAAGGAGCTTCTTTGGTAGTAGAGTGTTTACTACTGTTATAGGCCATTTCTAGTGCAGGTAAAAGGCTAACCCAGTCATGGCAATATCCGTCTGTATTTTTGTACTCCATCCCAAAGCAACAGAACCTTCTGAGCATATCCTCTAGAGTCTGGATCATTCCTTCAGCTAATCCATCTGTCTGAGGGTGATAAGCTGTAGAAAAGGCTAAGGTAGTTCCTAACATATCATGGAGGTTTCTCCAGAATTCAGACGTGAATTTGGGGTCTCTATCACTGATAATAATCTTAGGAATTCCTACATCAGCAATTAGTCTGTTCCAGAAGAGTAAGGCTACTTCCATAGCTGTGTCTTCCTTATGGTTAGGTAGAAACTTGGCTTTCTTAGAAAATCTGTCTACAATAACCAGGACTGAGTTGTAAGAGTAAGCTCCTCCAGGGGGCATTCCTGTTACAAAGTCCATGTTGATAACTTCCCATCTTTTCCTGGGCTCAGCTATCCTTTGGAGTAGTCCAAACCTTTTCCCAGTGGTCCTGTTGGACTTCTGACAGGTTTCACAGCTTGAAACATACTTGATAGTGGAGTCTCTCCAGTTGATCCACCAGGCAGTCTGCTTTACTTTATCTAGGGTTCTATCAGTAGACAGGTGACCCAAAGAGCAATTATCATGACATTCAGCTAAAACAAGTTTGATATGCTCTGCTTTGGTCAAGACTATAACACTAGAGTGTTTATGCCGGTAATATACTAGCCCATCCCACAGTGTGAATCTTCCTTCTTTATAGGACTTCAGCAGGGGTTCAGGTAAACTGTTTATGAGTTCAGATGGAGGTGAAGTACTTTCTATGATGTTAATCAAAGTCTTCATGCCAGAGTTGTATGCTTCTCTGATGGAGCTGAACAGTGATTCATCTAGTTCACATATGTGAATTCCTATGATGGGGGCTTCAAGATAAAACAGGTTAATGTTTAGTATAGGAAATATATCATGATCTTCTGGGTCATGAGCAGGATTGCTAGTATCATTTGGTAGAGCATTTCTGCTAAGACTGTCAGCATTCTGATGTTTAACTCCAGCTTGGTGGACTATAGTCATCTGACCTCTGTACTGTTGTATGGCTATCTGCCATCTTAACATATGCCTGCTAGGAGTTTTCATTTTCATGAGAGTTCTAACAGCATTGCAATCAGTGATCACCACGAAATTTGTACCTTCCAAATAATAGTGGAGTTTTTCTAATGCCCATACTAGAGCAAGGCATTGCATTTGGCTGGCACCATATCTCTTTTCAGTATCTTTGACTTGTCTAGATATGAAAAGTATAGGTTTCTCTACTGGTTTATCCTCTTCTATTACTTCTTGGTGTAATGCAGCTCCTAATCCTTCCATGCTAGCATCTATGTAAAGTTTGAAAGGTTTAGAATAATCTGGTTGTATCAACACTGGGGCAGTAGTCATAGCTACTTTGAGTTCCTCATAATTCTTCAATCTTTCATGAGTCATTTTGAACAAAGTGTTGTTGTTGCAGATCTCATATAAACACTTGGTGAGGTTAGCAAATTTAGGTATGTACTTCCTGTAATAGCTGCAGAAGCTTATAAAGGATAAGAGTTCCGTTTTGTTCTGGGGCATAGGTCTGTTCATTACTGCTGCTATCTTACTTTGGTCAGCAGTTAAAGTTAGTCCAGAAACAATGTGTCCTAGAGCTTTGAGTTCTCTGTATCCAAAGTTGCACTTTTTCATAGATACTTTTAATCGTACTGTGGTGATTGTTTTAAGCACTAGCCTTACTTTATCCATGTGAGTATCCCAATTGTCTGAATAAATGATAACATCATCTATGTATACCATCATCCCACCTTGTCTGATGAACATTCCTAAGACTGTATCCATCATTCTTTGGAAGTGGGAAGGAGCATTTTTAATACCAAAGGGCATTCTTAGATACTCATATATGCCTAAATGACATATAATTCTCATAAATTTCCTACTATCCGGACTGATAGGTATTTGGTGAAAGCCTTTCAACATGTCCATAGTAGTAATGAACTTAGCTTTAGAAAGATTATGTAGAGCGTGGTCGATCCTTGGGATAGGATAATAGTCAGCTTGGGTGTAGTTGTTGAGCATTCTAAAGTCTCCAACCATCCTAGACTTATCATTGTGCCAGGCTATTATCACGGGGGTAGTTACGTCTACTTGCTCATTATGCCCTACTTTTGGTAAGACTTGTAAGTCCACTAGTTCTTGGATGTGGCTTTCTAGGGCAGTCCTAGATTTTGGACTAGAAGGGTAAGCTGGTCTCCTGAGGTTAGGAGGGTAAGGAGGCTTAATAGTAAAATTTAAGACCATATCATGACCTTTAATATTACCAATGGGATGGTCTTTAGTGCAAAAAGCATTCTGGTTCTCAAAGCATGCTTGGAGAATATCTCTTTTCTGGTTTTCACTAAGCTGGGAAGTCAAGGCAGCTTGGGAAAAGTATTCCTGGTTAAAAGTTTCTAAGTGTCTCTCATAAGTGGAATCAGTAGCTTTAGAATTGACATGGCATATTTGGAACTTCTTGTTCCAATCTCCTCCTATAGTGGAATATCTCCCTTTACTCTGGAAGACATCTATCCCGTACAGGCAAAGAGAATCATTTCCTATAATAAAATAATCACATACTCCATTTTGAAGTACTACAAATTCAATCTTTATCTTGATTGATCCTTTAGAGTGGGGGAGTACAATTTCTGTTGGCCATACTCCAATAGCATTGAGAGGTGAGTTACATCTGCTGAACTTAGCTCGAGGTACAGGTAGTAAGTTTTTCTTCCAGTTGGAATCCTGTTTATCTAAGTAGTCAGTTCCAACACAAGAGCAGGAGGCTCCACTGTCTAGAAGTAATTTTACGGGGGAACCTTGTATCAAGCCAGTGGCATAACAAGTTTTACCACTGGTTTAACCTTTTCCAATAGAAGGTTTAAGGGTTAAGGTCTTAGCTTCAGAAACATGTTGGATTTTCATGTTGGGTGTCCATTTTTGAGGCAAATTGCTATCTTCATTAACAGGGTTAATATCTAGGGAAGATTCTATGTTACCTTTGATGACATTAATGGGATTAGTGATCATTAGGTCACACTCAGAGATGGAACCATCAGTGTCATCTAGTTGGGGGTCAGGATTAGTGTAATCCTCTTCTCCTTCAATAGGATTAATCTTTCTCCTGGGTCAAGGACAGTCAGGTCTTACATTCCCTGTTTGGTTGCAATTCCAACATGTCTTTTCTTTGGTCACCAAAGTATTCTTGGCTTCTGAGTTGATAGGTAGAGGTTCTTTATTCTTTTTATTATATTCTTCCTTATTCCTAGTAGTTGGTTCTCTGGGTTTATTAAGCCTTTTGTCTAAGCAATTCATGTCAATAGTTTCTTCTAATACTCCTATGAGAGTGGAAAGGTCAGAGTTCATGGGCATTCTGCATCTTACGCTATGTTTAAGTTGTCCTGGACATAGGTTGAGGAGTCTTTCATTGACTTCTTCTTTATCAGCATTTGGGTAGAAGCAGTCTAGTCTTCTCTTCTGGTCAAAGCACCATTTGTGAGGTTTGTCCTTAGATGGATCAAACAAAGAAGTTTTGAAAGTCTTCATCATTTTTCTTTTCCAAATTCTGGTACCAAATTGTTCCTTAATCAAGTCTTTCCACAAATTCCATGACAAAGATCCTACCTCTTCTCTCTTATTGATGAACCAGTCAAGGGCTACTCCTTCAAACAGTCTAGGTAGTCTTACTACGGCTATGTTATCAGGAAGTTCATAAGAGGCCAGAGTATAGTCAATAAACTTAATAAAACTGACATGATTTTATTCTCCTTCTCCTGAGAATTTAGGCCACTCAGTTATAGGGGGAAGTAATTTTAATGCTTGTCCTACTTCAGGAGTGGGACTAGGCCTGAAAGATTCATGCCTGGTTGGTCTTAGTCTAGAAGGTAGTTGGGGAGTACTGTAGTACCTGGAAGGTCTGATTTCATCAGAGTCTGCAATGGGTTGAGATAAGTTTATCTTTAGATCTCTGAGATCATTCTTAATCATACCTAATTCCAGGTCAAGTTTGTTACTTAATGAATCAATTTTATTAATAATATGAGTAGGTGAAGTGTGGTCTGTTTTATTAATACCTTCTTTGATTTGTTCAATAGATAGAAGAATTTCTTGTTGGATAGCTGAAGTATTGTTTTCTAGGTAATTCATTAGTTCTCCCTTACTCAAACTAATGCTTTCTCTTATTTGTTTTACCTCTAACTCATTGATTTTGATCAAGTTGGATTGGGATTGCATGACTTTACCAAAATTGGTATTTACTTTATCCAATTGCTCATATACTTTATCAAAACATTTGCCAATGATATCAAAGTTATGAGAAACATTTATTGAAAAAAAGTTGAAAGTTTCTACGTCTAATTGTGGTACACTTTCTTCCATTTTCTTGCCAAAGATATTATATTGTCCCACTCTTTGGGACTCTTTAATTTCTGATGGGCTAGAGATCTCTTCTTCCTGTTGTTGTTGTTTCCTCTTAAGGAAACTAATTGGTCCCAAGGATTCCAATTCTTCACGTAACCTTCTACTTCTCTCTTGGGAATCAATTTTTGGAGGGTTATTTGAGTCTTCTTTGCCAAAGATATGGCTTTTCTCATACCCTGCTGGTCTTCCTGGGTCTGAGCCTGTTTGAAAAGTTCCCAATAACCCACGTGTTCTTTCACCAATACCTTTATTTTGTCCTCCTTGGAGGAGTCCGGCTGGGGTGGCATAGGTGGAACGGTATCCTCCTGGGATATCACGTTCAACAAGGGACGGCTCTCCAACGGTGAGTTGGTCGAGTCGGCGGCCGCGGTCGTTGTCATGGTCGCTTGGATTGGAGCAATCACTGGCTCGATCCGCATTGCGTTCGCGACTGGCGTCCTTGCGCGCACGGGTTCCTCTGGGCAAAGATCCATATGACGGGGCGCTTCCACTGGCGCAGGTGTTCCGTCTGTTTTGATGCATGTTAAAGATTATGTAAGTTTTTGTCAAAACTTAGTAAAAAAAAAATCAAAAAAAATAATTTTTTTGAGTAGTTTTGGTTTTTTTTATAAAAAAAGTATGTCTTACTTATATGAAGGTTTAAAGGTACTAAGTCCTTGTTGGGGTCAGGACCGTCCTTGGAGGGTATTCCAACGGGATCTGAGTGGGTTCCAATCAAATCTTGGGACAAATCCAAGGGTCCACAGTCTGGGACGTCCTCTAAGAGATCTTGGTCAATAAGATCACCAAAGACAAAGTCCACTAGAAAGGATAAAATAATAAAAAAATATAAGTTATATATTTATTTATTTTATAATAATTTTTTTATAATTTTCGAGTTTTTTGTGATTTTTTTTTATAAAAAAATAATAAAAAGGAGATCAAAGCTCACTTTTATAATTTGGATACTGTCTCTTAAAAGCTGAAAGCTTTCTTTGATAGATTTTCCACTCTTTGTGCTGTCTTAACAAGGAGTTAAAATTAATAATTCTTTCTAACTCTTGTTCCTTTTCTTTTAAGATTTGTTGTCTATAATAAAGAAGTCTCTCTTGTTTTTGTTCAGGAGTTACAACAACAGGCACAAAGTTACGTAATTTTTCTTCTTTTTTCTGTTTAAGAAGATTCAAATAATAATTGATCAATTCTCCGTTGGTTTTTAAATCCACTGGAAAAATCAAAAGATAAATATAAATAATAAGTATTTCTACTTATATATATAATTTTTTTTAAATATAAATAACTGGTCCAGGAGATAATTAATTAAAAAATTAATTATTGAGGATATTTCCCGGCCAGAACCCCAGTTGTCAGCTCTCTGATACCAGGAACCTTGCAGTCCTTTAGCTACAGAGAGTGATAAAAGAACTTGGAGCAATAATATTCCAAAGAATAAACACTTTAAAGCTCCATTAATGGTATGGTAAGAGCAAGTGCAAGGTTTATTTGGTTTGGTTATAAATATTTCAAATATAATATAAAAAGAGGGGCCACAGTATTATACTACTGGGGATCTTTACAGACTAGCAACCTCTCTTCAAGGGGCCTCCTTAGGCAGTTTAAGGACCTTGGAATAAATATGGGTGCCTTAGAAAGGACTTATTCCACTAATGGCCGGGCTTAACAGCACAAGTGGCCTAGACAGGAAGGGAAACACTCACTCTGAGCACTTGACCACGAAAATCCTGGAATAATTGGAAGGGTTTCAGAGAAGATGGGGTAGATTGCTTGACTAAACTTCAATGGTTGATTGGTTAATTAAGGGTGAATAATACTACTACAGACTAAGTCATAAATCACTTGCTTATCTTCATATAAGCACTTGATTAACAATGACATTGTGTCTGATTGATAATAAATAATTCCTGATAACTGATAACTGATTGGGAACAGAAGGGCAAAAAGAGCCTGTTTAAATATTCCCTTTTTGGGTGCTTGAGGGCCTCTAGAAGGGGTACTAGCCATAGGCTGAGGCTAGGGGGGCAGTAAGGGTAAGATTGGGACGTCCTCAAGGTGCTGTTAGCCTACTGGCCTTAGATCTGTCAAGGAACAGCTCCTTTTTAGCTGCAGGATCTGTTAATCAATAGGTTACTTATTTTGCTGATCCTGCACTGATCCTCAATTTGTACTGTAAGTACTGGTTCAAAGTGAGCAGACGTGGATGTTTATTGATTTTCCATCCTCTTCTGATCCTGTAAGTAATTTGTAATAATTTTTACGACCACTCCTTATGTAGTTTCGTCGTCTTTGAAGGTTCTGATCAACTCATATCGTGGTGAGTCTGGATCTTTATTTAATTAATAAAAAATACTAAAAATTAGTTAATAACTAATTTTAATTGATTTTTAAGGTTTTTGAACTATAATCTATGCTTGTGTGGTAGCTTTACATATGTAGTGTAGGTCCTACTATATTGTAGCTCCTCTGAGCGGTACCTGGATGTCAAACTGATCACGGCAGGAGGCGCGGGGATCAGTCCATTCAAATGCGCGCGGGGACTGATCCGCTGCTCAGATGCGCGCGGGGGACTGTACTGCTGCGCGCGTGACTAGGTCACGGGATTAACTGCGCGGGAATCCAGTTGCGCGGGAGTCCAGCGCTGTAGGGACGCGGGGCTGCGTGCGGGAGTTGGCGTACGCGGGAGTCCAACGCTGTAGGGACGCGGGGCTGCGTGCGGGAATTGTGACAAAACACAATTTCCCGTGTAACTCCTAAACTACACACAACACCTGGATTTCAACTGAAATTCAGGTGTGAAACCTATACATGACATATCATGTGAAATATTAAAATGGCTAAAAGGTGCCATACTGGTGCCGTGGTCATTTACCATTTTCTATTAAATTAATTAAAAAATATAAGGAGTAAGAATTCAAGGGTGGGGTCAGTGAGTGACCCTACCTTATTTTGGGTGGGGAATCCATTTCTGTAATAATATTTATGGATTTCCTACTCCTTTATTTTATAATAATTTTATTTATTCATTTATCTTCGTTCCTTTTAATTTTGTTAATATTATTATTGTTGTTGCTTTGTCAGGTTGCTCTGTGCTAAGTAGCAGGCTGACAATGATTATGTTAGTATTGATCAAGCCAAATTATTATCATTCATATGGCATATGAAATGTGACCCCCCACCTTGAGTAAATTCCAGTTGTCAAGAAAAATCTTTTTACCAAATTTTAAACCTAGATGAGGATTAAATTTGGGCTTACAATTTTTTCTTTTCCAACTCTCTAACCAAATTGCAAGATTCCCAAGAATTTTTATCAAAACTTGTAATTAAGTCAATTAACACAGCCACATTTTAACCAGGGGGCCTTGGGCTTGCCACTGTTACAATAAACCAAAAATAATACCATTTCAATTTATTATTTAATCCAACTGTTTCAACAACTCCAAAGTCTGCTCACTTTTGTTTAGAGAAAAATAAAATTATCTGAAAAGCAAGTTATTTGTGTGGTTTGTGATAAGCCTTTAAATTGCCAATAGGCAGGATGCAGCTTCCAATTTCTTTTTTTGGTTCAATAACAGTCCCACAATGTATGCCAAATTCCCAAATTTTGGTTTAAAGCACTCAAATGTGGTCCAAGGGTGCCTAGGTACCCTGATTTCCCCTCAAATGGCCCATTGGGGACTATTTTTCCCTGAATGGGCCAGGAAAACATGTTCAACCCCCCTAAACAATTGTGCATCCCCCGGGGGGGTTCAAATTCCCATTAACCACTCAAAAAGGGTTGCAAATGGGGCTTTTCAACCCTTCTTGAGTCGAAAATTGAAATTCACAATCCCCTGGGGGATGCTGAATTTGTGAGCGGGGTTTCTTGCTGCTTGTTGAGTTTTGATTTGCCATTCACAACACAAATGGGTTGTGGATGGCAATTCAGGCCCATTTGCAACCCCAGGGTTTTGAATATAGAATTTGCCAAAAATCAAAAGAAAAAAAATGTGTTTACATTGGGACCTAAATCTAGGAAGAAAATCTTTTGAGCTTCACTTTGTTCCAGAAAGTTATGATGGTTGTATTCAGCTTGGGATCAATTCAGAAGACTGTGCTTTTGTATGCATGTGATTATATTCAAGTTTTGATTACCCTTATCATCAGGTATTGACCTCATTGTTGGGTATTGATAGGATTTTATGGATATTATGTATATTTCTGGTAACAGTTCCTCTTCACTCTTTATAAATTTGATTTTTCCCAGTTTTTTGAATTAATCTGCCTTTTAAAATTAATGTAAATTATTTTTGGGAGGATGAGTCTGTTTAGAGGGTCAATACTGGTGGGATCTTCTTCTTTAAATTAAAAAAAAACTTGTTGATTTAATTTTAATCAAATTGAAAAACCAAGCAGTTTTGATTTATCCTTGGATTTAAAACACCCATTTTTTCTTTGACTCAAAGTTTGTAATTATGAAAGACCAAATTAATTCAGCCCATTTTCAGTTTTGGTTCATTGAATATTATTAAGATGCTCTCAGAGGGTGCCATGAAGTGCCAAGACTGCAATTTCCAGTTTTTCATGGGCTGGAACAGGTTTTTACTTGGGTAGATCTCAACTGGTGGATGATGATCCATTTGGGAAATGGAAATTAAAGGTTTCAATTCCAGAAGAAATTCCAATAAATGGGGATTATTCCTTTTCATCCAGATAGACAGATAATGATAATAATTGATGATAGAAAAGGAATTTAGTGAATCAACTAGACCAATTCACATGCTTCCCCTGATTATGAAAATCCTGGAAATGAGAGGAATCTGTGTCAAAATCAAAATTTGGATTTCAGGTGAGTATAATCCACTTCTTGCTTAGGATGGAGAGAGCCACTAGGGTGTATCAGATTTAAAATTCTGAAAAATTTAACAACCTTATTTCAGGAAAAATATCAATTTTTCAAAAAATATTTTTTTACAAAAATAAACAATGAATCAGTGTTTCTAACTGAAAAAAAAATTGAAAAAAATGGATAGGACTGAATTCAGCCATTTAATGTTTTGAAACTTTCAACTCTTATATGCCCTATTATGGGTTTGTTGGACTGGTTTCAAAGAAATATAAGCAATTGATACTATTCACAATGCCAATTCAATTTATTCTTTTGGTCATAAAACTCCTTGCCAAAAGAGGCTTGGGCAAAGATTTCATCATGAGAAATCCTTGGATGTTCCAGAATCAGATGATCCTTACTCAAAAATTGGGTATTAAATCGATGAAAATATGGAATACTGGCAAAAATAATAGTCTATGACTGGTAAAACAACTTCTTGAAGATTTATAACAAGATAAAACATTTAAATTATTATTTTTTTTCCTTTATATTATTCAAAGAAAAACAAGAAACAGGAATTCAAGCCACTTAATTTTAAAAAAATTGATGAAACCTGAATAACAGCAGAAATCTTTCTTGAAAGCTCTGGAATTCCCCTTGGATTAAGCAAATATTTTGAATAATCAAGTGAAAAATTTGGAAAATTGTAACCATAAGGAATAAAATAAAGCTAATTTTTTAATTGATTCAACAATTTTGGATTCTCAATTTATTTTTAGACTGAAATGCAACAAAAATTATGCCTGGTATACTTTCAGAAACCATATGCAGTAAATTCTTCTGACAAGATCTTAATTAATATTTCATGATTCTCTCCATTACTATAATTTTAAGATGGACTGGTTTGACTAAAAGCATGATATCAATTTCTGAAGAACAAACATGCATATAGATTGATGTTTGAGGGCTTGAACAACCATAATATTTTGAAATAAAAATAAAGCATATATGTATTTGAAGTCTCAAGTTACAGATCTATTGAACTTTGAAGTTTTAATCAGGATAGATTTAATTTTTCCTCTTCCTCTATTTACTCCTCCTTTTCCTCTCCCTGTTTTTCTGGGGGATTATTAAAATATTTGAAAGCATATTTGAGGTGACATCAAGCATTTTTTCACAGTCTTTGGATGATTCCATTTCAATTTTCAATAAATTACTAAAACAAAAAGAATTTTTTTTCTAATCATGATGGAGTGAGAAAGAGGGAGAGATTGAAGAAAAAGATGGTTATGGAGTGGAGGTTTGAATCTGGACCTGATAGGATGGCCTTATTTTATCTGTATCCAGACTGAATGCTCTTCATATTAAATGATTTAAGTTTAATTGATAAAAAGAAAGGATCTTAGTGATTGGAATGATTAATTGATGATTTGAGAGGGTGGTGAGGGTTAACTAGTCCTTTTCAAATGTTTTTTATCTTATTTAACCAAATAATAGATTGAATATTCTTCAGATAATTATCCAGGCTATAATTAAGCAAAAAAATGCTATTATGATGGGGCCAATGCCTTTTTGTGATATTTGAGCAAGCAAATTGCTAAAATGATGCCAAAAGCTGTCACTGGTTTCATAAAGTTTGTTTTTTATTTTTGTATTTTGATGCAAATTTTCCTCCTTCCCATCACCAGGAAGGCGTGCCCATGCCATTGAATGGTTACCTATCATCCCACAACATGCCACAACATAGCATTGTATAATAGGCGCCTCCACCCCCCCCCCCCTCCAGGACAGAGGGGGGGGAGGGGTGGCTTACATTTCTGGTGGCACTGCCATCAAAACCTTGCAGCCTAGTCAAAAATGCCACAACTCCCAGGAAATGGTTTTGAAAATTCTCTCAGAGCCCACAGTGTCAGGGAGGGCTTTCCAAAAAAAACCAAGGGCTCTGAAGTTTTAAACCTCACCCAGAGTTGGTGAGATGGTGGCATCACCCCCGCCTCCTTTGTTTTTCAATTATTTTCTTCTTTTTGAATTTTTTTTGAACTTTTTTGAATTTTTTGTTTCTTTATTCTTTTGGAATTTTGTATATAGTTTCATATTTTGAAATTTGAATCTATTAATAGTTATTCTAGATTTATTTGAAACAAAAATTTTTTTTCACAATCCAGAGTTTTATCATTATTTATTGATTCTTCTGAAATATTTCAGGTAAATTTTGATAAGAATATTAATTTTTGAACTACATTCCCCACAAGTTTCATCTCTTTCACAATGATTTAATATTACAAAGGGTAATAAGAAGGTTAAAATTGGGCTCTGAACTTACTTTTTCTTTCCTCAAAATCCAGATATTTATCAATATTCTCTCACCATAGCCCTTTTGCCCACCCAAATACTTAAAATTAATATTTTTTAAAATTGATACCACTGAAAAATTAAATGCTTGTTGTGATAAAATACAGAGAAGAAGATCTCTGTATTTAAAAAGGCTAATTAATAGTGCTGAGAATCAATCCCCTTCTATAATTAATCCCTTTGGTCATTCAAGTGTTGCCAATTATTCAGCCTAAAATATCTCCAATATTTATCAAGTTTTTCATCATCCACTTCAAACAACACTGCCAACCTCTGAATCCAATAACCAAAATTTTTCCAGTGTCTATTTGGGTAGAATTAATGATCCCTTTTTTGATTCCCTGGGCTACACCACAAACTCTGCTTTGTATCAAGATCCAAATTATTTCAAGAATACGTAGAAAGCTCAAGAAAATCTATAATTTTCCCAAGTCCTTCAATAATTTCAAATCTACAAATATTAAATTGAAAAAATAAAACTGAAAAGGGATAGCTATCCCACATGCACTCAAGGTATGTTTTATTCCTTGTTAATTCTTTTGAATGATGAATAATTATTTATGTTATTTTTATTTAATGATGTGTTGCTATTATGGATTATTTATGTTTTCTTATTTTTTCATCAATATCTGATGATTATATTTCTACTCAAGGCCAACAAAAATATCCAGAACCTCAAAAATATTTTAAATCCAATCAACCTTCCTAAACTTATAACCCACAATCTGCTATGATTTACAATACTTCCTCTATTCAAAAAAATATACAAATGATTCAATGCCTTCACTCCCAGAGTTATCCCACATTTCCCACAGCCATTGTAGCTATATAATCTTTATTTCTAACTTTTGAAAATAATATAGCTATTGACTTATTGATGTTTTTTTTTTCTGATTGGTGTTTTTTTTAAGATCCTAGCCTTATATTTCTACCTCAAACTATATTGGGGAAAGAAGGAAACCAGAAATTAATAAATAACTTTACAAGTTTTCTCAGCATGATATGGATTCTGAAGGTGAAAATGATGTGTTTGATCAATATCCAGACATTCCTGTTGCAGATAATCAACAACATCAATATTAATCCCTGATATCAAAGCCAGACATAAGCCCCATCCTGAAAGATATTTTCAAACTTATGCTTAATTCATGCAGTTTTCCAAAATTGGGAAAAGGATCATTTTCATGAAAATAGAATCCTCACTTCACACAGGCAAAAGAATGTTTACTTGGAGTTCTCTTTGGGTGTTGATAATGAATCCAATTCTGGTCTTTCATTACTTCAGACCTCCTCAAGGAGGGTTGGTTGCCCTGCCAAGCTTTATGGATCAAAAATCAGAAATTAAATCCAGTATAATTTGATTTTAAGGAATCCAGAAAACAATCAAGAGCCCTTTGTTTATCCTAGTTTTCCATCAATTCATTGTAGAATTCAACCTGAAATGAAATCCAAAGTCAAATCCATGAATGCAGAATTTTTCCCTGCCCAAGAAATATTTAAATCCTTAAACCATCAAGATGTTATGAATTTAAGAAGAAGGAAAGATCTTTACAACATCAAGAATAAAATGAAGAAATAATTTACTTCTGTTCAATAATCTCTTTGATATATCCTTAATCTCATGAGTGCCTCATCTGAGAACTGGATACATTCAGTCATGACCTCATAAGATTGAAATTTGGCTTCCTTGTTCTTCTCGCACCCTCCATCACTATCTTTGGCTAGAAAATTCTACCACGTGTGTATAATGGATTTCACATAAAAGAAAAACTGCTATATATATCCCTTGTTGCATTTGGTTTTAATGGCTTCAACAGGCCAAGAATTTTCAATAAATTTGCCCTGGTGAGTCATGAAGCCCAAGAATTATATTTCTGGTCTTTTTCACTGATCAAATGAATTTGGGATTTGGAAGATATCCTCAAATTATTTTTAACAGAAAGAGATTTGGCTCTTATTAATGCAATTGAGGATCAATTTGGTGATTTTTCCCAAGAAGAAAGTGAAAGTTATTCAAAAAATTTCAATATGGTGAAAAATGGCATTAAAAAACTTGATCATGAAATTTTTCACCTCCTTTGAACTTAAAATATCAACAAAAAATATTGGCCAGATGAAAAAGAGTTCAGATCTGAAGACCTGTGTAATTAATTTGGTTTTTTTTTAAAAAAAAATTGATTCAAGAAGAATAAATTACTATGAATCTAATTGTTCTAGATTGCATTCTCTCATTGAATCAGGACTGGAGATGTCAAATTAAATCAGAAAATTCTGGATCAAGCATGAGAAAAATTTTGTAGCACTGTGCAATGCCAAACACTTGCTCTTGGAAATAAAACTAGTTCAAGGGCTGAAGGTGCCCATTCTTCTATAAAAGCATACTTGGGTAATTCCACAGGGGAAATTTCCACATTTATGGAAGTATCACAAGGGCAATATCGTATCCAAACAAAGAGATCCACACCACCATAGCTAGCCAATATTTTACAATATTGATGAATTTCCCTGGTGTTTTTGATAATTTTTACATGAAACCTTCTCATTTTGCATTTATAAAATGCAAATAGAAATATTCGAATATCCTGGAAGCCAGAAAAAAATCATATACAAGAACTTTCTTCAGTTTCATTGGCATTCCTTTCAGTCATATTTTAAAAGTCATCAGGCAATCCAGAAGGCTACTTGGGCCCAAGGACTTTCATGCACATTGGCATCTTCATTTGACTGCTGAATATGAATTTTCAGGATATTCATTTTTCTCCAAAATTTTGAAGAAAATCTTGAATATATTTTTTGTGGTTTCAGAGTTTTTCTGGGTGATAGGAAAATCCAGATTTTCAAAAGAATTTGAAAACCTTTCTTTCTGGAGAATAAAATTTGAAATTAGTTGGCAGGGCTGAGCCTGTGGAATACACAAGGCTAAGGCCCCCAGCTCCATCTCAAAGCCCCATTCAGTATTCCATAAGAAGGGAGCCTTAATTGTTTGAACTTGAAGAACAGAGGTGAAATTTCAATACAAAATCAGACAAAAACAAAAGATATGGAAATGAAGAGGCAGGAAGAGGAAAGGGAAATAAAAAGAGATTTCAAGATTCAAAGGACACTGCAGGAACAGGAAAAAATCAGCGGGGCTTGTTATGAAGAACAAGAGGAAATCACAAGGGCTGCTTATGAATAACAGGAAAAATTGATCAAAGCTTATTATGAACAAAATAAAAGAGAAGAGGAAAATCAGGCAAGATTTGAGAGTCAAAGGAAGGATTCTGAACAGAAAACATTACAGATAGAAATTAAGGATGCCAAGTATCTGAGGGAAAGGCAAGAATTTGGTCAAAAGAAAGCTGAAGATCTGAAGGCAAGACAAGATCTAGATCAAAAATATTCTGAAGATCTGAAGGCAAGGAAAAAAATCAAAGAATATTTGAGAAGGAGGAAAATCCAAGCCCAGATGGGTTAGTATGAAGCTCTTAAAAAAATGTCTAAAGCTAAATCAGACAAAAGGAAAATTATAGCCTTGAAAGATCAATCCAGGAGCTCACATTCTCCTGAAAGGAACCTGCAGGCTTACTTCAATCAAGCCATGAAACCCGTTAATTAATCTTCAATTTCTTCTGTGAAAGTTCAATTATCTTTAAATCCATCTATCCTAGTTACATTTTCTTTAAATTAATCTATTTCTATGAGGCCATAGAGGAGTAGGTTTATCTCTCAGCTTTAAAGTGGTTTTTAAAATTATTGGGAACCTTTCTATGATCCCCAAAGGGATTTTAATTTTCTTAAATATTCTGTGTCTCATGAGGTTGGGGGAAACTTTTCCAATTTCAGGAATAAATGCAAATTAGAATTGGAAAGAAAGAACACATTTTATCAAGGTCTTTGGAAAATATTTGGTGATCCCTTAGATTTTGATCAAGTTCTAGAAAGCATTTGTACTGATTTTATGAATATTTCCACAAAGCATTTAATTATGTTGAAAAATTTGGGTCATGTTGTTACCAATTCCTATGAATGCCAAATATTCTGGCTCTCAAAGGCACAATCATTTACATTTTTACCTTTTGATTTTCCTTTAAATTCAAAATACCCTTTTTTTATTGTTTTTGTGGATGGATGTAATTTATGATGTTGCAAGCTTTTCTGGGAACACACCCAATTCCCACTTGGCACGGTGCCCAGCAGGGGCTTGGGTGTGTACCCAGTTGGATTTATTTCCTAATCAGGTTGTGCTGCAGATCTTGTCACACAGCCAAGTTCTGCTTGCCCAAAGCCAAGCTGTTGGCATCCCCCACCCCCCCCCCCCCTCTCACTAGCTCCCTTGCTGGCTCCTCTCATAATTTCTTTTGCTTTTCTCTCAGCCAAAAGAACCATGGTTGGTCCTTTTTTTTATTTTGGGTTTATTTTTTCTAATTTTCTTTCTTTTTGGAACAGGCAGAAATGAGAAAAAGAGATTTCAAAGCCCCCAAAGGAAAATTTGATGGAGACAATGAATCTGAGATTGAAACCAATGAAAACTTGTGCAAGAACTCCTCAAGGAGCTCCAAGAATTTAATTGAAGAACCTCCCAAAAGAAGGCCATTTTCAAAGTAAAATCAAGTTTGGAAAAAAACCGTGAGCATCAGAACAATTGACTTACTCACAAGGAACAGAAACCAAAAGAAATCATCAAGCCCAAATCTTGAAAGCACATTGGCAAAATTGTTTTAGAAAATGTCATGAAGGTGAGTGAGTAAATGAAGAACTTCAAAGGCTCACATTTTCAAGTCCAAAACGTCAAGGATGAATATCCAAATTTGTTTACGGTAAACAAAAAACAACCAGGAAAATTCACCAAAGAGATTTAAATGAGCGTCCTCTTCCAAATTGAGCAGCAATCAACTACCAGCCTCCTTGAACTTCAACAACTCCTCAAGGATAAATTTGATGTAGGTGTTTCAACCAAAGCTATTGGTAACATGGTCCATGATATGGATATATCTTGGAAACAGGTTAATAATATTCCATCTCATTGAGAAAAGGGCCAATTTTGTCCAAAAATGTGGTTTGGATCTGGAAAAGACAGTTTTTTTTTGAGGTGGCAGGTTTTGACCTCCATTCAGGCAGGGGCTCTGGATATGCCCCCTCTGGTAAGTTGATCACTTTTTTTTTTAATCAATTGTTTTTTTGTCTTTTTTTCTCTGATTATTTATTTATTCATTTTATTTTTTTTGGTTCCTAGGTCCACCTGTGGTATTGAGCCTTTTTCCCAAGGAAAAAAAACTGACCCTCATAGGGGCCTTTTTTATCAAAGGGTTTGTGTACCATGAGCTCCTCAACACCAATGAGGCCATGACAAAAGGAATGGGAGCAGATTAATTCTGCCTATTCCTTGGGAGCCTTACTGCACAAATTCCACCACATGCAATCATCATCATGGATAACACTCCAATCCATCAAGGCCAGAAATTTGAAAGAATTTGTGAAACTATCTCAGATTAAAAATCAATCCATATCAAGTTTTTCCCACCTTACTCACCATTTTTGAATCCAATCAAATATGCCTTCCACTCAATCAAGAGCTACTTCCAATCAAATAACCATCCAAATTGTGCAATTCTTCTGACTCAAATCAAGCAGGGGATTCAGGAGGCAGTAACCCCAGAAAAATCTTATAATTTCTTTATGCACTGTCTGAAGCTTTACTTTCCATGTACTGACTTTCAATAAATTATGGGGAAAGTTTTGTCTAACCACAATTAATTTTATCTTTTTCTTTTTTTCTTTATTATAATTATTATTATTTTACTTTTGCTTCATTCAAAAAAAAATATTCATTTATTTTTCTGATTGAGAAAAAATTGTATTTACAATTTATCAAAGAAATAAAAAAAATATGCCAAAACATTTTCCACCAATTAGGTATTTGGTAGGCGTGGTTAATTGGATTGGGTATCAGCCAATCCAAACTTTGACCCAACCCACCCAAACTTGGGTGTGTGACAAGTTGCACTTGGCTATATGCCAAGGGAGCTTTAGGAGGTGCCCAGCGCACTTTAGAAATAATCTGGCTAATTTGGGTGGGTGCCCAAACAAGCTTTAAATACCATAATAGCCTTAAAAATAAGTAAAGAGGGATTTTTATCCAAGAATGATGTTCAAATTCCAATTTTTGATAAAATTTGGAAAGAACATAGGTCCAGGAGGGTTGTTAAGAACTTGGAAATAGAATATCAGAATTTCCTCAATCTGTGGAAGAACTGCATCCCCCATGAAATCATGGTGTTATTTGATTTTTTTGAAAGAACTTTTTTTATAATTAAACTAATTTTGATTCCCCTTGTAAAAAACATATATGTACCATTTTTCTATTTTTTTTTATGCTTCGTACAAAGGTATTTAAATTCCATCAGGAATCTTGATTTTTCTTCAAAGAAATCTGTTTTTCATATTTTTTTTCTAATGTATCATGTACTGGATGACATTTTTGCTGTGATATTTCAAGATATCTAAATTCCCAGAATCAAATAGGGATATGTAGCCCTTTTTTATGTTTTTTTATTTTTGGTAAAACTTTAGGGTAATTTTGAATTCATGGCCCATTGAGCCGTAGAAACAACTCAAAATGATCCGTGTGGCATGTCACACAACCACGTTCAAGCTGTGTCCATGTCCTCACGGCTCAAAGAAACATGCGGCCCACACAGCACAGTCCGGGCTTGTGTGGGATGGCGCATGACTACATTCCAGCGGTGTAGAACTCCACACGGCTTGAATGTAGTTGTGTGGAATCCCACACGCCACCGGACCATGGTGAGCCAAAAAAAAATAAACAAAAAACAAAAAACAAAAAACAAAAAACAAAAAACAAAAAACAAAAAACAAAAAACAAAAAACAAAAAACAAAAAACAAAAAGGAATGAAAGGGTACTAACATAACCCATAAACTAAATAAACCTTCCAAAAAAACAGAAATCAACCAAAAAATAAAAAAATGTTCATTTTTTGGTTAAAAAATAAATAAATAAATAAATAACAATAAAAACAGGTACTATCCAATGGACTAGCCCTAAAGTAAAAATACCCAAAAAAACACCAGTAACTGGACTAGCCCTAAACTAAAAACACCAAAAAAATTACAAGTAATTGGAATAGCCCTAAATTGAAAACACCAAAAAAAGGGAAAGTAACTGGACTATCCCTAAACTAAAAACACCAAAAAAAAACCAGTTCAACTTGTTTTAAGCTGATCCCATCATAAGGAGTAAAATACTCCTTATGATGGAATCATCCCAGCACAAGTTGAACTGACTTACCATTAAACTATCATTCAAAACACTCAATATAATGATGTTAACTCAAAACACTCAACATAATGATGTTCAAAATTTGATAACCCTCTATATTAATAGAACTCGTTAGCTGCATTAGAATTAAAATTTATATGAAACCCAATGATGAAATGAAGTGAAAGTCTATAATCTCTATAATTTAGAATAAATTTTCAGTTGATCTTTGAGATGATCAACCCAACCAGAGGCCTTTTTATAAATCAAAGAACATGATTTTTCTACAATGGGAGGGATTGGAATCATCTCTCCCCCAATTACCAATAGAACCCAATGGTTATTGTTTAAAACGGAAACATAAATAGGGTCTGGGTGATCTGTAACACCATTATTCATTGGAGTATAAGAACAACATGAATCCAATGAAATGAAACATATAGGTCTGGCATGTGTTTCTGCTAATGTTTGTCCCATATCTAGTTTATCCAAACAGTTTGAAGAGGGAATCTTTTGATTGATTTCGTCAACATCAAGACTTTTTCTGATCTTTTCTACCTCTTTTACGCCACCAATCATCTTAATGTAGCATGCTTTATGTTTCTCTAATTTTTCAATCATTTCCTTCCTAACTTTAAACCATCCATGTTCATTGTAACCAAGAGATTTAGCAATGACTCTATATCCGCAATTCCCATCTCCAATTGGATCCCAAACCTCACCCAAGAACTTATGGAATTTCTTGGATATTTGATTGGGGTATTTCACATTTTGTTCCTATCATAAAAACTCACTTAGTATTCATTTCTTTAATCACATCAATGAAATGAATACTCACCAAAGATGAGCTTCTGGTTCAGCTTTGCTGCACATTGTCTTCCTCTGAAGAGGATTTTGATTCCAAACTAAGTGATCCCAATTCACTTTCAGTTCCTTCCTCTGAACTATGAAATTCAGATTTTGATTGTGCCAACTTTGACTAACAATTCATCATTAGTTATTTAGTTCATTAAACCCAAAAAATGAACCTTTTCCAAAAGAAAAGACTTACAATCTTTCTTATTTTCTTAATTGGCACCCTTCAAGTCCTATTTTTCCGCTTGAGTTGTTTTTTAACATGCTCAAACCAAGATGGTTCTCTCTGCTTATCTGTAAATTTTGGCCGGCCCCTTCTTGATTGTAAGACTTTAGGTTCAAGTCTTGGCTTTGATCAATATTTTGTGATCTTCCAAATGATATACTTCAATAGGCCGCCTTTCTCATCATCTGGAGATTTCAAGATCATTGCATTCACTTTTTCCCGTAACTGAGGAATGCTCAGCATTTTGGCCACTTTGCACTTCAAAAATTCAAAAGGATCAACCATTATTGAATTAAGAGTAATTAATCATAAAGCATTAATCACATAGTGATTTGAAAAATCCAACTTAAGACAACTTACAGAACTAGAGCTGCAAAGCTCATAGTCCATCCTCCACTGAGGATGAACATCTTTTGGTACCACGGATCCTCTGAATGCTAGACAGTCACCTATTTGGTGGGAGCAGGGCAAACCCATAGTCTTGGAGTATGACTTGGTGCACACTTTGCCATCATGATCACATTTGAATTTCTCAAATTGTTCCCTAATAAGCTGTATTGCCTCTAAAGACAATTTTTATCCCAATGGTAACAGTTCTGGTGGGAGAAATGTCCATAACTTAATTGGAGATTTGTGTAGTGATGCATGAACCAATATAATTTGATTTGAAACTTTTCCGTCAAGGTTCTTCCAAACATCCAACATGTTTCCCAAAGATTTTTCAAGGAATTGTTTGATAGTAGCATGGGCCCCTTCAACCCTAGAAGTTTTTTTGTTTCCAAAATCTGGTTTTATAAAATTCTGCGCCCTTACAAGCATCTCTTTGATAGGGAAAATGTTATTTTCCATATACTTGAGCAAATCCTCATAGTCTTCCAAGAAACACTATACAAGTCAAAAGGTCAGAACCCAAAACTAGGAAGAATACAAAGCAGTGATTTGTACCTACTCTGAGTTCTTCATCATTGACCTCCGCCTCCTCCTTGGTCTTTGAGGCCCCATACTTTGCCCATAGAGTTAGAACTTTTTTCCATCCTTCAAAGTCATTAAAAAAGCACCCTTTACAGTTTGCTTGTATGTTTTTAAACAAGTTCCAAGTGCAAAATTTTCTTGATGAATCTGGGAAACTAGATTCAATTGCACAAATCAGAGCTTTTTCACAGTCCATCACAAAGACTTCTGGAAGTCTCTCAGGATCATAAGCCAACTCCTTTAACACATTTACAGACCAACTTTAGAACTCAAACGTTTCTTTTTTTATGAAAACAAGAGCTTTTGTGAAAGCTTTCCAGTTTTCTGTCAATCCTACAACATGCAATGGCTGGATTTTGTACTTATTTGTTTTATAAGTACAATCCAACATAGCAATATGGTGGAATTGTTTGGAAAGCTTTAATGACTCTGGGTGGGCCATTAATAGGGCCTTCAAGTGACCCTCTTCACTTAATTTTGAGAAATGAATCCAACTTGATTCTTCAAGCTGTTCATAGATTACGTCCATAACAATTTTCCCCTTTAGTTCTTCAAGCGCTACCTTTTTCTTAGTTTTATAGATTGTTTGGTCATCAACATAATTGCTGCCATCAATCTTTCTCAATTTTCTCTTAAGTTGTAACATATTGAGACCATCATTCATGCCTTATATTAGATTTTCTAAGGCTACCCCAGTGATTCTCCTCAGTTAAGGATGCACAGAGGGATGTTCTGATGGTTGATGGTTATTTTGAGTTTTTTTGTAGGAGAGTTGCCACCAGGGGTCTCCCTTTGTGCAACTTGCACAGATTAAAATATTGCACCCAACCTTCCTTGTGTGAGTTTGCCAAGAACTTTTGGTAAGGAGTTGCCCCAAGTAGGAACCATGTTAATCACAGGCCAAATCCACATATTTATCTTTCTTCAAGTTAAAAAACGTCAGAGTGTAACCATGCTTCATAGCCCATGTTTGAAAATAGTTTTGCCCCTCTTCCCTAGTAGGAAAGGCTCCCATGGGAGGTGGGTCAAGTGGATCTATTTAACATTCATCATTTATTGTCATAGTTTCATAGGTGTCATAGTTTCATGGTTTCATAGTTTCATTGTTTCATAGTTTCATACTTAAAATTCCAAAATGAGTTTCAATCAAATTAAATCAGGAAATGGCCTCATTAACATAAAATTTTACTCACAAACAGAGGTCAAATCCAACTGTGAAACATGTTGTTCCTCAATTGTCACCCTAGATGAGGATGCAATTGGGGCTTCCAATTTTTCATTAACCAAATCCTTTTTTTCCAAAGCTTTTTTAACTGCAGTATTGATGTAGTCCTTCATGTTCCAATAATTCAAAAAAATTGAAATTCTATTTCAGTATTCAATCCAACTTTCAAATGAACAACTTCAAAGTTTGCTCACTTTTGAGTTAAGGAAGATGTGTTGAATTTCACTTCAATATCTAGGATAATTCCTTTTATTTCACTTTAATTTTGCTTTGTTATTGCTAGGTGTGGTCCAACTGTCCCACATAGTGTACTTTGATCCCAAATTTGGGTTGAGTGAACCCAAGTCTGGTCCAGGGGGTGCCCAAAATTCTGGCACAACTTCTGGGAGGTCGTGCATTCCCAAAAACAGTGAATTTGAGCCGTGTATGGGGTTACACGTCTCAAAATCACAGTTTCTGGGGGGTAAACAGCTCCTATACAACCACCCCAAGGTTGCAGGTGTTTGGAACGGCCCTGTGTAGTCATCTATGGGCCCCCACGGCTCAAATGGGCCATGTAGGGCCCTCAAAGACTACCACACAGTTGGAGCCATGAATTTATCATCAACCAATAATTTATTCATATTCAACTTGAATTCTTCCATTTTTGGCAAAGATAACAAATTATGATCATTTTTCTTACATTGGATGATTTTTTTTTTTTTACATTGGAGTTCACACTTGATCCCTTGCAAAAAACCTATATCTATAGAATTTTTATATATTGAGTTTACTCAATTGGTGTCCATATTTTTGCATTCTCCAAAACATTCTACCCCAGATGGAAACCAAAGGGGGTCTGGAGGCCTTAATTTAACCCTGCACAGCCTCAATTGATATTAACAGGCCTTTGGAGGCCAAAAATACCATCAAATTTTGTCTCCTCTCACCCAAGGAACTCCTTTAAACCTTGAAAATGATTCATGCCTTCCTGGAATGGGAAAGGAGGCCAGTTGGTGTCAATATGCTTAAAAGACTTACTAATACAACTCCAATGATGCCCATCTTTTAGCCTGTTTTTTTTGCCAAAATGAAGCTTTTTTGCATCATTGGACCAATATCATTCATTTTTTTCCCCATGATTATAGGCTGTGCCTCAGATGAATGGTGAATTGATGTGGGATGATGAGTGTAGCATGCAGGTGAGTGATGACATGGTTTGCTATAAAGATTTTCATAAAATTTTTATTATCACTGTTTGTGATATATATCTACTTCTCTCCAAGTCATCATAATACACATTGGTTTATGTAATTATTGACCTTTTTTTAATATTTTATTTTTGATGGATGTGGCTGAATAGAATGAATACTGTGAGAGAATAGCAATAATATTGGGATTTTTAGAACAGAAAAAAAATCCTTGTTTATTTACCTTCCAAATAATTCAAGACTAAATCTACTTCTATAAAAAGATTGAAAAAGTTCACAAACCTTGCCTGTCATAAAGGTCCTTGGCTTTGTATTGATTGATTTATGTTGTTGTATATGCACTTCTTGAATTGACACTGAGAAAAGTCAATACTTCACTGGGAAAAGTCAATACTTCACTGGGAAAATTCCATACTTTACCAGTAAAATACCTTGCCTCCCCAGTTTTGGGGGCATATACTAGTCATTTATAAGGCCATAAAAAACTCCTAGAAATGTTTTTCAGACATCTGTCAGTATTACTGACTATCTTGATCCATAAGGGTTGAGAGAACTTTGTATTTATAAGAAAAAACAGGGAAGAAAATTACCTTGTCCACAATTTAATTTTAAACTTGATTCACACATTTTTAAAGAATTCAATGAAAAATTATAATATTAAAGATAAAGAATTTAGGAATACTTCTTAATGGAATACCACAAATAAATAAAAATTAAAAAAAATAAATAATTAACTTCTTGTTGAAAATGTGTATATTTATCAAATTAAAAGGTTTTGGTTTTAACCAAGTTTTTTTTTTATGTTTTTTTCCTAAAAAAATAAAAGAAACAGTTGTCTGAGACTATTCATATCAAAACCCTGGTCATGTTTCAATCTTGGGGAAAAAAAAGTGGTAAAACCCCATAATAATTAATTGATAGATTAAATCATGAATCTAATAGGCTTGTAATCTTACTTTGGTAACTATCATGGGAATTGGAAGCAACTTTCACTCTCAAGTGATTTTTTTTAGGGGGGGGCTGTAAGCTTTTAAAATAAATCACAATTGGTTTGAAATAATTTTTGAAATTTATTGAAGTCAATCAGACTTTTCATGTATTTACATGTTTAAGTTTATTTATGTTATCTTGTATTTGATCTTGGCTCAAGTTCTGAGTGTCTTAGTGTAATGGGTGATAAATTCTCAAAATCAGAAGACAAAGAATATTAAGCCATGAGAGTCTAGATTTTCCTTTCTTGTTAATCAAAAGGGATTTCAGTTCAAACACTTGAGTTTTTTTTTCCAAAGGGCCTAATACCTTCATAATACATCTTGAAATTTTATAACAGAAACTAATTTGATTGTATATGTTTTTGAATTACAGATGACTCTTGATCTATTGAAAAATTGATTCCAATTTCTGGGAACATTTCTTTTATTGGATTGATGATTTTCATTATATCTACTAGTGGTTTGAGAGCTTCAAAATTGATCTCTGTTGTAGAACAACAGCCCCAGTGGGTGTGAAAGAGCCAATTTTTCTAAATCAGCAACTATCTTGGGACACTTTCTTTCTAAAAATTCATCAATCAACAATCTATTTATTTTTCAACTCAACTCAAGTCCTTCTTTTTTTTGCACAAATTCTTAAAAAAGGTTTCTTAAATTGAAGAAATTGATATAATTTATAAATTCAGTCTGAAAGTTTCATTCTTTTCTATTTTATCTTGGAGCCTGGTAAGATGTGGTCTCATCACATACACCCCATTTTCAATTTTTTTAAAAAAATCATGATGATTCATTCTCACCTTGGGAAACATGGATAGCCCACCCAATATCAAACTTTCAAACAATGGATTGTGCTCCACAAAAAAAAAAAAATTTTTTCTCATGAGGATCTTGTTGAAGGTGATGAGATATGTGAACTGCTGTAATTCTGACTGAGGCTTTTGATCACTCAATTCAATTTCCCATTTTGTTGTTTCTTCTCCTCAAACATGAGATTTTCATTTTTTTTTTTGAAAGAAATTAAGGGGATAGCTAAAACCAATCAACACCTAATAAGAAATAGTTGATTTAAAGCTGTGGGAAAAGGCATGAGAGCCTACTTCAATGCCTTTTATTGAGCAGGGGGAAGGGGGTGGGGGCACTTGTGCCCCCTGAAGTGCCATGCCTTCTATTTAGACTGCTTTTGAACCATCACTATTCTTTCCTCATAGGTAGATCTTGAAAATAAAAAATTGATCTTGAGAATTAAATTTTGAGATTGAATTTTACTTAAAAAAACATGAGAACCAGGTTTGAATAATAGTTTGATATTTTTTTTCCTTGGCAAGATGATGATGGTATTGTTTAGATGGAAATTTGAGCAGTCATGAACAGGACTGATGGATGCTTTTTCAAGCTAAATAAGCATTCAATGTTCCTGCATTTTCTTTGAGTATTCTTGTTGTTGTGAGCTTTGAGATACCATTGATTTGGTGAAGTTCTTATCAAAACAAGGTGGAATTGGATTTGAAATTTACTACATGGGTCTATCATCAATTTGAAGGAGTTTCTAAAAAGATCCATTTCTTTATCTCATTAAAACTCTTGATCATCCAAATAGACCAATAACAATATTTCAAACAAACCAAGCCAAGATTTTAGTATCCAAAACAAGTGCTAAGATGTTCACTATATCCTTTAGCTTATGTTCCCTTCAATCAATTGAGTAATGTGGGTTTGATATCAAACCCAAAAAAAATAGAACAAGACTGCAGTTATGACAAGCTAGATCATTAACCAGAGTGGGATTCTGATTCTGGAACTGTCAACACAAGCCACAAGACTTCATGTGGGCTTGATTTAGATTTTTTGAAGTACCCCAGAGTGCTTACTGTCAAAAAAAAAAAAAAAAAAAAAAAACCTAAGACAAAATCCTTCCACCCACTTGACATCCATATTGATCACCAAGCCTGAGATTTTGGATGCAACCAAAGTCTGAGCTTTTGGGTGGTTGTTGGTCTATTTCTGAGATGGTTCATGATCCCAGGTCCAGATTGAACTTGAGAGGTATCTAGAGGATCTGGAGGTTGAGATGGGTAGGTTGGGATGAACCCAAAAAGCAGAAAGCAAAAAAAAAAAAAAAAAAAAAAAAAAAAAAAAGAGGGAGGAGAGATTGGAATGGGGGGAGTGTTTGATCAGGGAAAGAATAAGAGGACTTAACTGTGGCTGATGGTCTGGCTGGCACCCCAGACCACTTGACCAGAGCTCACTTTGACCCTGATGATGGTGCCTGTGAGCACTGACCACCGTCCTACCAGACTGCTGCAGCTGCTCAGGGGTGCACAAGCTCCTGCCTAGCCACACCACCACCATCAGAGCTCATGTCACTGATCAAGCATAGTGACAGCAGGGAGGCAAGCGGACTATGAAATCACTAGTCCCCGTGGGATCGGGAGCGTGGTGAAAAGTGATGACAAGTCATAGGGATGTAGGAGGTTGCTTTTCTTATCGAAAAAAAAAAAAAGAAAAAGAGAAAAAGAGAGAGAAGGAAGAAGAGGCAACGAGGAGAGGATCGAATGGAAAAACCAACAGAATTCAATGAAACACACACAAAAAAAAAAGGAGTAGAAAATCAAACGAGACAGATAAGATGAAGGAGTAAGGAGATAGGGTCACATTCAGGAGTTTTTTTTTTTTTTTTTGGTTTATCTACATGCTACTCATGTTTTGAATTTCTTGAAGAGAGGAAGAGTTGATAAGGGTCATCACTATCACAAGATATAATAGAAAGAACGTGAGGAGAGAACCAAAGGAGTAGAAGCGAAGACGGGATGGACATTACTTCTTGCAACTTTACTTTCTTATTTTTTTTCATTGTGGATTGAGTGGGTGAGAGAGAGGAGGTGAAAGTTGTAAACGGAAATCAACAAAGAAAAAAACTGGACACGGCAAGTTTTTCTCCTTTTTTTTGCATTCAGCGTTTTGTGAAGCTTACACTTTCTCAGGACTCAATTCCAACTCATATCGGACCATTCAACCGTTCACAAGTCAAAAAAAAAAAAAAAAAAAAAAACACCTCAGGTTTGAAAGCTAAGAAATTCGTTCTCGCCACCATCCGGGACCCCGCGCTTTAAACAAAAGAAAAGAGAAAGAAACATGACCGTCCCAGCCAAGAAAAAGGCCCGAGAGCGGGGGGAGGGGGGAAGAAGAGCTCCCGAATCGGTATGATAGGATTAAAGAAAAAACTATTATAAATGTGATCGTATCAGTTTGATAGCAGCTAATTGAGGTAATGACAAGGATATATATTTCAACATGCCTTTTCGCGCTTAAGAACTTCTCACAAGATCTAATAAGTAAATAGGATGAATATTACGAAGTGGATTCATCGCGACCCATCAGTCTATTGACGGAACATCAAGATAAGGGAGGGAAAAAAGACCCGAGACTGACTGAGCATTTTCGTTTCGACTTCGTTACCGGTGGTTCCAGTGCTGCCACAATGGCTGAAATAAAGTGAAACCAAGGCCGCAGAAATAAGAACATGATCCACTCGAGCACGGGATTAAAATAAAACGGGTTCAAGATGAAGCCACCCGATGAAGCTCGATCGGATACTCACCTTCATCAAACACGTTCTTGAGCCCCTTCTGAGTTAGTGCAGAACATTCGACGTACTTGACAGCACCGAGTTCACGTGCCAGCCGTTCTCCAGCTTCAGGCTGAACTGGCCTCTGCTTCTGTCGAGCCAGTTTCTCAATCACTGCACCGTCGTCCCTCAGATCAACTTGGGTTCCAACAATCAAACAAGGTACACCGGGACAATGATGATGAACCTGGTTACCAAAAAGAAAAGATAAAAAAAAATCCGTATCAAATGCTGAATCAGTCATTCAACCGAACGGTGGGCTTTTCCTGAAACTGAGCTCCATTCAATCGTTGATTCAAAAACGAAAGAACCAGTCGTCATCCAACATCGAGCTTGAGGACTGACCTCAGGAAACCATTTCTCCTTGACGTTCTCAAAACTTGCCGGACTGGTGACGGAGAAGCAGACCAAAAAGACGTCGGTTTGGGGATATGATAGTGGCCGTAACCGATCGTAATCCTCCTGACCGGCGGTGTCGAATAGACCGAGTGTGTAAGGATCATCTCCAATCATGACGGTGACTGCATAGTTATCAAAAACTGTAGGAACATATTCCGATGGAAATTTATTGGTTGTGTAGCTTTATCGCGGGCAATAGGTGTGCGGGATAGTAATAAGTCAGCGGGGGTTGAAGAGCATTGGAAATCCGAGGATGAGTTGGTATTTTTTTTTTTTTTTTTTTTTGGGGGGGGGGTCGTTTTTTCGGGTGTTTTGCGGGGTGGGAGGGTTGTGTGCCGGATGGGTGAAAAGCATGAGATTCGAGGGCAAGGATGGGCAGGCAGTTTGATGTCGGAAGGTAACGAATTCTCATCAATAGGATGCTTGATGGGCAATTGGTTGTGGTAGACATAGAAAGATTAATTAGATAGTGAACGAACGAGATAAGGAGACAAGTCTGGTTGATGTATGGCCCGAATGATTTTTTTTTTTTTTTTGATTTTTCAAAAAGGAGAGAATGTTAGCATTGGTGGCTAGGATAGTCCATCGGGACATGATTTTTTTTTTTTCTTTTTTTTGTTTCTCTTTGTTTTGAATTGCGGAAAGAATGCAGAGATGGGATGATGAGCGAGAAAGAAGGGAGCAAGTCGCACCTTGCCAACTGCTCCGTCACCGACGACGACACATTTGATGGTCTGCATGCTGGACCGGGAGACGATGGGTGTTGTTGAAGAGGGAGGAAGTTGGGATGATAGGTCTGGAGGATAGCTAATCGATATGAATGCCAAGATCCGGTGGAGTGGTGGATGGTGTACGGTCTTGATGAGAGCGGTGGGATTGAATCAAGGGGATGGGTGAGTTCGAGCGGTGGTTGAAGGGTTAGGATGATGGTGAGAGATGATGATGAGCAGGGATGAATGAATTGAAGTCGGAGAGATGCCGAGTGAGAGATGGGAGGGTGTTGAGGATTGACTTGTGGGCTAGTCTGGATGAGATCGAGAGTTGATTTGGATGTGATGAGGGTTGAGGATATAGTCAAGTATGGATTGGATGGGATGGTTGGAAGAACGAGTCGAAGGGTGGGTTGGGCTGAAGCTGCTGCAGCTCAAGTCACTTGGACTGCAGGCTGCTTCCTGCTGGCGGGCAGCGGGGGTCGGGCTGCTGGCGGGTAGCGGGGGTCAGGCTGCTGGCGGGCAGCGGGGGTCGAGGGGAGCACCACCTCCACCCGGGAGGAACCGAGCTCAACACCCCGGCTGCCCCTGCCCCTCAAGACACGGTCATAGAAGCCACTCAATCACTTGGCACTCCACCATTTAGCCCAAACTACACCCAAAAAAAATCACAAGTCTAGAATGATCTCAATAGTTTGAAATTACAAATTGAGTAAAAACTGTATGCAAATCAAATAAACTGATCAATGTTATGTTGTTATAATTATTAGGTTGTATCAAAGTTAGCAAAACGGTCATTAGAAACCCACCATTTTTAATGGCAGGTTTCTGAAATACACATACCCCCTAACTGGTGTATTTCAAAATGGCAGGTTTCAAACATCAAAACTGCCATTATCATCCATCCACCATCCATGACATGCAAAGCACCCATCCACACCTCCAACTCATCAAATCCATATGAATGACACACATCTCATCTCCATCACTTCACATCTCCATCACTTCACATCTCCATTGCTTCACATCTCCATCACTTCACATCTCCATTGCTTCACATCTCCATCACTTCACATCTCCATTCCTTCAGATCTCCATCACTTCACATCTTCATCACTTCACATCTCCATTCCTTCAGATCTCCATCACTTCACATCTCCATCTTTCTCAGCATGTCCAATCAAACATCCCGGCAGCAAGTTGAAAACGCAAAAAAGCTGACTGAAATTTTTTTATTATTTGACTTGGATTCAGACTCCAATTTGGAATCAAATTGGTTAGCTTTGAAATCTCTATTGGAAAAGCAACACATGGTTCCACAAAGACACACTCTCCACAAACCTATTCATGAAAGGAAAAAGCTTCACCTACTGCCCAACTTAAGCTTCCAGCAACTGTTCCAGACTTTATTGCCTTCTTTCATGAAACTTTTGGAGATGATTGAAGACCACCCCATCTTCCAGAAAAATTCTTGCAATCCTCAATGCAATCCAGCTATCCAACTGGCTGTTGCTCTTTGTAGATTGGGATCAAATAGAAATGGAGAATCAATTCATCAATTAGAAAATCTATTCTTGGTCAGTTATGGATCCATTGACTTATACACCAAAAGAGTCATGATTGCTATCCTATCTTTCCATTGCTTGGTCCTTTTTTGGCCAACCAAAGAAGACCACAAGGAGATATCTCAAGTAATGGAGACTGAAGGCTTTCCTGGTTGCATTGGTTTTGTTGATGGAACCACTATCCCCTTGAGTCAAAAACCCAAGCTAGATGGGAACCATTATTTTGATTGGAAAAAAAAGGCAATTGATTCATTTCCTTTCCAAATCCTTTGATAATACACTGACCAAATTTGTTTTATTGGTTTTTATAGATACTCTGTGGCACTACAACTTGTTTGTGATAACAACAACAAGCTCATATCCCTCCATGCTGGCCTTCCAGGTTCTTGTCATGATTCATATGTTTTCAATTGGATGCGGATTGCCCAACAAACAGATAACTACTTTGACCAAGATCAATAACTTCTAGCCAATTCAGCTTATGCTTGCGGGGAATATGTGGTTCTGGCATACTGAAATGTTTCAACCAATGATCAAGCCAAAACTTATTTCAACTATCATCTTGCCCAATCACAAGTTTGGATTGAGCATGCCATAGGAATCCTGAAAGGAAGATGGGCCAGCTTACAGGAGATGCAAAACCAGCTCCAATATTATAAAGACATGAAGTTCCTCATCAACTGGATTATCAGTTTTTTAATCCTTCACAATCTTCTTGCCAACATAAAAGATGAATGGGACAAAATATTTGAAGAAGATATTCCTGATCCTTCTCAAGACATCCCAGCCTCATCTTCTACCTCATTTTTGGCCATGAGAAAGCAGATTCTACCCCTCACACTTGCTTGTTTTGATGAGTAGAATTGGGTTTTTAAATAGGTAAAAAATCACATCACCATGAGTAGCATTGGGTTTTTAAATAGGTAAAAAATAACATCACCAGATTTTTTTGGTTTTGGTTTTTTAACCCAGGATTCAAGGCTGACTCCCGTTTTTTTTTCTTTTTTTTCTTTTTTTTTGGTGGACTTAGAAAAAAATCAGAACCACAACTTCCAAACCAGCCACCTCACCCCACCAAAACACTGGTCCAATCCTCCCTCCTCCTCACAAAACCATCACCTCACCAAACCAAACCACCCGTCCACACCTCCCTCCTCCTCACCAAACCACCTCACCATCCACCTCCACCTACCTCCAAGTTCACCCTGTCATCCTCCTCCTTATTCTTCTTTGCTCAGTGCCCCAGGTAAGCCCGCCCCCTCCTCCTCCTTGATTCATCAGAGCTGCCCTGCCCCCTCCTCCTCCTCCTTTTACAAGTTCCAGGCCATTCATCCCTCCTTGCTCAGCCCCACCAGTAAGCTCCCTTGCTCAGCACCACCAGTAAGCAGCCCCCCTCCTCCTCCTCCTGCTCTCCTCCTTCCCCCTCCTCCTGCTCCTCATCTCCCCCCACCACCACCTTGCCAGTCAACCAATCAATCAATTGCTTGCTGGTCAATCAATCAATCAATTGATTGGTGAGTTATTGATTGGCAAGTGAATGGTTGATTGCTTGCCAATCAATCAATCAATAAATTGACTGACCAGTGACCTGTACCCCCTTCACCTCCTCCGCCTCCTCCTATTTCTTTATCAGTTGACTGACTTTTTTTTATTGGTAGGAGATTACCGGTGTGGTGTCCCATCCTGGACACCCTGGCCACCTTAAGACCTTGATCCATAAACTGTTGCGCAAATGTACCGTCCGGAATCTAAAAAATAATTCCAACTCATCCTCAGTTTCATCCGCATCATCATCCTTGTGCATTGGGCATCCCTCATCCGCACTCATCATCTTTGCGCGCCGCCCATCCTCATCCTTATCCTTGCGCATCCCAATCTCCTGTCCGCCGCGCGTCCCAATCTCTTATATGACTCCGCGTGGCGCTCATCCATGACTTACCAAATCCATCCCAACCGCACCCCAAGCATTTGTCCAATCCTTGGATCCGTCAATCTCCCATCTCACTCAATCTATCAGTCTTGAATCTCAAGCCTGTCAGTATTTACTCAACCGCCTCTAGCCGATCTCCTATCCACCCATCTGCGCTCTCACAAACTTCATCTGTCACCTTTCCTGGGACTCTCCCACCCACTTCCGCCTTTGGATGAGGGGTGGAGAGTGTCAACTACTGCCCGGTGACATCCGCGGCGGTTTGGTTCATTTCCCTTTCCCACCCCGTCCGCCTTTGGACAAGGGGTGGGTGATTCCGGTATTGTCGCGCAAGCCCATCCACGGATGGACGTGAGTGACCACATGATTTTCTTTCCTTTTCCGCTCTATTTGTAGAATCCATTGTACATAGTCTAACAGGGCCTCCTGCCCATATAAGGAGGGGCTCTCCCCTGCCTTTTGGATCCGGCATGGAATCATCCAGCATGAAATCAGCACACCCTTGATCCTTGAGCCTCCATACTCAACCCTTGATCCTTGAGCCTCCATACTCAAACACTTGATCCTTGATCCCTATCACCAACCAATAGCCTTGCTGGTTGAAGAAAAATTCTGTCTGTTGGAATTTTTGAGTGTGTTATACCACTCCTTGATCCCTTTCTCTGACCATACTGGTCCTGATCCTTGATCATCTTTCTGGAGCCAATCACAATTGATTGAAGAGGTCTTATTAAGCTTAAGACCTGGAGTGTTATACCTCCCCTTATCTTCTTTGGAGTTGCATTCCGCCATCCTACTCTTGAGTCCCTTGAGAAGTGTTGAGGATATCCTTGCTTCAAATCAGTTACTGTTTGCTTTGGAGCTTCTTAAACATTGTGCTTTGTCTTGTACAGCCACCCTCAGTTATCTGGTACCCTTCAAGCGCTTGATTGCGGAGAGTTGGGCAGGTTCATTGAGAACCTTGAGGTTGCTTGGGTTTGAGTTGATCATCCCCAATCTTCTGCTGACAACCAGAGTTATCAGCTTGTGGGCGTTGTTTACATACAACAGCTTTTGTTCCTTGAACTCTAAGCAGACTTTAACTTCTTTTGTTCAAATTTTTCCCTGCATAATCTTGCCTCAGATAGTGCTGTTCCATTGCTACCAAACTATTGTCATCTTTATCCTCAAATCCTTGATTCCTCATTTACCAGGTTATGGACCTTGATCTTGGTTACATTTAAATATTTTTGTAACAATCAGGAGGGCAGCCTAAACAGCACCTTTCCCCTCCACAGAACTGCCACGGCCTAGCACCGTTTGGAGTCTTACATTTGGTCCCCCGGGCCAGGATCAAACCAGCAACCTTGGGATTTACAGTCCCAACTTGAAGAATCAACTCTGAAATACAATACAATTTTTTTTCTTTTCTTTCTTTTTCTGTTTGTTCTTTTTTCAGATCTGATCCGTGGAGGCAACTTGGTCCAGAAGTAAGTCCTCCCGATTGTGCACCATCTGGGCAAGATCCTTGTTTTTTTTTGTGAAACTCTACTCTTGCCACACTTGTGAGCCACCTTGGAACTCTGCTTGTTTGGATCTCTTAGGAACCCTTCAACATGGAAGCTGCTGGATCCTCTTTATCTGTTTGGGCCAAGATGGTCAAAATCAAACCACAGAACAAAAATTTAGGCTTCAATGGGACCAATGTCAAACAATTCCTGGACTCCTATGAGATGGCTGCAGAAGTGGATGGTGCCAGTGAATATGATATGGCTTATCAGTTACGATTTTTTATCTCTTCTGACAAAGTTATGGAGGTTATCAAATTGTTCAAGGGATTCAAAACTCACAACTGGAGGCTCCTGAAGGAGGCTATGTTGGCCTATTGGGGAAAAATAGATGTAGCCAGATTTACTTTACAAGACTTGGATGCCCTGGTTTCTCAATGGATCTCCAAAGGTGGTATCTCCTCAGCCTCTGACTATCAGACTTTCAGAAAATCTTGGGACCCTATCCAGTCCTATCTTATCCGGAACAATCACATTGATACGTTGGACAAAATTTGAGTGCGATTTTTTCAGTCTTTCTCTCCAGGAGTACAGGAAAGAATTAAGGATGAATTGGTGAAATCTGGATCCATGATCACAACAAGAGACAATTGGTTCAAGCTCCCTGATTTCATGGTTCTTAGGAATACTGTGGATAAAGTGATGAAAGGTCAAACAGCTCTCACCTTTAAAAAACCCAAAATCACTGAACCAGTCCTTGCCCCCTCTTTTCAAGCATCTAACAAAATCATGAATAAGATGGAAGCCAATCACAGACCTAAACCCAATCCTCAGACCCACCGGGAGACACCTACTATAGATGAGATCACTAAATTACTTCAGGCATTTGAGAATAAAATAGATCAGAAAATATCCTCTTTAGCCACTCCTAAACCTGCTAATTCTGTTCCTAAGTCTACTATAGTCTGTTATTATTGCCATAGGGAAGGCCATGGTACTGGTAGATGTCCTGAACTCCAGAAAGACAAGGAGGAGAAGTTAGTAGAGCAGAAGGGAAATAATTTTTTCCTTCCTAATGGTTCTTTGATCCCTTTTGATTCGTCTTGACCAATCTGTCAGGTGGTGGCCTCATACCAACCACCAACTCCTAAGAAGGCATCCTTGGTCTCTGTGAATTTTTGATCATCCTGTGGAACTCTGCAACCTTGGTATCCTCAAGCTATCACTTCTTCCAGCTTCCCTGACACCTATCAATCTGATCCAGCTAGGAAACGCCATGAGGAACGAAAACCTCATAACTCTCCTCCTGTTCCATCCTCAATTCTGCAAAAACCCGTTAAACGTTGATCTTCACCTAAGCCTCCTTCCTCTGATGTGGAAGAAATGGAAGTAGAAAGGGAACCACTTATGGAAAGGTTCCAAGAAAACTCTGATCTTCCCCCTCTTCAACCTGTCCAACCCTCAGATCCTCTTCCATCACCTATTTCACCTGATCTTCCTCCCTCCACGCAGCCCAAAGTTTGATTTGAGAGGGGCATCTCCAAGGACTACCCTAATGCTGTGGAAGGAGTATTAAAGAAAATTTCTGATCTTAAAATCCCTGATCTATCTGTGGCCAAACTCCTGTCAATCTCTCCATCTGTTGCTGAAGGGATGAAGAAATGGGTTTCTCGTCAACGTGTGGAGATTGGTCTGGACAAATTAAAGGTCTCCTCTGGTACTCTGATGGAGGATTCTGGTGGAACAGATCCCTCTTCAGATACCAACCTGTATTCCTGTCCTCTTGGTTTTCTTCCATTTTATCTTGGTGATTGAACTAAAACAGTTTCTCTCCTTGTGGATTTGGGTTCTCAGCTCAACTTGATTTTGGACTCCATGGCCTGCAAGCTTAAACTCAGCCCAAGGGTCAGTTTAAACCCTGCGGTTTATGGAATTGGGAATCAGTCCTGTGAGCTGGTTGGCATTGCTGAGGATATTCCTGTTCAAATTGGTTGAAATATTGTTGGCACCTGTTACTTCTGGATCACTCGTCTGGATGAACCCATGATCTCGGGAAGGCCTTTCTTAATGGACTTTGGTGCTACCCTGATGTTTTCTGATCAAGTTGGGGAGAGAATTCTCCTCCCTGATGCTGATGGCAGAAAGATTGAAGTTCCTCTTTGTTCTCTGGATTCTGGTTGCTGGGTAAGAGACTTCCCTGGTCATCCTCCCAAATCTGTCCTGAAAGGAAAGCAGAAAGAAAACTCTCATTCCTCTCATCCTCATTTTTTAGCAGAATAGTTGGCCCTACTGACAGTTTTAGTTCTTCTAAGCCTCAGACTTCAGCTCATGGACCAACTCCCAACTCAGAGGAATATTTTTTTCCTCATCATTTCCTTCTCATCCAAATAAGATCAAAAATCAAACACATGAAAAATCCGAAAAATCCAAAAATGTTTCTTCTCTGTCTGGATCTGTTGTATCTTCTTTTCCTTTTTCTTTTCAGCCTGATCACTCATCCTCTATTCCGGTTCCAAATCTCTGCAATGAGTCTAAACTAGATCTCAATCTTGATCCTTTTCTTGGTGGCTTTGGTATGAAGGAGTATGGTCTTAGGTGGAGGCAATTTGGGGTAGAAGTAAGTCCTCCCAATTGTGCACCACCAAGGGCTTCTACTACTGTTGTTTTCAAAACTCTACCCTGTGCCACACATGTGAGAAATGTTTTATCTTTTGGATCCTCTTTTATGGAGAAGGCACCTTTCAAGGACGCAGCAGAACATCAGACTTGGAAGATGTTGCAATATGGCCTCAGTTTTTGTATTCAGGTCTCACTGGTCAATGCTTGGAGGAAGCAAGGATTCCTCTCCTTTGCCACCAAGTAAAAAACAGTTGCAAAGAAGGTCCAGCCAGTCAACCAACCAATGCCTCTCAACCTCAATCCTCCTCTTATGCGTCCTCCTCTATCCCGCGATCCTTACTGTGGTCTATCCCAATCCCTCACTGGCCCATTCATTCCCTCTGGTTGGGTCACTGAAGAACGTCTGAAAGTGGTCAACTTTGGTCCAGATGGATGGCTTCTTCCTGATGAGTTAAATTTGATCAAAAAGATCTTGTCTCTAAGGGAAAAATCTATTGCATTCTGTGAAGAAGAGAGAGGTCTCTTGAAAGAATGCTATGGTCTCCCTTACATCATCCCTGTAGTTGAACATGATCCCTGGCAAAAGAAGAAGATCCAGATCCCCGCTGCCAAAGTCAACAAATTCATCAAATTGGTCCGCAAAAGAGTCCAAACCGGTTTATAAAAACAATCGACTTCTAGCTATTCCAGTCCTGTTTTCTGTGTTCTAAAGAGTAATGGTAAACTTAGAGTAGTTCATGATCTCCAACCTCTTAATAAAGTTACTATTAAAGACTCTGGCGTGCCTCCTTCCACTGAAGAATTTGTTGAATCCTTCTCTGGGAGAGCTTGCTATGGTCTAGGTGACATTATGGGTGGCTATTTCAAACGATTCCTGCATCCTATTTCTTGGCCTCTTACTACTTTCAATACTCCCCTTGGTTGATTTCAGCTGACTCGATTGCCTCAAGGTGCCACCAACTTGGTTGCAGTCTATCAGGCTCAGATGATGTGGATCCTCCAGGATGAAATACCGGATCATGCGGGTATCTTTATTGATGATGGTGTGATCAAAGGTCCGGTTTCTGACTATGATAATGAGCTCTTACCTTGGCACTCAGGAATCCAACAATTTATCTGGGAGTATTCTACTATCTTGGAAAGAATTTTGTTTCAAATCGAGGAATCTGGCCTTACTGTCTCTGGATCAAAACTTGCCGCCTGTGTCCCTGCCTTGGAAATTGTTGGTCATATAGTCTGCAAGGAAGGAAGAAGGATGGCACCCTCTAAAGTCAACAAAATCATCTCATGGCCTAGTCCAATAAATCCAACGTAAGTTAGAGGTTTCCTAGGTGTTGTAGCTTATTTCAGGATATTCATTCCCTCACTATCCAAAATCTGTATTCCCTTGGGTTGCTTAACCAGGAAGGATGCTGAATGGATTTGGACCCAAGACTGAAAACAATCATTTCAGTTGCTCAAAACAATTGTTGGGAAAGACATCGTTTTGAAAAAGATCACTTATGGACCCGGAGCCGGCAAGATCAAGCTGGCAGTGGACTCTAGTTATCAATCTGTTGGGGCTGTCCTTACCCAGGAAGATGAAAATGGTTTGGATTGTCCTGCTCTGTATGAATCTCTTCTTTTCTCAGATGTGGAATCCAGGTACTTCCAGCCAAAACTGGAACTTTGCGGTGTGGCCTGAATGCTGAAGAAGCTCCAGACTGTCCTTTGGAGTCAACATTTCGAATTGCAAGTTGATGCTTGATCCATTGTGGAAATGATCAATGCTCCCAGTCTTCCAAATGCTCCAATGACTCGCTGGGTAGCTTTTATCCAGCTTTTTTCTCTTTTGATATTGTTCACAGGCCTGGGAAATCTTTTACTATGCCTGATGGTTTATCTAGGAGACCTATTGGAGATGATGAATCAGATGTTGGAATGGATTTCAATGAGTAAGAACCCTTGGTCCGCCCTGTCTTTGCCTTCTCCTCCCAAAATTACTCTGGTTTCCAGCAAGGTTTCTGGCTTAAGTTAGAGCAGTACCTTTCAACTCTCCAAAGACCCCCTGATCTTTCTGCCAAAGAATTTTGTTCCCTGAAACGGAAGTCCTCCAACTTCTTTGTCCACGGTTCTAGGCTTATGAAAAGAGCAACTCCTTGTGCACTTGTTGTGGTCACTATCCCTTCTAAGCAAGATTCAATCCTGGAAAGTCTCCATGAAGGCCTTGGTCATCGTGGGGAAACCAAAACTTATTGACAAATATCCAAACAATTTTGGTGGCCATCCCTGAAGAAATCTGTTGCTCAATGGTGCAGGAGTTGTGAAGTGTGCAAGAAAAGTGATCTTAGGCGCCCGGCCAAAATTCGTTACCCCACTGGAGAGTCCACTGTCTTTGGGAGGATTGCTATGGATGTGGTTCATATCAAGGCAGGTGGTGCTAAGTACCTCATTGTGGCTAAAGATGATTTTTCTGGATGGGTTGAAACCAAATTCCTTAAGAACCTTAGTTCTGAATCTGTGGCAGGTTTCCTGCATGAGAATTGGAAAATGCGTTACGGTTTGGCTTGATCTTATTCTGCTGATGGTGGCTCAAAATTTGGTGGAAAACTTGCTGAAATGATCCAAACGCTCCTGGGGCAACGTAGAGTTACTACTACCTATTATCCTGAAGGACAAGGCATGGTGGAAAGAGGCCATGCACCCTTGAAGGCTGCTCTGGTTAAATTGGCTGGTGAAAGTGGGAAGAATTGTTGGAAGTTTCTCCCCTTGGTCCTCTTCTCTGATCAAATTTCCACCAAGTGAACCACTGGTTACTCTCCTGATGAAATCATCTTTGGTCAGAGGACTGTTCTTCCTCTTGATCTTGGAATGGAGTCTTTCTTGGGCATCTCTTGGGAACAAGTTTCCTCAACTACTGACCTATTAGTTTCCAGATCAAAGCAACTGGAGCGGAGTGAAGATATTTGTAACAAAGCTTATCAGAAGACTATGGAATCAAGAGCAAAATCAGTTCAGTATTGGGAAGATAAACACCTAAATCAAATCAGGGACCCTTTAAACTCTGGTGACCTAGTCTTAGCTTATAATTGTTCCTTGGAGACTCAGTGGGGAAAGCTTTTCTCTACCGCTGGAATGGTCCTTACCGAGTGGTCCGTCAAGTTAGAGGTGGATCATATGTTTTGGAGGAACTGGATGGTACTCAGATGGCCAGAAGGCTCTCTGCTGATCAGGTCAAGAAATTTCATTCGCATGGAGGCAACTTGTTCCAAAAGTAAGTCCTCCCAATTGTGCACCACCAGGGTCATCTGCTGCATTTTTTTGTGAAACTCTACTTCATGCCACGCATGTGAGCACCTGGGACGCCTTCTCCATTATATCTCAGCCACTTCTAGGATTTTCCTTTGGATGGATCAACATATTCTTTTTTGACCACTCTCAGGATCAAAATGGCCATTCTTTGGTTTCAATCATCTTTTCTTTCTTTTTTTTTTGTATGGCATCAAACTTGGGAGCAGACTAGGGACAGTCTGTAAGTTTGGGAGAGATGTGGTACCCCATCCTGGACACCCTGGCCACCTTAAGACCTTGATCCATAAACTGTTGCACAAACGTACCGTCTGGCATCTAAAAAATAATTCCAACTCATCCTCAGGTTCATCTGCATCATCATCCTCGCGCGTCGCGCGTCCCTCATCTGCGCTCATCATCTTCGCGCGCCGCCCATCCTCATCCTTATCCTTGCGCGTCCCGATCTCCTGTCTGCCACGCTTCCCAATCTCCTGTCCTCCGCGCGTCCCAATCTTGTATCCGACCGCCGCGTGGGGCTCATCCATGAGTTACCGAATCCATCCCAACCGCACCCCAAGCATTTGTCCAATACTTGTATCTGTCAATCTCCCATCTCACTTGATCTATCAGTCATGAATCTCAAGCCTGTCAGGATTTAATCAACCGCCTCAAGCCAATCTCCTATCCCACCCATCCGCGCTCTCACAAACTTCATCTGTCACCTTTCCTGGGACTCTCCCACCCACTTCCGCCTTTGGATGAGGGGTTGAGAGTGTCGACTACCGCCCGCGGACATCCGCGGCGGTTTGGTTCATTTCCCTTTCCCACCCCGTCCGCCTTTGGAAAAGGGGTGGGTGATTCTGGTATTGTGGCGCAAGCCCATCCATGGACGGAGGCAAGTGACCACATGATTTTCTTTCCTTTTCAGCTCTATTTGTAGAATCCGTTGTACAAAGTCTAACAGGGCCTCCTGCCCATATAAGGAGGGGTTCTCCCCTGCCTTTTGGATCTGGCATGGAATCATCCAGCATGAAATCAGCACACCCTTGATCCTTGAGCCTCCATACTCAACCCTTGATCCTTGAGCCTCCATACTCAAACCCTTGATCCTTGATCCTTATCACCAACCAATAGCCTTGCTGGTTGAAGAAAAATTCTGTCTGTTGGAATTTTTGAGTGTGTTATACCACTCCTTGATCCCTTTCTCTGACCATACTGGTCCTGATCCTTGATCATCTTTCTGGAGCCAATCACAATTGATTGAAGAGGTCTTATTAAGCTTAAGACCTGGAGTTTTATACGTCCCCTTATCTTCTTTGGAGTTGCATTCCGCCAGCCTACTCTTGAGTCCCTTGAGAAGTGTTGAGGATATCCTTGCTTCAAATCAGTTACTGTTTGCTTTGGAGCTTCTTAAACATTGTGCTTTGTCTTGTACAGCCACCCTCAGTTATCTGGTACCCTTCAAGCGCTTGATTGCGGAGAGTTGGGCAGGTTCATTGAGAACCTTGAGGTTGCTTGGGTTTGAGTTGATCATCCCCAATCTTCTGCTGACAACCAGAGTTTTTAGCTTGTGGGCATTGTTTACATACAACAGCTTTTGTTCCTTGAACTCTAAGCAGACTTTAACTTCTTTTGTTCAAATTTTTCCCTGCATAATCTTGCCTCAGATAGTGCTGTTCCATTGCTACCAAACTATTGTCATCTTTATCCTCAACTCCTTTATTCTTCATTTACCAGGTTCTGGACCTTGATCTTGGTTACATTTAAATATTTTTGTAACACTCAGGAGGGAAGCCTAAACAGCACCTTTCCCCTCCACAGAACTGCCACGGCCTAGCACTGTTTGGAGTCTTACACTGGTAATTTTCTTTTTATTTTCTATTTTGGTTGATCATCTAAGTGGTTTATACCAGACTGATGATTGTTTTTTTTTGTTTCTTTGGTAGGAGAATTGCTGGTATTTTTTTTGTTGTTTTCTATGTTTTTTGATCATCTAAGCGGTTTATACTGGACTAATGACTGTTTTTTTTGCTTTTTTTTTATTCAATGCAATGCAATCAGACATTCCACCGCTTTGACCACCCTTTCTTGATGGCCCATTCTTAACCCAACAAACTCAAAACGTTACAACTAATGGATTTACATCTTGATCCTCACCCCAATCAAAGTATACAGTTGGGAGCGAAAAAGATGGCAGGAGATATTTTTAAATAAAAACCAAGAAGTGGGAAGAAAAGGGCTTTCCAGAGAAGGAAGGAGGGCTGAAAAGTGGGACTTGGAAATTGCATTGGAAGTGACTGAGCAAAGAATTGATGAAAAGGTTGTTTGGTCTTCATGCAAACTAATTCCCTTGAACCTTTATCTGTTGATTGTCAATAAAATTCAAAGCCCCCCCCTGAAGAGTTGGAAAAGGCCAAAAAGAAGATCAAACCATTTCATTTCTTCAGCTCTGGAAAAGTATATGTTAAAGATTGATTGGATCATGAGCCTATGGTGGCCATCATCCAATATATTCCTTTGAATGAACTCTCTTAGCAACAGAAGAAGGACATCAACTCAGTAATGACATTCCTTCACCAATCAAAAAAAATTGTCAACAATGTTGGTCCCCCAAAATCTTGGGGTGGGAAAATTTGGGCAATTGGATGGCAAAAATTGATGGACCCTTCTGAACTATTTGGAAAATATTTGAAGAAAGATGCTGTCAAATCCTCCCCTAAAGAGTATTATTTTTTGAACCTTAGGTCTGACAAGGTCTCCCATATATTGGGCAAAATGTTTCAAAAATTAGCCAAACTAGCATTTGATCCAACCGTGAAGCTATGATGGACAACAACATCCCTTCCTTCTCCTCATTGGAATTTGTATCTGGACTTACTGCTTTTGACTTCTCACCTCACATCAACTTCACCTCAGACTCCTTCTACAACTTGCCCCATATTGACCAAGGTTATGTCTCTGACTATTCCTTTTTACTTGTGATCCCAATCAAAAAATCAAATGGACAACTTATTGAAAACAAGGATGAATATCAAGTATCCAATGGCCAATTTTGTTTCCCAGACTTGGGGTTTGGGTTTGATTTCAAACAAAAGGGTATTGTGAAAATGTTTTGGGCAGCAAAAAAGTAAAAACACTGTACTTTTCCTGCAGTGGATACTGCCACCCATACTAGGATGGCCATGTCCATGCCAATCAATAGAGCAACTCAAAACAATAGCAGGGACTTTGCCAGTGGAAAAATCTATCTTATGAAAAAAATAAAAATAAAAACAAAAAAGATTTGTTCATTGGTGGTGTTAAAAATACTCTCAAACTTTTTTGCAATCAATTTGTTGTTTTGTTTTTATTTTTAACTTTTCTATCCAACTAAATATATCTAAAAACCAAGCAATTGAGTTATTTCTTTTATTTCATCCACAGCTCCACTGCTACCAAAACATGCCATGGCTACTGATGACTTATCTTTTTTTTCTGTGGCTAGCCTTTCCCTCTCCTTTTTGAGTTGTTCTTGCTCTCAATCCTTCTACTTTTCCTCTTTTTGAAACTCCAGATCTGCCTGTTTGATTTACCACTCAGCATTTAACTTGTGTTAATGAGCCAAACTCTCATCTTTCCACTTGTGACAATCCATAGCCAGTTGAAAATCCCACTTCTCCTTTTCAAATTGAATTTTTTTGGATTCTATTTGTTATTTCACTTTTTTTTTGGAGGGGAATAGGAATTAGCTTGATTTTAAAAGCAAGTACAATTAATCAATGAACTTATTTGAATCTTGCCTATTGATGATATCCTCAAAGCCAGAAAAATGAGAAGTGTTTCTCCGCTTTTGACAGCTATCAGGTTTGAGGTTGATGGAATTGGAGGCCTTTTGCTTTCCCTTTGCAGAGGAGGTTTGTGTGGGAATGTAATTGCTCTCTTTTGAAGGGGATGTGGGAGGCCCCATTGGCTTGAGTATTTGGCCATTAAGGAACGGATGATCCTGTTTTTTTACAATCTAAATCAGTCAGGTTTAACAAGACAGAAGAGAAAAGGTCTTGGTTCCTTACTTGAGCAAATGAGAACAATGGTTGTGATACAGGAATAACTTGCTCCTTGTTGGCCAAGTTGTTAAGTTCTTCAACCCCAGGAAGATATAAATCCAAATAAGGAAGTGAGGGGTACATGGAAGGGTTTGAATTGTTGATCAATGCTGATTCAGAAGTGATTGGAGCTGGTTCTTTTGGAATATCCGCCTCCACATCAGATTGGGGCCACTCATAGGTTTTATTGGGATCATCATTGCTAGGACAAGAATCCACAGCCAGGTCCTCATAATCAACTGAATCTCATTTTTGGGCCTCAAAAGCAGCTAAAGGCGTGATATTGGCCTTCTTTCCAAATATTTCATCTATTTGAACATAAAAAGGACAAATGGAGTCTAACTTATCAACCACTGAGTTTATTCCCTTTGCTTTATTGGAGTCAGTTATACCAAAGCCAGTGGAGATTGACATTGAGTGGGCTTTTTTGTACTTGGTTCAATAGTTCTTGAATTGCTCCTGCATACGTTTGGATGAAATATACAGCCTAACTTTGGTTTTTTTCTTGAGTTCATTGGCCATCAGGAGATAAACATTAACCTCAGAGGATGGAGGTGGGCCAACACGTGTTTCATTGTCAGATCCAAAGAAAGCATTGTAGTTGGGCCCAATTTTGAGCCAGTTTACCAGGATGATGTGATCAGCTCTCTTGAGCTGACTTGAGCCTTTGGAAGCTGATGGGGGAGGATTGTTGGATGTTGAATCCCTGGGGGATGTTTGCTTTGGTTGACTGGACTTGCGGGGGGAGTGTTTCTGAGGGGCCATTTAAAAAGATTAAATGGGATGAAGTGATGAAGCAATAATGCAATGAGAGTTAGGATGTGATGAAAGGGGGGATGATATGATCAAGCAATGAAGCAATTAGAGGATGGATGTGATGAAAGAAATAAAGTGATGACAGTGATAAAGCAAGGTGAGAGTGATGAAGTGATAAAGCGCAATGAAGCAATTAGAGTATGGATGTGATGAAAGCAATAAAGTGATGACAGTGATAAAGCAAGGTGAGAGTGATGAAGTGATGAAGCGCAATGAAGAAATTAGAGTATGGATGTGATGAAAGCAATAAAGTGATGACAGTGATAAAGCAAGGTGAGAGTGAGGAAGTGATGAAGCGCAATCAAGAAATGAGAGTGATGAAGTGATGAAGATAGCAATGAAGCAATGAGAGTTATGAAGTGATGAGGATAGCAATGAAGCAATGAGAGTTATGAAGTGATGAGGATAGGAATGAAGCAATGAGAGTGACGAAGTGATAAGGATAGAAATGAAGAAATGAGATTGATGAAGTGTTCCAATAAGGTTGGAGGATGAAACCAGGGGTGATGATGTGGAATGACACGTGGTTAATCTGTTGAAGGCCTTTATATACTTTATTTGAAAAAAACCATTTATTTTCAGGTAAATTTTACACTTCTGATGTGAAATAAGTCGGTTTTTTTGATTTTTAATGGCGGGTTTGAAATGGTGTATTTGGTTTTAAACCTGCCATTAAAAAATGGCAGGTTTGATTAACTTTGATACGCCCTATTAATCCATTCTTTCATCACCATTTTCTCTTCAGGATTGCTATGGGTAGATTGCCCTCACTGAAAAAAAAACTCACCATCTCAATAGGGCATATCAGAGTTAGAAAACCCACCATTTTATTTTATTTGTTCTTACCAAACCTACCAGTTTAATGGTGGGTTTCTGAAATACACTTGATAACCCCTAACTGGTGCATTTAAAAATGGGGTGGGATTCAATCATCAACATCCATCATTCATGCATCAACATCCAACCATCATTCATGGAATGTAAAACACTCATTCCCACCGCCACATCATCCAATCCACACAAATCCCATCACTCACTATTGCTTCACACATCAAATCACCAAATCCAATATCATCTCCATCACTTCATTCCACCAGATCATAAACTCATCATACCATTTTCCCTTAAAATCATTGCTCCCAATCAAATTTCCATCACTCTAAACATCATGTCCAAAAAGACTACCCAAGATCACATTCAAAATTGAATCAATCTTACTGAAATTTGGCAAATATCTGAATCTGACTGAGACCCAAACTTGGAATTAAATTGGTTATCCTTGAATGCTCTATTTGAAAAAAACTACATGGTCCCTAGAATACTGAAACTTCATCATCCCATCTATCAAAGGCAAAAGCTCCATCTCCTACCTGACTTAAGCTTCCACCAAATTTTCCAAAACTTCTTTGTTTTCATTCATAAAAATTTGGTAGATGATCAAATATCACCACATCTTTAAGAATAACTCTTTGAATCCTCAATGTGATCAAGCTATCCACATGGAATTTGCTCTATGTAGATTTGAATCAAACATAAATGGAGAAAATGTTCATTTATTAGAAAGTATATTCTCAGTTGGATATGGAACCATTGACTCATACACCAAAAGTTTTATGATTGCCATCCTAGGATTCTGTTGCTCATTACTTTGCTGGCCAAGCCAGAGATAGCACAAGGAGATATCTCAATTCATGGAGACCAAAGTTTTTTGTTGTTTTAATTTTTTTGACTTATTTATGGATTCCCCACAGGTAAAACAGATAAACATAATACAATTTGAGAGACTAATTCAATTGAATAAATGATCTTGTTGACATTGATTAAAAATAATATCTTGGGTGGTCCAACTGATGAAGAACCCAAATTAATCATTAAAAATGATGATGAACATGGTTTACCTGATTTTTTTGAAGGCACCAATGAAATGTGTTAAAGTTATGGTTGAATGCTTCATTTCAGATACTTGGAGAGGATAAGATGAAGTCTTATTACGTCAATAGGAACGGATAAGGGAAGTCAAGAGAGTGGAACTGCATTTCAAATTAAGATGGAACAGATGATGATCATTCACTTGAGAGCTGGCTGTTTCAAGTAGGCTAAGTACAAGATGGGCTGGCGAGTAGTTGACAAGTGAAAAAAAACAATGAATAAAATTATTCAATACTGGACCATGAGAGTTGGCAAAACTTGCAGGACCACAACACAGGTTGCCCTCAAGATTCAGGCAAGAATAATGATGGACAAAAATTCCAACACACCCCCTTGACTGAAGCTTGAGGGAATGTAAACAAAATAAAGAGTTTAAGACTTTTTAAACTCTTGCATGTATATTCTATCCAACATTAAAACTTGAAATGAAAAGATTTTTGAACAGTGAAAAAAGGGCCTATTCCATTTGAGAGGAAACAGATCTTGTGATTTTTAAACTACAATAGATTCTCTTACATTAGAAAGTAACTCAATACTCCAATCACAATTTTTGAAGCCCAGTTTATTCAGGACAAAAACCAAAAATAGATTGACTTAGGTAGCAACAGACCAGGCAACTTTTGTAGCATCCAAAATTGATTGACTTGAGGTAGAAATTGACCAGAAAACATAAGTAGCGTCCAAAATTGATTGAATTGAGGTATCAATTAACCAGGTGACTTAAGTAGCATCCAAAGTTGATTTACTTGAGGTATTAATTAACCAGACAACTTAAGTAGCATCCAAACTTGATTCACTTGAGTTAATGATTAACAAGACAACTTAAGTAGCGTCCAGACTTGATTGAATAGAGGTAGAAATTAACCAGGCAACTTAAGTAGCGTCCAAAATTGATTGACTTGAGGTAGCAATTAACTGGATGGCTTAAGTAGCATCCAGACTTGATTGATTTGAGGTAGCAATTAACTGGATGACTTGAGTAGCATCCAAACTGCTTGAATTGAGGTAGCAAGACAAAAAATTGCCTGGATGTAGATGACACACACAACACAAGAGGTAGAAGGGTGATGGAAGAATTTCTAAGGTAGCTACCAGACCAGTTTTGATAAACAATGGATGACTTTAAATGTAGCAACTAGACCTAAAGTGATGAACAGCTTTGAAGGTGGCAATCAAAACAAATGAATAGAGGTGAAAGAGGCCACAGGGAAAGCGTGCACAAGATCATTACTTTTAAAAGTATGGCTGGAAACCAGGACCACTGATGAATTGCAGATTAATATCATGAAAAAAATTAGAATGATGAAACAAAGCAATGATAGTTTCAGAAAAAAGAACCAAAAAAGGCGGTGGCTGATTTGAGATGATCAGCACTCAGCTAATTCAGACATTGGATGCAGGGGCTAGGAGAATGAATACTGGTGAAAGATGTTAGCATGTTCAACTAGTAGTTAAGAAAATCACATCTGCATACAGAGACAATAAGTCTGAGCCATTGTTGAGGTTCCATGAGATCTTCAGATTTGATGGAATTGAAATACTGAGGAACAGAAGTGAGAGGTCAGTGACTTGAGAGTTGGACAAGTGCTGAATTGGAAGTTACCAGCTTTGGGACACCTTGCAGCGGTATGGAGTGTTGAAATTGACTTATGTGAAGGATTAAGGTGGTGATGAAGAGGAGATTGATATTGGGATGGATGAAAGATGAAGGAAAGGAATAAAAGCCACAGTCAGTGGGAGAGATGAATGGATGCATCTAGGTACCAGTGTCTTATGCTTCTCAGATGGAGAATTTGCGCTGTGGTTCCAGTTTCCCCTGACTAGTCACTGGGTTGGGATGAGTGCAACTGTCAGTCTTGGGTTGAAAATCCAAAATCCTCCCTTAATTCAGTGCTTGGATGATTATTTACTGACATGATGAACCAAGCGAGCGACTGAGTTTTTATTGGAAGATTTTGTTAAACAGTTGGAAACCATGTCTTTGGAGAAAATGATTTGAATGATGATTGCATTTGATCTTGCATCTTCTCTGAGCGCTTTTTTCTTGAGATTGATGAACTTTTTTTTTGAGTTGCACCCAAAGTTTTTCATTTTGTCATCAATTCCTTTGTTGTCTATCAGATGGACACTTGGGGAAATGGGTTTTCTCCAAAGCTCATGGATTAAGTTATTGATCCATCTACACTCCAGCTGCCCATTGTTAAGGGAATTCCATTTTTCTTTGGTTGAGGATTAGGTTATGTTTTGCTGTCTCCTGCTAGTTCAGTATAGGGGTGACCTGTGAAAGAAACAAATGAACCCAGATTGGGAAGTTCTGGTAACCGGATTGTCTTCCCAGGTGGAATCACTGTAGCAGGTCAGGTTGAGAGAATTGTCCTTGGAGATGAGAAGATTTTGATCCTTAGTGCTGGCCAGATAGGTCCACAACTTGAGCACTTCCCGCCAATGATTGATACCAGGTTTCTCCAAAGATTGGGCCAATGAAGAAACTACAAAAATTATTTCTGGGCGTGCCAGTCCAGCAATGAAATTGAGTCTTCCAATTGGGGATTGGTAGTTGAATTTCAGAGCCCTGAACAATTCCTGTTATTCTTCTGTTGCTGGAAGCAGGTGGATATCTTGGGTGCAAGGAGAACTTGAGGAAATTTTTTAACCTTGGATGTTCAGCTCCAACAGCCCCTTTTCAATGCGGAGCGGAAGCAACAGTTTTACAGCAAATTTGGTGCGTTCAAACTTCATTCCCAATAAAGTGTTTGGTTTGTGGAATTATGAGTTCTCAAATTTGCTGAGGAATGCATTTTTGAATTTATTTACGTCACCTACCACAAGAAGGTTGTCCACATGAACAAATAGAGCTGATTGAATGTTATTCCCAATGTAAAGACATGGGTCCACGTTGGAGGTGGTAAATCCTTGGAGTTGGATCCAGTTAGAAAGCATTTTTTACCAATTTTTTTGAGCTTGTTTGAGTCTGTAAAGGGATTTTTTTAGCTTGAGAATAGGAGTTCTTCTGTTTGACCCAACAGGGCATTGTATGAAAACCTCCTTGTCCAATGGTGCATTTAGGGACACACCCTTCATTTCAAATAGAAGCATTTGAAGATCTCTTTTGACAGCAAGCAGAAGTAAAGATCTGAGAGAAGCTACTTTACCAGTTTGGGAATAAGTGTAAAAGTAATGTATTCCCTATCTTTGTTTGAAACCTTGCAAGCAGACCCAGGATTTGTAATTGGGTTCTTCTCCATGGTTGTTCTCCTTGAATCTGAACGCATAGGTGACATTGAGGACATTTTAGGGTTTGGGACCTTCATAGTCTTCCCATACCTTGAAATCTTCACATGTGGAAAGTTCTTTGTTCAATGATTTCGACCACCTGGGATATTTGAGCGCTTCATCAGGAGTTTTGGGGAAAAAAACACTGTAGTATCCGTAACATTTGGGAGGCCAGAGTGAAGGTCAACTGCAAAGGGTTCTGGTTATGGTAACTAGCTCCAATTTAACCTGTTTGGCCTGATCAATTTTGGTGGCTAATTTGTTTGAAGAGTCCTCTGATTTGATTCTCACGGTTTTGTTGGTTGGTTTGGAGTTCTTTGAAGGATCCTTAGTGATGTTTTGTCTGAAGATTGGTGTTTATTGTTCTGATGAGGGATGGGTGTGTTCTGGTAAATCTTACAGGCTGGACTTGGTTGTGGGAAAGAATTTAAAGCTCTTTATCTTGATTAACTTCCCACTTTGCATCAGCACGCAATAAGATAGTAACCTGGGTGAGTACCCTACCAATCTACCTGAGAGCCCTTCTTGGTCAAATTTTCTTTGAGAGTGGTTTCCCAGATTAAGGCAGGTCAGTTCCAGCCCTATTGGTTTCAGATAGCAATTGGGTAGTTGAGACCCATGCATTGCTTCCCAAGGTATCCCGCTGTTGCTGTTTGGAATTTGATTTAGTGCAAGTGCACAACTCCGGATTGTTTCATTCCAGTAGTATTTTGGAATCCTGGAGGCAGATTTTGTGGCCCTCATGGATTCAGCAATGGTTAAATTAGCACACTCCGTGCTTCCATTGTGTTGGGGGTGATAGGGCTCAGAAAAAATTTTTCAAATTCCTTTTTCTTCAAAGAACTTGGTTAATTCTTCATTGATGAACTTGCTGCCACCATTGCAGCAGAATTCTGTGGGAAAGTAGTTGAGACAATTGAATTTTTTGAGCAGAATGAATCTAATAGTTTTGCATGCATTTCTCTTGAGCTTGAGAGGAAGACAGCTGATTTACCCACTGTGGTTGTCCACAAGGTTCAATGAATATTTGTATCCTCCCTTGGCCATTGGCGTGATGGGACCAATTAGATCAGCATGGATTCTCTACATGATTTCATAAACTTTTGTGGATGATTCCTTGAATTAGGATTTTTTTATCTTGATTCTGTGCGGTTTGGACAACTGAATGATTTCTTAATGGAGTCTGGAACTGATTTTTGAAGATAATTTTCCAATCTTGAAAAACTTGAATGCCCAAGTTTGAAAGGAAGATTGTTCAGTTCTTCTAAAGTGGCAATGTAGCTTTGGTTGATAGGGATGTTGACATATAAAATATTGTTGTAGATTTTCCCTTGTAGGAATGTATTTCCCTGCAGCTGCATTTCAAACTTGTCAGGGGTCCTCTGATGATTGGTTATAAGCTTTGCTCCTTTGCTCAAGAAGACTCCCATTGTAAGAAGGTTGAAAAAAACATCAAGAGTCCAGGCTGAATCTTGGAGAAGGATAGTGCTGGATGGAGAGATGAGTTGCACATTTCCTCTACCCATGATGGAAAGCAAGGTCCCTGGTTTTCCTTTTTTGACTAAATTTGAACCATCTTTGGAAATTATTTGATCAAATAGATTCCTTTCCCAAATCATATGAATTGAACAACCCAAGTCCAAGATGAATTGAGAGGGCTTGTTGGAAGTGGTATGAGAGAGACAGTGCAGGAATGAGAAGAAGTTGGTCACACCCTCTTGCTTTTTCTTTTTGTGTTTGCGTGGCTTGAAGTTTTTGGGCTTGAGCTCAGGGAATTTTACCCAACATTTTTCTCAAGGGTGATTTCTTACATTGGGGTTATGGATGCCATCTTCACATCAAGGATCACTGGAATAGAGATTTAATTCTACTTTAGAGCTGGATCCTGTTTCCTTTGTCTTGGCAGTGTTCTTGTTCTTTTATTGTGTCAGATGATTCAAAACTCTCTTGAATGAGACTTCTTTGTCTCCATGCATGATTTGAGAGGCCTTGGACTTAAGACAGGTGGGAAATTTGAAGAGAATCAAGTATGCCAAGATATACAAGGGCAATTCTATCCTGACTTCAGAGAGCTTTTTGAGGTGTAGTCTGAAAGTGGTCACAAACCTTTTGATGTTGTCTTCACTGAAGGGAATATAAAAAAATCCATTGAAGGGAATAAAAAAATCCATTGAACACTTGGGCTCAATTGGCTGACTGGGATGATTCAAGTAGTCCTTAGCTGCTATCCATATTTCTTTTTTATTCCAAACATTTCCTGGTTTTATGATATTGGTGTGCTTGGATGGATTGAGTTGAGCCAGAAAAAATGGTGCTATTTCTTTGTTCATTTCCAGATCAAGTTGGATTCTTGGGTCTGGGGTCTCCATGATCTGAAGTATTCCTTGTATGTTGAAGAGACTTTGCATTTTTCTCTTCCAAATTAAGTAGTTTTCTTCATTGAGAAGAGGAGTTGATTTTACCAGTGTTTTGAGAGTTATATACCGCATTGAGTTGTCGCCTCCTTTTCCAGGTGTGATTTTATTGGACATTGTAGAGGATTTTGGCTTTTAAATGTGTTAAAAGTATGGCTGGGAACCATGACCACAGATGAATTGCAGATTGATATCATGAAAATAATTAGAATGATGGACCAAAACAATGATAGGTTCAGAAAAAGGAAACAAAAAAGGAGGTGGCTGATTTGAGATGATCATCAATCAGCTAATTCAGAAGTTGGAAGCAGGGGCTACAAGAATGAACAATGTTGAAAGATGTTAGCAAGTTTGACTAGTAGTTAAGAAAATCACATCTGCATACAGAGACAATAAGTCTGAGCTATTGTTGAGGTTCCATGAGATCTTCAGATTTGATGGAATTGAAATACTAAGGAACAGAAATGAGAGGTCAGTGACTGGAGAGTTGGACAAGTGCTGAGTTAGAAGTTACCAGTTTCAGGACACCTTGCAGCGTTATGGAGTGTTGAAATTGACTTAGATGAAGGAGTAAGGTGGTAATGAAGGGGAGATTGAGATTGGGATGGATGAGAGATTAAGGAAAGAAAGAAAAGTGACAGCCATTTGGAGAGATGAATTGATGCGTCTAGGTACCAGTGTGTTGTGCTTCTCAGATGGAGCATCCACACTGTGGTTCCAGTTGCCCCTGACTAGTCACCGGGTTAGGATGAGAGCAACTGTCAGTCTTGGGTTGAAAATCCAAAAATTACTTGAGGATTCAAGCAAGAAAGTAGGAGCAGAGCAAGGCAATCAATCAATTGCAATTGAGAAAAGATGATTGGAATCACAAAAGGATGAAATTGGAAAGAGAGGAACTGATAAAATTGAATGAACTGGAAAGATGATTGGACTATTGAGCCAAACAATAGGTGAGGTTAGGTGATTGAATGGCAGAAAATAAGACACAAAATTGGACTGAGTTTGGACAGGAGACAAATTGAAACGCACAAAAACAAGTAGTTTAAGAGCTTGATAAATCAAACTAAAAAATAGATGAAACAGAAAGAATGCAATAAAGATGAAAGGGAGGAGACCGCAGAGAGACAAGAAAACATAAGGTTGATTCAAGACGTTTCAACCAAGCTGGAGTTTGCAACAAGAGGGTTGAAAGATACAAAGATAAAATTTTTTTCCTTGGTGAATAAAGAGATCTGGAGGGATGGAATCACAAGTAGCTGGCCAGGAGAAAATTGAAAAAGGCTACCAAAAGGGGGCAAGGCAAGAGAGAAAAGGAGGAAAATTGAGATTGGTAGAAAAGATTCTCAGAAGATAGTTTGAAAAGGATACAGTGGTCAAGAAACAGTGGGCTTAGGAGCAGTAGTGAAGAGGTGATTGAGATTGAAGCATAATACACTCAATAAATCAAGAGAGATAGGAAATTGTGGATTAGATTTTTGCAATAATGCACTTTGAAATGATATTGAGAAAGAAGCCAAGATTTCAGGAGTATAGGTACAAAGTTGATTGAAGGAATGCAAAAGTGATCAATTTTAGAGCAATGTTAGGAATTCAACCAGGATCTCAGAAGGATATGCTCAGGAGTTAATTTAAGCAAATTTGATCAGGGGAGAATTTTGGGTTTTAAGAATGTTGAAGTTATGGTTGAATGCTCTGGTTCAGCTACTTGGAGAGGATGATATGAAATCTTATGATGCCAAGAGGAGCCAATCTACAGAGTCAAAAGAGGGGAAATCCGGTTCAAATCAAGATGGAACAGATGATTATCATTCACTTGAGAGCTGGCTGCTTTAAGAAGATTAAGTAAAAAATATGCTGAAAAGTGGTTGAAAATTGAGAAACAACAATGAATGAAATTATTCAATACTGGAACATTAAAGTCTGCACAGCTTGGGGGACCAAAAAACAGGTTTCACTCACAATTCAGGCAGCACTAATAATGGACCAAAATGTCAACAGTATAAAATGTGGTTTTCAAAAGTCATCCTCAAGCCTTGGAACCTAAATGAAAATGAAGAAAAGGAATAGCTAATTGTTTTTTTAAAGAAGTAAACTTGCTCAAATGAAAAATTGGGAATATTTATTTTTGTTGACTCTCCTGAAGCTTATAATTGTATGAATGTAGGAAAATTATTCAAATATTTTATGAGAATCTTACTGGTATTATTTCTCCAAATATTAAATTTTCTGACGCATACCCTAGGGTTGATGTTTTATCTGAGAATTTTCTTTTTATCTTTTTTTTGAAAAAAAAAGAATAAAATCCACAGGATCAGTCTCTGATTTAATTTTTGGAGTAAGCAACAAGCTATTATTCTATTGAGAGTATTTAGCTGAAAGTTTGATATATCCCAACTGAAAAGACTTGATCAAAGCCTTCAAAAAATTTTGATATGATGCAACTAAAAAATTCAACTAACTCCAAGGAATTACAAGGAGGAAAATAGAACATGCTTTTGGGTTTTTCAAAGCTAGTTTTGCTATACTCATAATAAAAACAAAATTGGAGAATATCAGAGTTATACAATCTTCCATTAGAAATGCATATTATATTTTTTTGTTTTTTTGAAAAAACTTCCATTTCTAATGGTGGGCTTCTGAAAAAAGCATACCTTATAAATTTTACATTTCAAAATGGTGAAGTTCATTTAATTATAAGTTTTCAAACATCAAATACACAATTCATTCACCATCATCCATAAAAATTCAAAGTATATGTTTTACACCTTCTTGATAAACACAACCCTGAATCATTACTTAATCAATCACACCTCATATTTGATCACACTACACAAAAGTGATGTCAGAATCACACACTCAAATTTTTATTCAATCTCCTTAGAACGGAAACTCCAAGAAGTTTCAAACCAAGATACCAACATCTAGTTGAAGACACAATTGAGGTGTCAAATGTTTACATGATTTTCCACTTATATTCAGAATATCATTTGAAATACAATCTCTCATAGTTTTTGATTTATCTTCAAAAATTAAAACTTATTCCTTGTAATTAAAACTTTCAACAATCCCTTGTATGACAGGAAAGTGCTTCAGAAAACCCCTGACTTAAAATTTCCCCAGAAATGTTGGAAACACTTTGTGTTATTCATGTTAATTTTGTAGATTATTCAAAACATCCAATCTTACAGAATTATTCACAGAATCCTGAATGAAATATAGCCCTCCAAATTCCTGTTACACTCATCAAATAAGGCTCAAATGAGAACCAAGAAGCTTCTTATTGACCAAACTTTATTTCCAAAATGTATGGTGAACATTCCACTCATTTAATACAAATTTTAACATAACTAAACTAAAGTTTGGTGGGGATCACTTATTGAGAAAAACATGGAATTTCAGAATGAAATAGCTGTTCTCATGAAGAAAGAATAATTTCAAGTTGATATTAGATTTTTTTATGTTGAATGCATTCACTTCAGTCAAAATTGAAAACTTGATTTCAGCTATTATTCTGACTTCAAAAAAAAAGCATTCAATTCATTTCTTTGAAAAATATTTTTGTAAAAGAATTGGATGGAATTGGTTTCATTTTTTAAATCAGAGACTCTATTTGTGTTAGAAATTTTTGTGATCATTGAAAAAAACATGTATCAAAATCCATTTTGAATTGCAAGATTGATGTATTGAATAATTAGTCTTCAAAAAAATTAAACTTGAATAGAAAACTCAGAAATATTTTGATGAAAGTTTTTATAAAATGGTAAACTCAGCTGATTAAATTAAAACATATTTTGTACCAGAATCCTGAACTTTCCTACTGATAATTAAGATAAAAACAGTTTAAATATCATCTATCCCAATCATGGGTTAGAATCAGACATGCCACTTGGATTCACAAATACAAACAATCCCAGTTATAAGAAATTGGAAATAATCTTCACAGATCCCAAGAATATAATTTTTATTTATTTATGGGTTCATCTCCTGTGTAATTTTAAATAAAATATAAATTTGAATAAAAGATAAATGGAAATAAACCTACAAAGTTGATCTTGCTAATCACTCACAATTTATTGAATCCACTTCTAAAATATCATCTTTTGCTACAAAAGGGAGTATCTTTACTCTTGATCCAGCAAATTTTGACCAAAGGATCATATTATTAGAGCTTAGTGCTCAAAACACTTGAACTAGGAATATCAAGAATTTGTCTTATTTCATATCCAGTAATCTGTATTTCTTGGAATAAGTGTGGTTAGGTGATTGTTTGATTTATCAACCAATTGATTCCAAAGAATACATGCATTCAAGAAATCAATTTTTCAATGTCCCCACTCCAGGAAAAAACTAATTCTGTAAAAAATTTATTTGATTATCAATAAGCAAGGTTGGAGCAAGGGATGGTTGAGTGGGGAGAGAGATGGAGATGGGGGACTTGTAGACTTACCTCATGAGACAAATGGAGGGGATTTATTTGGGCCTGCTTGAGTCCTGGATGGACAGAGCAGAGTTTTGGAATCATACAGGACAAGAATATTATCTCCATTGGATTTTTTTAGGGGGTTTAATGACCTGGGTAGGGTTCCATATGTTGTGCAGTGGAAGTGGCAGTAAATACAGGTGGAGGCTTATGGTATATGAGGTGAGTGGTGGTGATTTGGTGGTGGTTTAGTTGAGGTAGGTGTTTGATGGTGCAAATTTTAACTTCATGTGAGCTTTTAATTGAGTTAGATGTGTTGTGCTTGTGAGGAAAATCAAAGGGGAGATTTGAACAGTGATCTGTACCAGGAATTGATGATTTTGAGGGTATAAGAAACAAGAAAAAAAACAGGTGGAAATTTTATTGGCAATAGCAATGATAGTCAGTAGATAAGTTTAATAATAATTTGATTGATTCAATAAATGGATGAGTTTTGATGAATGAATATGAATGTTAATTGATGGATGGAAATAAAACTGGGTAGAGGGGGTCTTTTATAGACAAGATCTCCCTCACGAATACAACTATATACAAGCTAAGAGGGAAAGGAATGAAAAATGCTTTTCTCCTGGGCTTCTGTTTTTTACCAATGGAGTATGATGAACATGAAATGTTCATTTTCTCTGATAGTTGTTGCTATTCTTATCTGCATAGGAAATTTCAGAATTAAATACATAAAAATTTCTTTTAATTTTTTTATTTATACATTTCATACTATCTCTTCTTTTCTTTATTAGTATGATGTACCCGGGTTACAGGGTTATGTTGATACTTCCTTGACATATTTCACAGATACTTAATCTTTGATAACTTTATTATCACTTAACATATTGAGATGATTCTTTTTTCCATCATGGTTCAAATCTTTTTTTCTTTCACTTGGTATCAAAATCAATTAGTTATAATGAGTATTTTTCACTCAACAGGGATTAAAATCTCAACAAATTTGAGGAAGTAAGTTTTTTTTGACTCAGTCTAAAAAAGAAAATCTTGAATAAATTTGAGCTGAAGTGAGAGTGTGTCTCCCAAAAAGCAAAAGATGAGATATTAGGTGAGTCAGGAATTTGCTTGAGGAGGATCAGGAGTTTTATCTGATAATATTCTATAACATTCATATTTAATTTTGACCAATAAATTGAAAAAAGTAATACAAAAAATGATCTATTCAATTTATTTCTTCATTTTGTTTCCATTTTGGAGCTGATTGTGCATTTATCTCCAGTTGTACCACCTTCAATCCAGGAATAAAACAGAATTCAAAGTTTCAAAAATTGATTGGGATATATAATACTTCAAATCTGTTTTATCTTTATCATCAGGAGAAACAATTTGGCTGGAACAACATATTTCCCACTGGCTTCAGCTTAATTTTATTGGAGTTATTGATCTTGGTCAAATTAACCCTGATAATCTTTCACAATCTGCATCAAATTTGAAATTTACAAATGATAACATGATCCTGAAAGAAAATAATGGAAGTAAACAGACTCCTTTTTTTTTATTTAAAAAAAGTTTAACAGAGAAAAAGTATCCAATTCAAAAAAGGAAGCATGTTTTTTCAGTTTCTTACATGAAAAATATTTGTGAATAAAAGAAACAATTGCTAATTTTTTCAATCAAAGTAGTTTTTTTCCTCCAGTCTTTTATTCTGAATAAAGTGGAAATTAGTATCATCAAAAGATAAAATATAATGTGGGAATAATTCAGTATTCATGAGCTGAGATATCCCCTTGTTCTGCTTTTTTTTTGGCCTGAAAGTTTCTCAGAATAAAAATAATAAGATAGAAGTGAAAATTATTTGGGTATATGATTTTACATAAAGGGGGGGGGAAGCAATTCTTCTGACTGATTGGCCAAAATCATTAGTTTGATTTTGAGACACATTTCCAAGGAAAACTTCTCTAGCCCAAAAAGACAATCCATTTAATTTTATTTGTATGGGGTTTCATTTTAGCATCTTTTATTTTAGGTTTGAATAGATTTATGAGTAAAATATTCCAACTATCATTTTTTTAAAAATAATACAGAAAGGTACAAAATACCCCAAAATAGATGTTCCAGAAAGAGAAAAAATGAATCTGTTATTTTGCATTCAGTATTATTTTTGATATCTTTAATGTTAAGGAAAGAATCAGATCAACACTATAATAAATAAAACCAGTCAAATTTAATTTTTCCATTCAGGTGGGAAGAAAATCATATTAATGTGGGTTTTTTGTGGGTTAAATGATATTTTGATCAAATAATCAAGATGAGTATCTGAGAAGTCATAAGCGTTAAGGATAAAACACCTCTGATTCTATTTGAGATCTTCTGTATGATTAAATCTAAATTTCTCCCTTTTTTAGATATTCCAAAAATTTTGAAGAATTCTAGTTTTGTTGGTTTTGAGGATGGGCCCATCCCATTGCTCCGAAAATTATTAAAATTTTTAAATTAAATATATTACTTTGGTGAAAAAATCATACTGGCCTGATGAATCATTTGAAATTTCAAAAAAAGAAAAAATGCAAACAAAAAGGCAATGTTAAATTTGCAACCCTCCTAACCCATTCAATATACAAAATGGGTCACATGGCGCAATTCGCGACCCATTTTGGGTCACAAACAGCCATTTGCAGCCCATTTAAGTTTCAAACGGCCATTTGCGACTCAGGTGGGTTGTGAATTGCAGTTTCCAACCCATTTGGTGTTGAAAACCGCGCCATGCAACCCATTATGGGTAGTGAATGACAAAAAAAATTGTGGATTTTATTTATTTCATGGGTGATGATTAATTCACAACTTCCAGTTTTGTGGGATTTGTGTAGGGCCCCACACAACCCAATCAGCGCTTGGGGCCCATACACGCATTGAATGGGTTGTTCCAAACACAATCATTTATTTATTTATTTTTTATCTATCTATCTATCTATTTTTTATTTATTTAATTAATTAATTATTTAATTCATTAATTAATTAATTAATTATTTAATTCATTAATTAATTAATTAATTCATTAATTAATTAATTAATTAATTACTTATTTATCCATTTATTCATTTATTAATTCATTTATTAATTTATTGATTTATAAATCCATCAATTAATTAATTTATCAATTAATTAATTTATCAATTAATTAATTTATCAATTAATTAATTTATGAATTATTTAATTTATCAATTAATTAATTTATCAATTAATTAATTTATTGATCAATTAATTCATCAATTGATTAATTTGTCAATTAATTAATTTATGAATTAATTAATTTATCAATTAATTAATTTATGAATTAATTAATTTATCAATTAATTAATTTATCAATTAATTAATTTATCAATTAATTAATTTATCGATCAATTAATTCATCAATTGATTAATTTATCAAGTAATTCATTGATTTATTTATTTTAACCAAAAAATTAACATATTTTGATTTTTTGGTTGATTTTTTTTTTTTTTTTGAATTTTTATTCAAATTATTTTACTTTTTTATTTTTTTTATTTTGGCCTACAACACTTGTAGTTGTGTGGCACAATACGCGACTACATTTGAGTTGTGTACAGCCCCACACAACAAGAATTTAGTTGTTCAGGGTGCCACACAACATGGAACAATTGTGTGGGGGCTAAAAGACTACAGTCAATTTGCATAGAGCCCGCATGACTCAATTTTAGTCGTGTAGCGTGCCACAAGGCCCATTTGAGTTGTGAATTTATCATCACCCTTATTTCATATATACATATACATATTTTAATTTAATTAATTAATTAATTAATTAATTAATTAATTAATCAATTTATTTATTTCATTTCATTTTTTTATTTACATTTTTTTTATATTTATATTTTTAATTTAATCAATTAATTTATTTTTTATTTATTTATTTATTTAATATTTTTTTTATAATTATATTTTTAATTTAATTGATTAATTCATTTTTATTCATTTTTTATTTTTTAGTTAAATCAAAGAAAGAAATAATTCATAAAAAAATCAAAAAAATGTTTAAAATATATATATATATTATAAAAATGCATCTCAGATGGGTTGCAAATGGCGTTTTTGCACCCGTTTGCAACTACAGGGTTGCAAATTTAATTTTTGCCCAAATGGAATTCAATACAAAATGTCAAAAATATCTGAGAAAAAAATTGGAAACACTTCTGAGAATGATATATTTTTAATTCTCCAGGCAGAGATTAATCTATATTCAAATATAAAGTGTAAGAAAATTTTGATATCATTTGGGAATATCAAAGTTAGCAAATCTTGCATTAGAAACCCACCTTTTTTCATAAAATCCGCCATTTTTAATGGCCTGTTTGTGAAATAAACTTACCCTTTGAATGGTGTATTTCATACTGGTGGATTTAATGGCAATGGCAGGTTCAAAACATCAAATATTGCATTTATGCATCATCATCCATTCACCATCCATGGAATAAAAAACACCCATTCACACCTCCGCATCATCCATATCAAAAACAAAAATTATAAAAGCACCCCATCCACCTCCCTTGACCAAACAACTTGCCAACTTGTTAGTCTTTTCTATAAAACATCTTTGTTCTTCTTGACACCACATCATGGCAGCTTAACCCATTGTGCCTCCTACTTTTGATTCTAGAGCAATTACCACTCCAGGTTGTTTGCTTCACTTATTTTTTGTGATGAACCTTGATCTCGAGTCAGCTACTTTTGTTGTCTTTGAATAAACAGATAGAATATTTCAGATGGGCTTTGAAACTCAACTAAAAGAAACTCTTTATTGGCTTCTGGATAATTGTAAAAAATTACTGCTTTCCACCACTCTACCCAAGAATGTTGTTGGATTTGCCAAGGCCGGTTTACAAAATCCAAAGTTAATCATACTGGATAGCAAACACAAGTTCAGTCCTGGCCTTCAGAGGGCTTTCCTGAGTGTCAAACCAATCAAAAAGGAAGCCTCTCTGTTGATATTACTCGCTGATGTTGTGGGTGTACCCAAGGCTGATCCCACCCAGATCTTTGAGCAAGAGTCCCAGATCTGGGTTGGTTCAAAGTAATCCCCAAGTTTGGGCCCCAACTCCTCAGCCTTTTGAATCAAGGCCTTGTCACCAATCTACCAGCACGTTAAATTGACATTCCTCAACCAATGGACCTCCTCCCCCAGACTGACCGGACAAACTTAACAAATTTTATTGATCTATTGGCCCCCCCATCTGCAACAAATTAACTTGCCAACCTTAACAACTTTGACCAATTGAACGGCCACCCATCCATCTTTGACCAATCAATTTCCCCTCCCATCTTCAACCAATTTACTGGCCAACCTTAAAAAGTTTGAGTGATTGACCAGCCACCCCTTCATCTTTCACCAATTTACCATCAACCCCCCCATCTTTGAATGATTGATTGCGCCCCTGATCTGTGACCAATTGACAGGCCAAGTGATTGACCAGCAGCCCTCCCATCTTTGGCGAATTGATTGCCCCCCCATCTGCAACCACTTGAATGGCCAACCTTAACAACTTTGGCCAATCAACCAGCCCCCACCCCATCTTCAACAAATTGATTGGCCCCCCCATCTTCAACTAATTGACCGCCCCCCCCAATTGGAAAAAATTGACCAGCACCCCCCATCTGCAGCCATTTGACCAGACCCTACCAATTGGCAACAATTGACCCCCCCCATCTGTGACCAAGACCAGCCCCCCCAATCAGCAATGATTGACTGCCCCCCCATCTTCAACCAATCAACCTCCTCTCCCCAGATTTACTGGCCAACTGAACCCCCCATCTTCAACCAATTGATGGGGCCCCAAGTGGAAATGATTGACCAGCCTCCCCCCATGTTCAACCAATTGACCTCATCCCCCAAGATTGAATGGTTGATTCCCCCCCCCATTGGCAAAAATTGACTGCCCCCCCCATCTGCAACCAATTGACCATCCCCCCCCCCTCCTCAAGGGAGCAACCCAGCCTCCCCCCCACCCTTGACCAACCAACCCACAGACTGATGGATGAACATCCCACCCTCTTCTTCCTTGGCCAAATCAATGGCACAATACTCCAAACTCCCACCACCACCATCCTCTACAAGGCCTATTAGCAATGTGGTGAAGCCTGGAACAAAACAATTTTGAGTAACATTACCCTCATTTCTATGTTGGATGTCCCTCCTTCTTCATCTTCCCTATGTTTTCTGTCAACTTGATTATACAATCACAATCATGGCCATTGAGGGAGTCATTCATTCCAATCCTTGGATTTCCCCCCTGCTTGATCTCCCCTATGGTGTCTTTTGAATTGATAATACAATCAGCATCATGGCCATTGGGGGACTGATTCAGTCCAATCCTTGGAGTTTCCACCCTGCCTTATTTATGTATTTTTTTGGGCTCATTTATGAATCAGTTAAAAAAATGGCACTAGAAGCCCATAAATATCTTGATGGAACTTTAAAATTCTCAAACATTGGTGGATATGAAGAACAGATCAAAAATGACTGTAAATAATTTGATTTGTATTTTTTTGTGAATGCATAGAAATAAATTCAAAAATATTTACAAGACAAAAAGCTGAATAATTTTTTCAATCTATTTCATTGGCCAACCACTACTTACGCAGGCCATTGCCAATGACAACCTTTCCTTTTTCTCTGATTAAGAACAATATTTTTCTTTTTCTTCTTTCTGAAAATCCAATTCATCTTTTGTCATATTCCTTTGATCATTGATCTTCTTCTTTTGGTTTTCTGCCTCTGCATCTATTTTTTTCTCCTTAGCTATGAGCTCATTGAATCCAATTTATCAAGCTCAGAGTTTATTGCCTTGGATTTATTCAAATCAGTTATTTCAAACCCAGTTGAGATGGAAATGGAGTGGGCTTTTGTGTACTTGGACTGGTAGTTCTTGAATCACTCCCAAATTTGCTTTGAAGACAATTCTAGCCTACCTTTTTTTTTGTTCTTGAGATCATTGACCATCAGGAAATAACCATTTACCTTTGAAGATGGGGGTTGACAACTCTTTGTTTCTTTGTTGGACCCAAAGCAAGCAGCATAGTTTGACACAAATTTGAGCCAGTTGACCAGGATAAGGTTATCTTCCTGCTTGAGCTAACCAGATGATTTGGAAGCTGAGGAAGGAGAATTTTTTCTTTTTTGAATTTCTTGGAGATGTTTGTTTGGGTAGGTGGTTTTTGGTTTTGGATTTCTGAGAGGCCAATTTGATAGGGTGAAGTTTCAGAGGATAGTTTCTTGAGAAGTGGAGACGATGAGATGTCTGAGGAGGTTGGAGTTGGATGGAAGTGGGAAGCAAGGATGAGATTTCCAAGGTCCAAGGAGGTTGGAGTTGGATGGAAGTGAGAAGCAAGGATGAGATGTCCAACGAGGTTGGATTTGGGTGGAGGTGGGAAGAAAGTATGAGACTTCAAAGGATGTCAGAGTAGGATGGAAGTGGAAAGCAAGGATGAGCAGTGATTATGATGAGATTTCCAAGGATTTCAGAGTTGGATGGAAGTGGGAAGCAAGGATGAGATGTCCAAGGAGGTCAGAGTTTGATGGAAGGTTGGAGTTGGATGGAAGTGGGAAGAAAGGGATGGATGCTGTGGCTCAGGTTGTGGTTGATGCTGGGGGTACCTTTATATACTTAACTTGAAAAAACTAACTTATTTCATGTTAACTTTTGCACGTCTGATATTAAATAATTGGTTTTTTTATTTTTAATGGCAGGTTTGAAATAGCGGATTTGGGTTGAAAAACGCCATAAAAATGACAGGTTTGGTTAACATTGATAGACCCTATTTCTGTTTATTCATGATTTTTGAGTTTAATTGAATTAATTAATTTTAAAATTATCTTTCAAAACCAGTAGAATTTCCTTGTTTCTTCATCTCACACATCCGTGTGATGAATTACTTCCACCCCCGCTACTATTGCATAAAAGTTTGACAAAAACATTTCTAAGTCAGCTCTGTTCAAATTAAATTCAAAGGGAAAGAAAGAAAATGAAATTTTAATAGCATAATTGTGTTTAGGATTAGAGCATTAATTCTGGAAGAAAAGATGGTTTTCAATAATTTCAAAAATTTTCCTGAATGATGGGGAAAAAATCCAAAATATTTGGTGGAGTTTCAGGGGAGAGATTAATATTTTGCCTTTCATGCATGGCATTATCCATTTTTTGTATTCTGGGATAAATTATTTTATTTCAAAAATAAGATGTAAGTATAAAAATTGGAATTAAAAATTAGACTTTGAATCATAGTAAAAAAGTAACAAAATTTCAGTAAGCTTGATTTAATTTGAAACTAGCTATCTGAAGGTTGTTGTGTAGATTCTGAGAGTGAATAGTTTTATGATTTATTGTGATGTTTGTGATTTGAAGTGATGAGGTGTGATGAGGTTTATTTAGCAATTGAGTCCTGATATTTTTTGCATGGATATTGCTTTTGTATGAATCAATTATCTGGAGAGGTGGGTAGTTTTATTTTTGAATTTTCATTGATTCAGGTAGATAAAAGTTTTATATGATGTTTTCAATAGAAGCACCCCATGTAAAATTTAATTTTGAAATAAACAGGTTAATTTTCATGTAGATTTAAGAAAACTAAATTGAAAAGTGACAGGTTGGTCAAAAAAATACATCTCACTTTGGAAATGGAGATTTTTCAAACAATGAAGAACCCTATTATTATGATTTTTTTTCTTTGGAATTTTATCATTTTTTTATGATTCTCTATGATGAATCTTTCTAAAAACATCTAAATTTTTCAAATTCATTAAATTTTTCTAATTAAGAATGTTTTGGATTCTTCTCAATACCTTTCACCATAATCCATTTAGTTTTTGCCAAATTAAATATTTATTATTGAATTTTTCAGTATTCTTTTGATGATTATCTAGCTATTTCATAATTGGGAAAGTGTTAAATTTGAAACCTAGCACAAACCATTCACAACTCAAATTGAGTTGTGTGGGACAGTTTGTGGCTCATCCAAGCTGTGAACGGCCTTTTGCAATCCATCTGAGTTGTGAACCGCAATTCAAAAATTCCTCATAACTCCAGGGTTGTGAAAAGAAATATTAAAGTAAATAAAATGAATAAGAATAGTGAATTATTTTCCTCATGCATCCAACCCTTTATCTCATGCATTTTGACGCTGTCACGCTGTTGCACCCCTTTGATATTTCACACAAAAATACTTTATTTCACACAAGTTTCAAAAAGTAATTTTTTTGGAATTCTGACTCCGCAGCCACATAGCAGGGGTTCTTAAACCCCTAACCAAAATCTTTGGTAATTTTGGATGCATTAGAAACCCTTCAAAAATTCAATCAAAAAAATGAAAAGATTCCATAAAAAACTAATTTTTGCATGGGTTTCTAGATCCTTATTTTGGTTATTTTAATTTTTTTTTTTTTGGTTTTTTCAGCTGAAATAAATCTTTAGCAACATTCAAAGACCTTTAAAATATTTCTTTCATATATTTTGGATTTATCCTTTCACCTTAAGAATTCCTTCAAAAAGAACAAAAAATAAAAAAAAGCAAATTTCTCTTTGGACATTTGAATCCTTTTATTTAACTTTTTATTTCATTGTTTGTGTGATTCAAGCTATTGAAAATTTAAGCTAGTAGTTAAGAAGTATTTAAATATTTTTTCAGATTTTTTATATGTATTATTGTACCTTATAAATTTCCTTTAAAAAAGCAACAAATTTGAAAAATTCAATTTTCTCACTGCAATTTTTGATTCTTATGTTTTCCATTTTGACTTATTTTTTTGGTGTTTCAAGCTTTGAGAATTTTAACAAAACTATTAAAGAGCTTTTTAATTGATTTTTCAGAATTTTTGGGTTTCATTATTGACATTAATAAATTCCATCAAAAACCCAAAAAAACCAAAAAATTCACACTTCTTTGAGCCCTTCACATGCATATATTCCATATGACTGAAAGGTTTTTTCCTGGGACCACCAATCATCTTGAAGCGCTTAAATTATTTTATAAATCACCCCCTTTACCTATTCCACCCTCCCATCACCCCCCAAAACTACCACACCACACCACACCACACCACACCACACCACACCACACCACACCACACCACACCACACCACACCACACCACACCACACCACACCACACCACACCACACCACACCACACCACACCACACCACACCACACCACACCACACCACACCACACCACACCACACCACACCACACCACACCACACCACACCACACCACATCACACCACACCACACCACACCACACCACATACCACACCTACTCACCCCACACCACACCACCAACCACTCATAAAAAAAACTCAACACTCAAGATACTCCTAAACAAGAACATGTATTTCCCCAATGGCTCAAGAAAACATCCAACCACTTTTCAGAAATGTTTCAACTGTTTCACCAGGACCATCCACCATTATCTCATCTAATCAAACTAGTGATTCAACTCCTCTTTCTCCTTCTTTGTATAATCAAACTCATGATTCCACCCCTTTAGCCCTTCCTCTTGAGCTATCATATAATTTAAAGGAGGAGCTGGTTGAGGCTATCCAATAATGGGGAAATTCCCATGGATATTCCGTATCTAGCTGAGTATCAAATTTCAAAGATTCAGGCCTACAATTATTGATTTGATAAATTTGGAGAATATAAACCCAGCAATGATACCACCAAATTAAAATAAAAAAGAAGGGCCAATTGTCCTTTCCGGTTATCAGGGAATTTTTTAAAAAGATTGGGTGAAGTTTATATGTCCAGAGCACAACCATCCACCTTCCATTGATCCTTCCACTCATCTTATCCACAGAAGAATCCATGGGGAGAAAAAGGAGGTGGTTGAAAATTTATCCAAAGCAGGACTTCCCCCTTTAAAAACTCTCAACTCTCTTATACAAAACTCATCATCACCTTTGAATACAAATCTCCCTAAGCTTTAAAAAAATAGCTACCAAATGAAAAAATGCCCTTCATAACAAAACTCCTGTGGAAGCACTCATCTTGGAACTCCAGAATTTTTATTTTTAATACAAAATGAACAATGTGGATGGTCAAATTACTTCTTTATTCATTTCACACCCCAATTCCATGAAATTTCTCTAACTTTCCCCAAATCTCATCATGATGGACTGAAAAATAAAACCAACAAATTTGGAATGGCCCTTCTTTATATTCTTGGGTTAAAAAATACTGCTAGAAGCTTCTCAGTTTACTTATTTTTTTATCTCAAACTATGATTGGGCCCTGAATCAACTTCAGGGAATATTTGAAGATAAAGAAACTAGTGTGATTGTGACAGAAAAGGAACAAGCACTTATTAGTTCAATTGAATCAGTTTTAACTTCTTCTCATCATCTTCTCTGTGTCTGGAAAGTTTTGAAGAATATTGAAACTCATTGCAGGAAGCACTTTAAATCTGAAGATGAATGGAAGCTATTGTAGAAACAATGGCATCATTTGGTCTATTCAGAATGTGAATCAAGCTATCAGGAAAAATTTTCAAAACTTTCTCTGGTCTGGAATCCTCCCACTTCTGACTACCTTCTTGAAAACTGAATTCCTCTGAAAAGAAAATTTGTCTCCTATTTGGAAAAAAATACTTTCACTTTCAAAACACAATTAAATCAAGAATAGAAGGTTCTCACTCCCACATTAAAAGACTCATAAATTCTTTGATTTCCTCTTTCTATAATGAAGTTCAAAAAATTTATAGTTCCATCACCATTCAAACTCATGATAGAGCCATTGAAGCCTCTCAGAAAAGAATTTTAGCATCTCATTGGTCTTCCTCACTGTGTGGATCATCTTTCTGGAACAATAAGCCACTTTTACCTCAAAGTCATTCATTCATTTCATCAAGTTACTGATTCTTCCACCTATTGAAACAACTGTGATTACTCTTCTTACATGGGTATACCATGTGGTCAGAAAGTCAAATTGGCCATCAGAAAGGATGAACTCTTCCAACTTGATTATTTTCATCTTCAATGGCATGTCAAAGCTCCCATCTCAGTAAGTTTTTCTCTTGTTTTTTTTTTGGGATTCAAGCTCAAATTAATAATTTCCTCATTGGTTTTGATTTTCCTTTCTCCAGTCTACTGTAAGCCCTGAATCAACTGAAGATTAAAAAAAACTTGAATTTCCAACCAATCAAAGTAATGAAAACTTATATTTCACTAAAATGTTTGAAGTATTCAGCAAGTCCCCCCCCCAGAACAGCTATATTATCTGTGTGAAAGAATGAAGCTGTAAAGTGGCAGATATTAATTTAACCTGATTGAAGATCCAAATTCCACTCAAAGATCCATAGTAAGAGGAAGACCCAAAGGAGCAGCCAGTAAGTTCAACAATATATCTCAGTCCTCAAGCAAAATAGATCCATATGGTTGTGAATATTTAGAAGAACCCAATAGGAGAGGAAGGCCAAAGAAGAAATTCATAGGAAAACCGAAGGTCAGTCACCATTTCTTTGGAAAAAAAATATCAACTTTCATAATTAATTTTTTTTCTTATGTGTTCAGTTTTCAAGAAGGTGCAAGGCCATCAAAGGGAAGGGGAAGGGAAACAAGAAGGATGAATCAGAGGAAGAGGTAATTTCATAAGTATACTCATAAGGGCATATCAGAGTTAGAAAACCCACCATTTTTTTCAACAAAACCCGCCATTTTTAATGGCAGGTTTCTGAAATACACATACCCCCTAACTGGTGTATTTCAAAATGGCGGGTTTCAAACATCAAAACCGCCATTTTCATCCATCCACCATCCATTGAATGCAAAAAACCTATCCAAACCTCAACCTCAGCAAATACATACCAATCCCATCTCAATCACATCACACACATCTCATCTCCATTGCTTCACATTTCCATTGGTTCACATCTCTATCACTTCACACAAATACTGTCATCATCTCATTGTAAGTTGAATAATATTTAAGAGAGAAGACTATGCATATTGGAGGGACAAGACACTGTCTGGAGAAAAACAGGTAGTTCAGTTGAGCAGTAAAGAACAAAGAAAGGCTGAAACAAAAGAGAAGTAAAACAGCAGGAAGAATTTCAAAGAAATCATACCAGACAGTCAAAGATGTGAGCCAAGGGGAGCAAAGTGGAATGAGGCCGTTTGGCGCTTATAGCATTCAAGGGTTTTCAGTGTTGAGGTTGGCAACAAAGCAGCAAGACAGACACAAGGCGTGAGATGAAAATTATTGTGAAACAGGAAAGGGTAGACAGAAAGAAACAGGAAATAGAAGCAAGAAAGAATGAATGAATGAAAAGAATAATCAAAGACTAAGAAAATTTAAAAACAAAACGAGAGAATTTAAAGGAAGAGAAGAGCCATCAGGATCAGACCGGCGTAGACAAGAGACTACATCTGAGAGCGGCCGGTGCCGCCGGTGTCAAGTAGATAGGAAAGCCCAGGAGGTGAGGGCTTGACTGAGTAGTGGTGATGAGTTAAGCTGGGGATTTGACACCCCTCATGGCTGGTAGGATTTCAAGGTAAGAAAAGTGGGGTTTTATGACCTGGAGAAGTTTGGAGAGAGGGACTCTAGGTAGCCCCTTATTTAGCTTGTCAGCAATTGTATTTCTGGAAGGAATGAGTTTTATTGCAAGATTGTTGGCCTTCAATTCTTCATGGAAAGCCTTGGCTTTATATCTATGTGACAAGTCTTGGAGTTGCAGCCAAACTTCTTTAATTTGTTGTCAAGTCCCTTGTTTTCAATGTGATGTAAGCGTGGTTGAATGAGATTTTCCCAAATTTCCAACACAAGTCCTCTCATCCAGATAGCCTCAAGAAAGGAGTCTACAAGCGGATTGAGTTCAGCCTTGGTAGTGGAGTGAGTGACATTTCACTATTGGTAGCTGCTCCAAGAGATAGGGGACCCAAAAAGAAGAGTGAGATGACCAGATTGGGAATGTCTTGTTTTGAGATCATTTTTCCAGGTGGTGTTGCTGAAGCATTGAAGTTGGGTCTCAGGGTTTTTTATTTCCAGGACTAGAGCAAGTTGTTTTGTCACCTTCAGATATTTCCAACAGTGCTTGACCTCTTGCCAGTGATTGATCCCAGGTCCTTTGAAATATTGTAAAAGACTGGAAACAGAATAAATGATGTCCAGTTGAGTGAGTCATGCAATGTAATTCATTAGGAAGATGGCTGATTGGTAGTTGATGTTGAGGGCATTGAATTTTTTGTGTTCTTTGTCCATGGTGGGTTGAAGGTTCAAGTGAGCTGTTAGCGGTTTTGAGCAGGGATGAAAATTGGAGACATTGGGTTTCTTGAGTCCATGTTTGATATGCTTTGGTTGAGAGAGGAAAATTTTCTTGTCCAACGTAGAGTAATTCATGCCCAGAATGGTACAAGGCTTGTGTGCAGTTGAGTTGGGAAATTGTTGAAGGAAATTTTCTTTGAATTTTTTGACAAGACCAATGAGGATAAGATTGTCAACGTGGAAGAAAATGATTGATTGGCAATGGGGATTTAAATAAAGACATGGATCAGTTGAGAATTTTTGAAACCCCTGAATGGATAGCCAGTTGGTTAGGGTATTGAACCAATTAAGATGGGCTTTTTTGATTCCATAGAAATATTTCTTAAGCTTAAGATACTTAGATTTCCTGGATGATCCCTTTGGAGTCTTGATGATGACTTTTTCCTTGAGAGGAGCATACAGAAATGCACCCTTCATGTCAAACTGGGAGATAGGAAGTGAATGATAAAGCCCATAGAGAAGAGCAATCCTGAGTGAAGCCGCCTTGCCCGTTGGGGAAAATTTATCTTGATAGTCCAGACCATAGATTTGATCGAACCCTTGCACGCAAAATTGACTTTTGTAGATGAGAGGATACCCGTGGCAGTTTTCCTTGAGGCAGTAGAACCAAGTCCTGTCGAGAGGATTAAAAGGCTTGGGGCCGTGTTAATCATTGCAAACTTCCATGTTTTCAATTCTGTCTAATTCAGCATCCATTGAAACTTCCCAACTTTTGGAGTCTTGAAATTTCTCAGCCTGTTTGTATCATTTGGGTAAAAAGTAGTGGTGATAGCCATAGCAATTGGGAAGCTTGAGCATAGATTGATTGTTTAACAATCTGGAGGGAGCCAGTTTTTCCGCAACTTCTTGAGAGGATTGAGAGGCCTGTTAACTAGCATTATTGACAGATTCTGGTTCTGAGAGGCTAGGTTTTCCAGGTAATGAGTCAGGGTTGACTGCTGGTGAGTCACTCCACGCGGGTGTGTTGGACAGAATTGGAGAATCAATGTCAAGAGAGGTTATTACTTGGGAGTTGTCATTGGGGGAAGAGCTAGGATGAGATTTGATAACCTTGAGGTGTTTTGAGGATATGATGGATTTATTGGGTTTGAGGATGCAATAAGACAGAAGATTGGGGTTTAAGCCTATGAGAGTGCCTTCCATTCTGCAATTGTTGAATTTTTCACAACGTGGCAGCTTCATGTTCAAGTAAACTACCTTTGATCCTAAAGGGTGGAAGTATTCCAATTGTAGAGTTTTGTTTGTGAAAACTTTGTACGGGGATTTCTGACTTGGGAGTTTTGGAATTTGATTGATTATGAGAGTAGAGGCTTTAGAAACTTCAGCCCAAAAATGAAGAGGAAGCTTGGAAGAGTGGAGGTTGGTTCTGATGGATTCGGCTATGGTGCAATTGGCGTGCTCCACCCGTCCATTGTGTTCAAGGTGATATGTTTCAGTGAAAATTTTTTGGATAGAGTTTTCTTCAAAGAAGGAAATAATCTTGCAAGAAGTGAATTATCCTCCACCATCAGTGCAAATTTTGGAGCAAAGGATTACTTGTTTTTACTTTTCAAATGTAAGAATGGATAAAATATGAAGGCAGGTGTCAGATTTGTGACAGAGAGGGATGGCGGATAAGTACCCAGAGCAGCTGTCAACAATTATCATGATGTACCTCATCCTGTTACAGGATTCTGAATTGATAGGTCCCATTAGATCAATACGCAGCTTTTAAAAGTGTTTTGAAGCAGGATTGGCTTTCTTATTGGAAGGGGTTATTGTGATTTTGGAAAAGGCACATTAGGAGCATTGGAAGTCATCAATCAGGGAATCGGGAATAGTGGTTTTTATTTTTTTCAATTTGTGTGGGCTGGTGTGACCAAGAGATTGGTGTAGGTAGAGTAATTTGTATTAATCTATGGTTTTTTGAGTGAGTTAGCTGATTTTTGAGTTATTCCAAATGGAGAAAGGAAGATTGAGAGTAAAAATGTTGTCTTGTATGAATCCTTCAAAGGCCAAGTTTCCTGTGTGAAAAACCTTGAAAGAGTTGCCTTGTGCAAAGACTGAGCATTTCTTTTCAGTAACCAAAATGCTGGCGCTGATGACATTGATGACAAGGTTTGGTACAAACAGACAATTGGAAAGTTGAATGCAAGAATTTCTCCAGGTCAAGACTACTTTGCCTTTGATTTCTTCTTTGAAAGGGAGGTTGGCTCCATCTTTCCCGGTGCTGATTTTTTTACCATTGCTTTCCTTCAGTGAAGTGAAGTATTTGGTTGAGTTGAACATGTGGCATGAAGCCCCTGAGTCAAGTATGATGCAATGGTTGGCGTTTACTTTGTTGATCCACGTAGTGAGAAGAGCATGGTAGTGAGCTACCTTGTGGTTCTTAGGGTTGTTTTGAGCTTCCCATTTGGCCTGGGCTTCTTTCCACCAGTTGGGTGCAAGGTGCTTGTGTTTATACAAGCAGCTTTCTTGGGGTGGTCAGTAGCGTTGGGATTGTGGCAACCTTGTTTGCAGCATTGTACTTTGGAAATGGGAGTTCTTGACTTTTTGGTGACAAGAGCAGTTTCTTGAACAGGGGCCTTGGTGATTTTAGATTTGGATTTGTTTTCAAGTTTTTTGAGATGATTGAGGGCAAGATTGAAAGTAGCTTCCTTTTTTGAATGAATTATTTTCTGATGGAGCGAGTGAAGAGATGAAGTTAATTTGAAAAGAACCAAATAAGCCAGGATATCAGTTGGAAGTTCAATTCCAACATTGAAAATCTTTTTAAGAGATATTTTGATTTTGGTGATGAAGGAAGTAATAGCATTGGGTTTGAAGGGGTGGTAGAGAAATTCATTGAAGACTCAAGATTGATTTGCAGTTTTAGATGATGCAAGCCTTTCCTTGATGGTCTTCCAGAGATCTTTGGCAGAGTTGATGTTGTCCTGGTTTACTAAATTTTTGTGAGTTATGGCATTGATCTTGGAAAGAATAATCACACGAGTTTTGAGATTTTCAGTAGGGCTAAGAGATTTGGCATCATCTTAAAGAAGTTGTTTGATTCCCTTGAGTTTGAGAATAATGGAGATTTTGTCTTTCCAAATCAAGTAGTTTTCATCAGTCAGATTAGGGATGGCTTTGAGTATAATTTGTTGCAAGCCATGCATGGTTCCAGGTCCCTCCATAGTCTTGATATGAGGTTAGTAAGCCGTGCAATTTGGATTTTAACAGTGTAAGTTGAATAATATTTGAGAGATAAGACTATTCATATTGGAGGGACAAGAAAAAGTCTGGAGAATAATGGGTAGTTCATTTGAGCAGTAAAGAACAAAGAAATGGCTGAAACAAAAGAGAAGGAAAACAGCAGGAAGAATTTGGAAGAAATAATACCAGAAATTCAAAGATGTGAGCCAAGAGGAGCAAAGTGGAATGAGGCGGTTTGGTGGTTATAGTGTTTGAGGGTTTGCAGTGTTGAGGTTGGCAAAAAAGAAGCAAGACAGAGACAAGGCGTGAGATTACAAGTATTGTGAAACAGGAAAGAGTACAAAGGAAGAAACAGGAAAGAGAAGAAACAAAGAAAGAATGAATGAAAAGAACAATCAAAGACTAAGAGAATTGAACAACAACAAGAGAGAATTCACAGGAAGAAAAGAACCATCAGGATCAAACCGGCGTAGACCAGAGACTACATCTGAGGGGAGCCGGTGCGCTAGGGCGGTGCTGCGGGTGTTGAGTAGATAGGAAAGTGTGGGAGGCCCGGGCTTGACTGAGTAGTGGTGATGAGTTAAGCTGGGGATTTGAAACTCATCACCCCAAATCCCATCACCATCTTTCTCATCTCAACATGTCCAATCAAACTTCCAGCAGCCACCTGCACCCGCGCATGCACCAGCACCAGCACCAGCATCCAGTGGGGGTACTCCAAGTCATGCTCCACCTCCATCTCAGTCTCACAGCACTCAAACCAGTCATAAGAAACCAATTAAAACTTCAACAATCATCAACAACTACTACGCCCAGCAGCAGCAGGAGCAGCAGCAGGAGTAGGAGCCAGAGCACCACCACCACCACCACTACTACTACTACCACAATACAAACAACAACAACAAAAACAAAAACAACAACAACAACAACAACAAAAACAACAACAAAAACAAAAACAACAACAAAAACAACAACAAAAACAACAACAACAACAACAACAACAACAACAACAAAAATAACAACAAAAAGCATACCACCACCATCATCATCATCAAAAGATAATTTGGTCAAACACCAGGACTCACTATAACCTCTCACCAAGTTGGAAAAAAATTCAATCCATTCAATCCAAAAGGCTTTCAATCCTAAACCAATCCAAATCTAACTCTGCGTCAAGAACAATCACCAGAGCCTGCTTGAGAAACTCAGCCCACAAATAATTAGATTGAGCTCACATTGGACTCATTGAGAAGACTGTTGATCAACTTGAAACCACCCAATTGCCATCCACAGCCACAGCCACAGCCAAACCACCACCCATCAAGCCTCCCTAAGGTAGATGATCATCAAATCAATCAATCATGCAACCATCCCACCCCCCACAAATCTACCATCTCATCCATTGATCAATTCAACAATTGGTTTAACTCCATCTCATCTCAGATCAAATTGGATTCCAAATTGGATTATCTAAACCATCTAGAAATCCTATCAATCTACTCCAACACCTGTGAAACCCTTGATCAGGCCATCAATGATGGTTGTGGAGTCTTGAACAAGATTGATTCCAACTGGAAGTTTGTCAACAAGAACTCAAGGAGCCTTGAAGAATCCTGTCAGGATATGTTCAATCATCAGAAGCTTCTATTCTCCATTGCCACGGCACTTGACAAATGATTGTCTTACTTTTTTCCTCTCAATCAAGCTCAGAGAGTCCTCACCTGACCTGGTAAGGCTGAGATTGTCAAAGGTCATGAGTTCTTCCCAATAATAAAAAGCTTGGATCTCTGTCTAGATTTCATCAAGTCTAACGTATGTCCAAGCCTCAACCTTGCTAACCCTCTACTCTCAACCTCCTCTCCCAGTCTGATCCTTCAATCCTTCCAGCGGCACTTCCAAGATGCAGATATTTACCTTTTCAGGTTTCAACGGTGCTTGACAAGATTGATGACTTTAATCAAGTTAAAATATACCAATCAACTCAAGAGTTTGGTAAAACAGGTACACAAAAAACTACTCATCAATCAACAATCATCTTTCTCCAACTTGAATATCAAAGAGACCTTACTCTACAACAAGTTTGAACGTCTTGCGGCTGATCTTAGACCATCAATTGCTGAACTCAAAAAAGTTACATGATTGATCCAGAAAAATATGGCTATCTGCTCAACAACTTCTTCTCAACCAGGTTTCAAGTTCAAAATCAATTACTCCATACTTGTATCAAGGCCAAAATTTCTCAAATCCAGATCACTCATGAGCAGATCCCTGATCTGATCTCCCTGTCTACTACTGGTTGTAACTCTTTCAGATTTGTTTGTACTTCAGAATGCAACTTGTTCAAGTTATTTTTTCCAAGGAGTGGTGAAGAAGAACTCCTGTGAGCAGTTCTCTATCTCTCTCTTGGTACAATCTTGCTTTCTGGCACACTGATGTTTAGCCCCAAACCCCCTTCCTCTGCCCCAGTTCCTACCTTGATTCATTGAGTGATTATCTGTCTGATCTATTGAGACCTCAGATCTTACACAAACCAAATTAAATGCCAGGATTTATCTCCTAGCTCCCGCAATTGTCCCCCCTCTTGCCCCCCCCTTGGCTTGGCCTCCCCCCATGCACTCCACCCACCCCCCCTCTTGCTTTCTGCCGGCCCCTGCCCAAACCCCTGCTGCCCAGCTGACCAAGCCACCCCCCCTCCTCCTGCCCAGCCAACGGAGCCCAACCTCTTCCCCAGCCAATCAAGCCCAGCCTTCCCCATACTCCCTGGCCCACTGACCCCAGCCCCTTTTTTTCACACCCTGGTATTTTTTTTGTTTTTTAAAATTATTTTTGTCATCACATGACTGATATGTTTTTTTTGTAACCCTTCTTTGACCCCTTTTGCTTCCATTATCTTGCTTCTCCCAGCGCACTCACAACTTTTTACTCCAAATTGAATCCCTTCCTGATCCTCAACCCAAGCAGAGAATTTGCCTGGGAGGGAACAATATGGAAGGAGATAAGGTGAAAAAATAAAGGGAGGTGGCAAGCAGAGGGCTTTGAAGCAAAAGAGAAATCAAATGAGGGCATCAGAAATATCTTTGGAACTTGCAGAGGGGGGCATTGATGAAAATTTTGTATGGTCTGGACAGAAACTACAACCTTTGGATCTTTATCTTGCCATCACTTCCAAAAATAAAAAGAACCATTGAAAACCCTCACCCACTGAGTTTGAACATGCCAAGCAGACAATCAAGCAATTCCATTTCTTCACCCATGGCCAAGTAATTGTTCTCAATAATTCTGATCACGAGGATCTGGTTGCAATAATTAAATTTGTCCCATTGGATAAACTTTCCAACCAAGAAAAGAAGGACAACAACTTTGTGACAAATTTTCTTCACCAGAAAAAACAATTTGTCAACACTTTCATATTTTTTTTAAGTTTTCCATCAGAGCAAATATATTTAAAAGCCCAGAATTTTAGTAATCTGCTTTAATTCATCTACCATTCTACTGCTACTAATGCACGCCACAGCTATTTACCACTCTTTTTTTCTGTTTCCAGTTGTTCGCTCTCCATTTCCACTTGTGCTTGTTGTCAATCCTTCTCCTTTTCCTCTTTTTGAAATTCTATCTCAGCCTGTTTCAACTTCCACTCAGCATTCCATTTTTTTTGATGAGCAAAACTCTTGGCTTTCTGCTTTTGAAAATCAATGGCCAGTTAAAAATCCCACTTCTCCTTTTCAAAATTAATTTTTTCAGATTCAATTGGTAATTTCACTGTTTTTCAGAGGAAAATAGGAAGAAGTCAATTTTCAAACCAAGCAGAATCTAATGGGCTTACCTGAATATTGCTTCTCCATGATATCCTCAAACCCCAAAAAATTTGAAGTTTTTCTACTCTTTTGAATGCTATTGGGGTTGATGTTGATGGCATTGGAGGCCTTTTGCTTTCCCTTTGCAGAGGAGGTTCGTGTGGGAATGTCATTTTTCTCATTTAAAGGGGATGTGGGAGGCCCCATTGGCTTCAGTATTTGGCCATTCAGGAACGGATGAGCCTGTTTTTTTACAATCTGAATCAGTCAGGTTTAACCAGAAACAAGAGAAAAGATCTTGGTTCCTTACTTGAGCAGATGATGACAATGGTGGTGATACAGGAATAAATTGCTACTTTTTGGCCAAGTTGTTAAGTTCTTCAACCCTAGGAAGAGAGAAATCCAAAGAAGGAAGTGAGTGGTCCAAGGAAAGTTTGAATTGTTGATCAACGCTGATGTAGACATGATTGGAGCTAATTCTGTTGGAATATCCTCCTCCACATCAAATTGGGACACTCATAGGTTTCATTGGGATCATCATTGGTAGGAAGAGCATCAACAGCCAGGTCCTCAGCATCAACTGAATCTGATTGTTGGGCTTCAAAAGTGGCTAAAGGGGTGATATTGGCCTTCTTTCCAAAGATTTCATCAATTTGAACATAAAAATGACAAATGGAGTCTGAATTATCAACCACCAAGTTGATTCCTTTTGCTTTATTGGAGTCAGTGATACCAAAGCCGGTGGAGATTGAAATTGAGTGGGATTTTTTGTACTTGATTTGATAGTTCTTGAATTGCTCCCACATCTGTTTGTATGAAAGATCCAGCCTACATTTTGTTTTATTCATGAGCTCATTTGCCATCAGGAGATAACCATCAACCTTAGATGAAGGAGGTTGGCCAACTTGTTTTTCATTGTTGGATCCAAAGCAAGCATTGTAGTTGGGTGGAATTTTGAGCCAATTTAACAGGATGATGTGATAAGCTCTCTTGAGCTGACTTGATCCTGAGGAAGCCAATGGGGGAGGATTCTTGGATTTTCAGTTCCTGGGGAATGTTTGGTTTGATCCATTGGATTTTTTAGTGGACTTGTGGGGGGAGGATTGCCAACGAGCCATTTAAAAAGAGTAAGGAACAAAGCAATGAGAGTGATGAAGTGATGAGAGTAATGAACTGATGAGCTGATGAGAGTGATGATGCAAAGAGGATAGGAAGAGATGAGAGTGATGAAGTGAAGAGAGGGATAAAGAAATGAGAGTTAGGATGTGATGAAAGCAATAAAGTGATGAGAGTGATGAAGTGATGAGGATAGTGATTCAATAAAAGTTAGCTGGATGTGATGAAATCAATCAGAGTGATGAAGTGATGAGAGTGATGAAGCAATGAGGATAGTGATTCAATGAGAGTTAGCTGGATGTGATGAAAGAAATAAATTCATGATTATAGTGATGAAGAGATGAAGAGCAATGAATCAATTTTTTTTCAGATGAGGTTGGTGGTAGAATTATTTGGAGGTTGGTGGAGGTGGAAAACCAGGGGTGTATGAAGTGGAAAGGTGGTGGAAGCCTTCATACACTTTACTTGAAAAAACCGCTTATTTCCTGGTAACTCTGACGTTTCTGATATGAAATAAGTGGCTTTTTTGATTTTTAATGGCGGGTTTGAAATGGAAGACTTGGTTTGAAAGCCGCCATTAAAAATGGAGGGTTTGCTTAAATCTGTTATTCCCTTTTTTTTCTGCAATGGGTTTTGTTTTTTAAAGATTCCTTGTAATTTTTTTTAACATAGAGTGAATTTTGGACTGAAGAGGAATATTCAGAAGATGAAGAGGTGCCAGATTTGGGTGAAGGGGAAGATTCAGCAGATGAAGAGCTTCCCCATTTGGATTTAATGAAGATGGTGAGCTTTGCCTTATTTTAAGCTAATTTGTTGCATATTATTTTTCATTAATTTTTTCATTCAAATGTTTATCAGAGGTCTTGAACAATTTTGAATAAGCAGGTTGCTTCTGATGAATACAATGTGGGGATAAGAATCAAGAGAATAAAGGTATCCAATAAGGATGGTGATGCTCCTTACCATACTCCTGGGAGGGAGGTATTGGAAGCCCCAACAATCCTTGAGAAAGTGAGTACATTTGGTATTTTCTAATTATTTATTTTTTTCTGATTTTTTTGGGTTTTTCCTGTAGTTTTCCTACACATTATCTTATTTTTATTCTGGAATCTTTCACCAAGTATAAATTGAAGAAGTGAGTTTTATCTTTAGTCAATATTTTTAGGAAAATTTCTGATTTTTGGTTTTAGTTCCAATAAAAAGATTTTATTTCCCCAAAAACAACCCTTACACATATCTCACATCTTGAAGATGTCATAGGGCATGGGAACTGTGGCTTTAGACCAGAAGCCATTTTTTTGGGAAGGAAGTAAGAAAACTGGATTGAAGTCAGGAAAGAAATGGTGAATGAGCTTGATTCAAACACAATCTTCAAGGACACAACATGAATGGGTGATATCTGGGGTGAAAATTTCCAAGAAGCAAGAAGCAAACTGAACAACCTTAATGGCTCAGCTCCCATTATTATGTGGATGAAATTTCCACGCAATTGTTTCTTTCTGGCTAAAACATATAAGTGTCCAGTGGTTCTGTTTTCTTCCTTAATTCCTTGCAACTATCTTCCTCTGAATTCCCCTCCCACTGCAAATTCCACAAATTCTCCTATTTTCTTCATTCTTCTAGAAGACTACAAACATATAGTATCATTCAAGTTCAAGTCTGATCATTGGAAAGATCCCAGGTTAGATCCACTGGAAAAGATTTGTGACAGAGCATCCAAAATATTGGAAAACAATTTTTCAGAGGAATTTGGATGTTGGAAATGAGGTTTTTTTCCCTCCACAAAAATCAAGCAGAAAGATAAAAACAATCATAGTTGAATAAATTTTGATATTTATATCCATATTTGTTCTTTATTTTGTATTTTTTGAATGTATTTTGTAAGGTGTATGCAAGAATGCAGATTCTCTTCAAAAAGTATTAATGAACTGTTTATTTATTTTTTTAAAATTCTGCAAGCTTGAATAACCCAAACAAATGAATTATAAATCAAAAAAAGGATTCAATAATCCAGTGAGGAAAGTGAATTTTTCAAATTTGTTTGTTTTTTGATGGAATTATTGAAGGTCAAAAATGACATCCAAAAATTCTGAAAAAAATTGAAAATAAGTCCTTCAATATTTAGTTTATGTTTGAAACAGCTTGAAACACCCAAAAAAATTAATTCAAAAGCCAAATAAAAGAATCCAATAGTCCAATGAGAAAATTGATTTTTTTGATTTTTTAAAGGGATTTTTTTAAGGTAAAATAATACATCCAAAAAACCTGAAAGAATTATTTGAATTCTCCTTAACTGTTCTTTTAACTTTTTGATAGCTTTATTAACCGAAATAAGGAAATAAAAAGGAAAATAAAAGGATTCAAATGTCGAAGGAGAAATTTGATTTTCTTTGATTTTTTGTGTTTCTTGAAGGAACATTTTAAGGTGAAAGGATACATCCAAAGGATATGAACAAAATATTTGAAAGATCTTTGAACGTTTTTCAAAATCTATTTCAGCTGAAATAACCAAAAAAAACAATCAACATAGCCAAAATAAGGATCCAAAACCCCACGCAAAAATATGTTTTTACATAATTTTTACATTTTTTGATTGCAGTTTTGAAGGGGTTCTAATGCCTCCAAAACTACCAAAGATTTTGAATATGGGTTTAAGAAACCTGGCTATATGGCTGCAGAGTCAGAATTTAAAAAAAATGAATTCTTGAAACTTGCGTGAAATAAAATATTTTTGTGTGAAATATCAAAGGGCCGCAACCGCATCACAACATCCAAATGCATGAAATAAAGAGTTGGATGTGTGAGAAAAATGATGCCCTAAAAATAAATCAAAAATCGAACAAAAAAGCACCAAAAAAATGTTTTTTTCAAAAAACACAAAAAAATTGAAAAATACAATAAATAAAACAAAATTGCCAAAACTTCACAACTCCAGGACATGAATTTACAACCATGGCCCTATGAATAAATAAAAATAAACAATTCAAAAGCCTAAAAAACAAAAAAATGGGTAAATAAAAACAAAAAGGAACAATTTACATTGAATGAAGCCCCAAAGCAATATAATATTTTAATAAAGTAAAATAAAAACACCTCAATGGACTAGCCCTGAATTGAAACACAAAAAAAATGTTACATTTTTTTAAGCTGATCACATCTAAGAATTAGAAGGAATTCTTATGATGGGATCAGCCAAAAAAATTTGAACTAATTTGATTGGACTAGTTCAAATATAGATCAAACCCCCCAAAAAAATGGGGCTATTCCACTGAGGTTGACTTGCATCAAGACCACCTCAATGGAATAGCCTCAAGTTAAAAACACAAAAAAAAACAAGTGAAACTTTTTTTAAGCTTGTCCCATCATAAGAAGTAGAAATACTCCTAATGATAGGATCAGCCCAACACAAGTTGAGCTGAATTACCAATAGAATCTCATTCAAAACACTCAAAATGAAAACATTCACTCAAAAAACTCAAAATAATGATGTTAAAAATTTGATAAAAATTTATATTGATAGAAGTACATGTCTTTACCAAACCCAAATGATTAAATCAAAACCCAAAAGAGGAAACAATATGATATTTATAAATTAAAATAAAAATTCAGGTGATGCTTGAGATGATCAATGCAAACACAAGCTTTCTTTGAAGTAAAAGAAGAATTTTTTGATAAAATGGTAGGGATTGGAATCATATATCACTCAAGTAATCAATGGAACCCATGGTTATCTCTAACAAATGAATCAAAAATGCCATCTGATGGTTCTTTCACACCCATTTTCATAGGAGTACAATTAAAACATGAAGCCATTGAAATGAAAAAAATTGGCCTTCCATAAGTATCTGCTCTTATTTGGCCCATATGAAATTTTGAAGGCCATTTTTGGGAGGGAATTGCTTCATTGATGTCTTTAACATCAAGCCCTCTTTCAATCTTTTCAACCTCATTGATACCCCCAAGTATCTTAGCATAGAATTCCTTATGTTTCCTGAATTTTTCAGTCATTTCCTTTTTCAATTGAAACCATCCATTTTAATTTTCCCCAAGTGATTTTGAAATGAATCTAAATCTACAATTACTATCACCAACAGGTACCAAACCTCACCCAAGAACTTATGTAATTTCTCAGGTAATTGATTGAGGTATTTCAATTTTGGTTCCTATGATCAAAACTCAATTAGAAAACATTCTAATAACATTAATGAAATAAATACTCACCAAATATGAGATTCTGACTGCCTTTTAGACCTTTTCTTCTTCCTCAGACAAGGATTCTCATTCCAAATGAAGGGAGCTGGATTCAATTTCAGTCTCTTCCTCTGAACTATGAAGTTCAGATTCCAAGCCCAACTTGCACTATAAATATCATTTTCCCATCAGTTCATTAAATCCTTAAAAATAAAACTTCTCAAAATAAAATAATTGAAATTTTTGGTCTTTTTGGTGCCCCAACTAACCCTTCTTTAGTTCTTAAGTTCCCTTTTAATGTGCTCCATGGGCTCAAATCTTCAAATTTCATGTGAGGTGTCTTTCAATTCGGGTCCATCACAGCTGGACCGTGAGTACTTTGGCTCAAGAAATGGCTTAGAAAAGTTTTTCTTCCATGATTTAACAGGAAATCCAATATTTTTCACTTTAACTTCTTCCAAATATCATTTTCCCATCAGTTAATTAAAGACTAAAAAATAACACTTCTCAAAATAAAATAATGACAATTTTTGGTCTTTTTGGGTCCCCACCTAACTCTTCTTTTTGTGAGAATTATTAGCCCACAAGCTTAGCCAAAGAGCAGTAATTAAGGCAAAAGAAATGCTGAGACAATAATGTCTTATGATTGATCCTTAATCTAAGGCAGAGGCAATGGCACACTTGTGAATGTGAATTGATTGATGAATGAATGAATGGAAAACAGCAGTGAGAAGAGCTCCTTAAATACAAAAGATGGTGCTCATGTGGAGTTCATGTAATGAAAAGCAAAAGGAAAAAATTCCGCCCCAAATGTGCTCTACAGGATCTAAAAGCCCTGTCACTTGGTTTGGGCTTACTAAGCCCAATTGGAATTAGTTCTGAACCCTGTTGACCAGCCTATACCGGTCAAATTTGGTGTTTCCACCCTCACAGGGTTGAACCAGCGCCTTGCTGTTCAGAACCTGGCTGGTTGTCTATTACAACCAGCCCTTTTACCTGGTTACATCTCTCTTCTAACCATACCGGCCCTTTCTATACACTCATAGGCCTGGTTGCCTCCTGCAACCAGGCCCCTGGCCCTCAAAATGGCCAGGGTGGAGCCAGAATTACTCTGGGTCTGGCCAAGAACTCATGAGGGGGGGTGTAACCAGCGGGCGTGCATGCCCCCCCTCCTTTGCTCAAATCACCTGGGGAGGTGAAAAAATCCCCCTCCAGGGGCCCTGGGGTTCAATAACCCCAGGGCTTGTCACACAGAACGTGGGCTGGGTGGTGGTCAGGCACATCCAGCCCCATTGGTTGCCTCCCCCTTGGTAACAGGGGGGAGATGGCCCCATTGGTCTTGAGGGGGGGGGGGGGGGGGGGGTGATCAAGTCCCCTCCCACCTTGCCGGTTACCTTTGTTTAGACCGGCCAGCTGGTCTTGTCAAGGAGGGAAAAGCCATCCTAGGCCTCCCCCTTGCAACCAAGAAAGGGGAGGGAGGGAGGCAGGGGCCCCAACCAGCCAGATTGCGCAACTGGGGCCGCAGCCCCGCACACAGCAGGTGGGGGGCTCCAAATGGAGTCCCCTGCCCCAAAAAACAGCCCTGCGAGGGCTGTTGGGCCCCACAACGGGCCCCAGGTTAGAAAAAAGTGGCCCCAAGTGGGCCGCAACATGGGTGGCGGCCCAAATGGGCCACCAAGGCCCAATGACCACCAAAAACATAATTTTGCAGGCCAGCCTCTCTGGCCAAGTATGTCCATGATAATCCTTGGGCCTATAAATGCCCAGATAAGCCCATCTGGCTAAGGTGGCCCATAAAGGCCCATGTTCAAATTGACTTGGAACACATGTTTTGGCATCCAAATTCCCAAAACCAATAACATCCACATAGGCACACGTGGCCCACATGATTTCCAATGGGCCGTGCAGGCCAATTTTTGCATCCCATTTGAATTACACACTAATATGCACATTAACTAGGCGCGTCCATTTTTTAACACACCCAATTAATTCAAAAGGGATGCCATTTTCATACTAGACAACAAAAACTTGATGTTTTTTCCTATCTAAGGCCTTAGTTAAGATATCTGCAATCATTGCTTCAGTGGGCATGTACTGTAACACTATCTCTTTGCTATTTACTGTATCGCGTATATAGTTATAATGAAGATCAATATGTTTCTTTCTTGAATGGAACACTTGGTTCTCTGCCAACGCAATGGAAATCTGATTATCAGAATAAAACAACACAAACATTTACGGCTTATGTGTATCCTCTACAACCTTTCTCAAAAATTTTGCTTCCTGTGAAGCTGACAGGTACGCTCTGTACTCTGCTTCTGTTGAAAAAAATAATTATTGCTGACATCTTTTTGGACATACATGACACCAAATTATTCCCTAAAAAGAATAAAAAACCACTTGTTGATTCCCTAGTGTTACCATCTGCCCCAATTGCATCAGAATAACCAACCAAGTCAAAGTTTTCTGACTTTGAAAACTGCAGTCCAATACTGATTCTTCCTTTAAGATACCTCATAACTATCTTAAACGCTGACCAATGCCTCATAATAAGTCTTTTTAAGTGTTGTGAAAAAACACCAATTGCAAATGCAATATCTGGCCTTGTACACTGTCCCAAATAATTTAAAGATCCAATAGCCAACCTATAATCATTCCTGGATTGAACAAACTCTAGATGCTCTTCATCTGTAGACTTTTCTAAATGAATTTTAGACTGCATCATAGTACAAAACTCTTTTGCATCCTCTAAGCCATACTGCTTAAGTAGAGCTGACACATAATGGTTCTGATCCAACTTGATCCCATTCTTGCTATTACTAACTTTCATTCCCAGCACCTGCGGTTCCAGACCAAGATCTTTTATCTTGAACTCATTTTTGAGTGTTTCCATGACTCTCTCCTTAACATTCCCAATAATAATAATTTTTTCAACAAAACAAAAAAAAGTGCATCCTTTCTCAAAAAGAGACAAGGGTTTGCCCCCCTTGTCCTGGAACCAATCTCCATCAGTTTCTTACTCATAGTGTTATACCATGAACTAGCTGCTTGCTTTAATCCATAAAGGGATCTACAAAGCTTGAGGAAATATTCCCCTTTATCTGCTGAGAGGAAACTTCTCACACATATTTTCTTCATAGTTTCTGGCTTGGTCTCTACCAGCAATTACTTGAAACCATCAGGAATTAACATATACACATTCTCCTCCTCCCCAAGTTTTGCATTCAAGTATGCAGTCACAAAATCAGCTTGTCTGATTTCTTCAACCAACTCCACTGCCAAAGCAATCATATACCTGAAGGTGGACAGCCCCCCAGTTTGCAAGAAATTCTCCTAGTAATCAATACCCTCTCTCTGCTTGAATCCCTGTGCAATTAATCTATCCTTGAACCTCTTCAAAACTCCGTTAGTATCAAACTTCTTAGTCAACACTAATCTAGTACCAAAAATGATCTTTCCCTTTGGAACTGAATCCTGCTTAACCACTTTAAACATACCTTTATTCTCCAGACAATCAAATTCCTCAAAATTAGCTGTCTTCCAATTGGCTCTCTTGTCAGAATTCATAGCTTGGCAAAAGCTATTTGGGTTGACTCTATTACACATCTCAAAATTTAACTTTAGAATCTAATTAAGCATATGCTTTTCCCAAAGGGTATCTTCTTCATATTCTGAAGAAGAATAATTGGACTTCCATTCCTCATACCTATCAACAGGTATTCTCATCCTGCAACTCCTTCAAACTGGAGGTGGAGGCTCATCAGGTTCTGATTCCACAGACTCCTCTGAAGCAGGTACTGAACCCTCCTATGGCACATCTGATATCTCAAAGTCATGATTAATGACATTCTCCCCAGCCTCTGCTAGTGAAAAAGGCTCTAATGATATTTCCTGCTGTGATTCCTTAAAAGCAACATCTTCACTCATCTTGAGTGGAATGGTACTTTCTTCAAATTTTACATCCCTAATATGGATAACCTTTCTTGTCCTTGGACAATGAATCCTATATGACTTACTTATTAAATCATAGCCTACAAGTGCCCCTATTCTGACTCTAGGATATAACTTACCAAACATCTCATTATGGTGGACAATATAATACACTAAGCAACCAATTTTTCTTAGGTGTAACATTTTGGGTACAACTTCCAAAACTGATAATGTGAAATTTTCCCATTAACACTTACTATATTGTGCAACAGACTCACTGCGCACACCAACTCAGCCCATAAAAACTTTGGTAGACCAGATTGAGCCATGATAGTTCTGAATTTGTCTAATAAAGTCCTATTCATCCTCTAAACTATTCCATTGTTTTGTGAAGTACTAGCAGTAGTAACTATATGAGTGATGCCATAATCATTCAAAATTTTCTCAAACTCTTTACTCACAAAGTCACCCCTCCATCATGAATAATCCTCTTGATCTCCTTCATCAAACCATTCTGTTTCCATAATTTGAAGATTACTGAAACCTCCTCTGTGCTCTGACCCTTTGATATTATTGGTTTTACCCAAACATAATTAGTTGCTGTATAAACTAATTTGATGAAGTAGCTTGCCCCTCCAAGGCAAGAGTAGTGTAAATGGCCCTGCCAAATCAATGGAAAATTCCTCTCCAGAAACTTCTGTGCAATCTCTACTCTTTGAGAACACATTTTCTGGTCTTGGCCCCTAGGGTACAACTTTCACAGTTGCTGTCCTTCACCTTATGGCCACTTCTAGTGTGAGAAACAGTGATAAGAGCTGAAAACTTGTACAATTTAGTACAGAGCAACTTATTCCCAAATTTTCCACTCAGGATAGTTCTCCCATTCAAATCAATAGCAAAATTATCTTCTTGAAGATAACAAATTTGGAACCATTTTTCCAGAGAACTCCAAGAGACACAAGGTTATAAGGCAGATCTAGTACATAGATTACTTTCTCAAAAGATATTTTGAAACCCAAGTGATTTGCAAGAATAAATTTTCCAATTCCTTTAATCTGAATTGTTATTCCTTTTTGGCCAATATTTACAACACCATCAAAATCTCTAAGATTTAAAAACAAATTTGGCTAAAAAAACATGTGGTCTGTACAACCAGAATCAAGGAAAGCAATGAAATCCTTCTTTGATCCTCCTGTAAGGAAAGAAAAATTACCAGCCACTGATAAGTTCTTATCATCAAGGTTAAGATTACCCACTTCATAATCAATTGAGTCCATTTCTTGATCCTCAATGAGCTTTGCCTTCTTTTTGGGGACATGTTCCTCAAAAGCCTTTTCTGATGGGCATTCCAATGCCATCATAGAAATTTTCTACATTGCAAGGTTGACCTCCTTGTCTTCCTTGTCTTCTTCTTCAGACTTCCCCCTCTTCTTTTCCTCCTTGCAATCCTTTGCAGAGTTCCACTTCTTCTGACAATAATAAAATAAGAACTTTGGTAAATCCCTCTTGGACTTTGACTTCTTTCCTGATTTTTCTGCCTTGCCAAACAGAGAAGTTCCTTTGCCCTCCTTCATCATAAATTGAAGATCATCCTTTTCAATTCTCTTCAGCAAATGCTCTTCCCCAGGAAGTGGATCCAATTGAGATATAATCCTACCCAAGGACTCATACTCTTTTGGTAGCTTCTGCAGAATTAAAAGTGACAAACACTCAGGATCCATGTTCAGCCCAGATGAATTGAACTTAGAAATGCTTGATCTTTCCTCCTCAACAAATGGTTTACAGTGGAAAAATTTTGACTTAAACAACTGATTGAAAGCAATCCCCTTCTGATGAAAAGAATTACCAGCATACTTGGCCTTGAGCACCTTTCATAAAATGCTTCCCATCCTCTTCTGTTCCTCTTTCAAAGTCTCAGCAACCCATGCCATATGAATTTCATCCAAATGCCTAAGAATGAGATGGTAATACTTCTTCTCTACCTCTGAAATAATCAAGGTATCATCTGCATCCATAATCTCCCCAAAACAAATGTTTTCCAGCTCACTGTCCATTAAGACAGACCAAGCACTATAGTTTTGAACATTCAAAACAATCTTGGTGGAGCTGGATTCTGGGATATAAGACATCTTCTTGGAATACTTGAGGTCATTGAGTTTGTCCAAAGTAAGCTATAAGGGTCTATCTTTCTTTGAAATAATAATGATGATGGTACTGCTAATGTGTGAGAATTACTAGCCCAAAATCTTATTCAAAGAGAATTATTTCAAGAAAAAGAAATTCTGAGACAATAATGTCTTATGATTGATCCTTAATATGAGGCAGAGGCAATGGCACACTTGTGAATATGAATTAATTGATGAATTAATGGATTGAAAACAGCAGGGAGAAGAGCTTCTTAAATACAAAAGATGGTTCTCATGTGGAGCTCATGTAATGACAAGCAAAAGGCAACAAATTCTGCCCCAAATGTGCTCTACGGGCTCTGCAAGCCCTGCTACTTGATTTTGGCTTACTCAACCCACTTGGCATTAGTTCTGAACCATTTTAACCAGCATGTAACGGTCAAATTCGGGGTTTCCACCCTCACAGGGCTGAACCAGCGGCTTGATGTTCAGACCCTGGATGGTTGCCTATTACAAACAGCCCTTTTACCTGGTTACATCTCTCTTATAACCGTAATAGCCCTTTCTATACACTCACAGGCCTGGTTGCCTCCTGCGACCAGGCCCCTGGTCCTCAAAATGGCCAGGGTGGAGCCAGAATCACTCTGGGTCTGGCCAAGAACCCATGAGGGGGGGGGGGGTGTAACTGGCAGGCGTGCGTTCCCCCCCTCCTTTGCTCAAATCCCATGGGGAGGTGATCAAATACCCCTCCAGGGGCCCTGGGGGTCAATAAACCCAGGGCGTGTCACACAGAACATGGGATGGGTGGTGGTCAGGCCCACCCAGCCCCATTGGTTGCCTCCCCCTTGTTAATGGGGGGGGGAGGCGAGATGGCCCCATTGGTCTTGAGGTGGGGGGGGTGATGAAGTCCCCTCCCACCTTTCTGGTTTCCTTTGTTGTGACCTGCTGGCTGGTCTGGTTGAGAAGAGACCAGCCATCCTCCCTCCCCCTCGCAACCAAGCAAGGGGAGGGAGGGAGGCAGGGGCCGTGAGCCCCTGTGGCCACAACCAGCTGGACGGCGCGACTGGAGCCGTGGCCCAACACACAGTGGGTGGGAGGACTCCAAACGGAGTTCCCTTCCCCCTACAACAGCACTGTGCGGGCTTTTGGGCCCCAAAACGGGCCCCAGGTTAAAAAAAATTGGCCCCTGGCTGAAACCCAAATGCAAGGCCCAATGACCCCAAAAAACATACTTTGGTGGGACAGCCTGTCTGGCCAAGTATGTCCATGATAATGCTTGGGCCCATAAATTCCCAGATAAGTCCATCTGGCTAAGGTGGCCCATCCACCCTGACGGGCCTGTCAAGGCCCGTATCCAAATTTACTTGGAAAATGTGCTTTGTTGCCCAAATGCCCAAAGCCAATAACATCCTCATAGGCCCACATGGCCCACTTGATTTACAATGGGCCGTGCGGGACTATTGGTGAATCCCATTTGGATTACAAATTAATGTGCACATTACCTGAGTGCATCAATATTGTAACACTTTTCTTCTTAAGTTCACTTTTAATGTGCTCCATGTGCTCAAATCTTCAAAGTTCATGTGAGGTGTCTTTTGATTTGGGTCAACCACGGCTGGACCGTGAGGATTTTGGCTCAAGCCTTGGCTTAGAATTTTTTTTTCCATTATTTACCAGGAGCTCCAAAATGCTGCACTTTAACTTCTTCAGGTTGCCCCACAAAAATTGAACTGAGCTTCTCAAACAATTGAGAAGAGTCAAGCACTGGATTATTCTTGATCATTCAAAAAGAAAAACAATCACTCATTCTTAAACCCATTCAGGAATCATCAATCAAATAGGATTCATTAATCAAAAACCTTCATTAACAAGAAATTCAAACAATAAAAAATCCAACAATCTAATAATTAACCTTACTGAACTGGAAGGAATATAGCCAAAATATTCTCCAAAATTGCTCAATTTTCTTTTTGGTTGAATTGTATTGAGCCCATCTTTCATGCCTTCCTTAACACCAGATACTCTCCTCATTGTGGATGGAATGAGGGGTTTTCAGATGATTAATAATGATTTTGATCACTTTCCATTGAGAGGCTCCATGTGGGATCTTCTACTGTACAAATTGAAAGGATCATGAATTTAAACTTAACCTTCCTCTTGCAAGCCTGAATTTGCCCTTTTTTGAGAAATGGCCCTTTGTATTTTCCATGCCTGTTCGATGCTAGGTCTACATATTTGTCTCTCCTTTACTTTAATGTTGTCAGAGTGTGGCCATGCATTGAGGCCCATTTTTGGAAAAATAATTATGCTTCTTCCCTAATAGGAAAGGCTCTCACAGGAGGAGGTACAATGGCAAATGGAGCCTCATAGTTACATTGTAAGTCTTTAAATTAGTATGGATCAATCTGAATCAATTAAATGGCATGTGAAATGTGAAATACCACCAACATTCAATTAAATTTGTGAGAAATATTGTTACTCAATTGTAACCCTAGGTGAGTATGCATTTGGGGCTTCCAATGTTTTATTTCATAAATCCCAAGACAAATACCCAGATTCTGCCACAGCTTTGTTAATGGCACTATCAATTAATTAATTTATCACATCCATGTTGAATCCAGGGGGGCTTGCGCTTTCCACCGTTCCCATAAGCAAAAAAAAAAATCCCCAGTAAATTTATTATTCAATACAACTGCTTCAACAGCTCCAAACTTTACTCACTTTTGGGTTGAGAAAAGTAAAATTACCCAACAGGTGATTTTTGTGTGTGTACAGTTTTTGAAAAGAATTTCTTTTTCCAAAGGGCAGAATTTACAGGACAGTTTTAAATTACTTTTTTTGGTCCAAGAGTCCCAAAATGTATGCAACATCCCCAAATTTGTGTTGATGAAACTCAAATGCCGTCCAGGGGTGCCTAGGTACCCCTATAAAATGGCCCATTTGGGGAAAAAAAGTCCCAGATGGTACCAAAGTGTAAATCAAGGCTTTTTTAACCCCATTTGCAACTTTCTCAATCCCTGGGGGGTCTCAAAAAATTTTTTTGAGGGCTGCAAACTACCTGTTTGCAACTCAAATGGGTTGCAAACAAGTATTTTGCAACCCCCCCAGGGTTTCACGAGTTTTAAAAAAATCTGTTTGCAACTCTTGGAGTTGTGAACCTCCATTCAGGAATCATATGGGTTGTGAATTTAAAACTGCCCTCATAATTATCATTGTTTTATATGTTTTGAAATTGTTTTTTCTATCATGGTTGTCCTATTTATTAATTTTTTAACCAGGATAAGAAGAATCTCTTGGAAATTCATATTTTGCAAAATATGATGCACCCTATTGTTACTTTTGTTTTTTTGAATGCTATCATTTTTTTATGGTTCTCTATGATTAATTTTTCTAAAAAAATCCAAGTTTTTCTAATTGTGAATTTTTTGGATTCTTCTCAATCCCTTTTATCAGAATTGTTTTTTTTCAAATTAAATCATTATAATTTAAATTTTTAGAAATATTTTAATGATTATCTAGTTATTTCATAATTATCATTTTTTAATATGTTTTGAAATTATTTTTTCTATGATGGTTGTCCTGTTGATTTATTTTTGAACCAGGATAAAAAAACTCTCTTGAAGAAAGGCATGAGTATGGTAATTTGAAAAAAATCATGCCTTCTGGTATGTTTTTTCACCTGAGGAATTTTTTAAAAATGAAAAATTCATACCAATGTAAGAAACATGTGATTTGATTGGATTGATTCTTGGAAAACTTTTTCTTAAGTTCTGAAGGAGTTCCTGGGGTATGAGAACACACCTTTTGAGCATTTTTGAGCGCGCCAAGGCCTGAAAACATCACCTGAGGCCTTGGAGGCTAAAACCAGGCGTTCAGGAGCCCCGTGGGGTTTTCTTTGAGGTAGAGTTGTTTGGAGAATACAAATCTGGACACCAATTGAGTTAATAAAACATGTAAAAATTTGAAAAAAATTCATTTTTTCCCCAAGGAATCAAAACATTAAATGTGAGAAAAATATAAATCCAATAACTTCCCAAAAATGGAATATTTTGAGTGAAACATAAATCAAATTTCATCATCCATAGTAAGAAATATTAAGGCTTAATTTTTTGAGTACATTTTGGTATTTCTAATGGAATAGAAATACCTTTTTTGAAAAAATAAAAAAGGTATAAAAATTCTTCATTTACATATTTTATGAATAAAACTCAAATAGGACTTCTTAGTTTGACAAAAATATCATGAAGTATAAAAATAATGAAAAGAATTTTAAAATTAATTTTTTAGATCAATATTGTTGATGAGATTTCAACACCTTTGTACATAAAAAAAATAAAAATAAAAAAACTCTCTAGGGAAAATTATTTGTTCAAGGAGAGCTCCAATATTTGAAAACAGTCCAAAAAAAATTAACAAGGTGCAAATAAGATAATAAAAAATATCAAAATTTATTTATTCAAGTAAATTTTAATTGCTATGGTTAATTTTAATTACATTTTTTTACAAAATGGAAAACCAAATAAAGATGGAAAAAAGTGATATTTTAATTCCTTTGATGAATCACTTATTTTTACACTCTTTGTATCTGTTTTTATGCTGGTTCAAAGGTAATTTTTGTCACATAGATGGTTCCTTATATTCCATCAGAAATATAAAATTGGATCTAGAAAACCTTCATTTGTTATATTTTTTAATTATTCTTTACTTAATGATGTCTTTGTGGAAATAAGGCCTTACATTTAAATTATCTTCATAAAATAGGAATTTTCAGCACTTTTGCACTTCTTTTGATTCATCCAAAACAAATATCTATTTCCCATCAGAAAAATCTACATTTATCAAAAAAGAATTCTGTAAGAAATCAGGTAAACTAAACCAACCACAGACTTCAGTATCTGTGACAAAAGCACTTTGACAAAATTAACTGCAGTCCAAGCTGTTCTATATCACTCAATGGATTCTGTTGAAGCTTGGCTTAATGGCTGAATTTATAGCCAGTCATTTTTCTGCAATCCACTCAACAACTGTGAATGGATCTGCCCCAAGCGGGGAAGATCCTTACTGCCCTCACTGCTTTCATCCAGCTAGTACAAGTAGGCAAGGAGGAAGAAGTGCTTCCCCTTCCTTCTTCTTCTTCTTCTCCATCAAGCCCTCACTTTCAGTCACTCAGACTTCTCTGTTCCTCATTTGGTATTTCATCAAGATCCAACTCAAGAAACAAGTGATAGGTTTGATTTTTGCAAGGCTCTCAAGTTTATTTGATGTAGAAAAATTTTCTTTCCTCTTTTCTGATTACATAAATCCTTTCTAAGTTGTTTTATGTTGTTCAGAATTTTCCATATCCAAGGTATGCATTGGGAGGATGCAGTTTTCAACTTCTCTTATATTCTATAATAAATCTCTTTTGTGGTGTTAGGGTCTATTAGTCCTTGCAAGCTTGGGTACAGCATTCTCTTCTCCAGAACTCTGATCTTGATTTTTGATCCTATTGTCTAAAGACTTTGAGTAGTCTCTGGTTTTAAATCTATAAGTAATTAATTCTAATTGGGAATTGAATCCTTCACAATAAAAAGTCAAAAGCTCAAAATTGGATTGCATTCTTACATATCAACTGCAATCAATTCCAAAGAACAAACCAGAACACCAACATGACTGAATCACTCACAGCCACCATTCTCAAAACAGCCATTGTGGCCATTTCCCTGCTTATCCCAGACAAATTCTTTATATGGCATAACCGTGTCATCAACATGATGGATCTCCAAGGGAATTTGTACAAAAAACTTACATTAAAGAACACATATGGCAGTGGAAACCTTGTCAGACTCAGTTGCTTGGAAGATTTTTGAATTTTTACCATTCTTATTTCCAAACTTGACACAAATTTACAAGCCAACATTATCAATCCCAAGAAAGAGAAGGAAACTCATGGCATATGGAAAAATATTAATGAATACTTTTCCTCAAATCATTCATTGAACAGAGCCAGAATCTTCAAGGAGTTTGTGCAAACCCCGGTTTCCTACGGAAACATAACTGGTTTCATAACTGAGACTAAAACCACAATTTCTTTTTTACATGAAGTTGAAATTGATCTTCCTCCGGAAATTTCTTCTTATCTCATCTTGGGAAAACTTGTCAGCTTGCTACTATTGCAGAGCAAGCTGCAAAAGTAACAGAAATAACATAAAAATAATAATAATAAATTTAAACTAAGAAGGAGTAGGAAAACCATAAATATTATTACAGAAATGGATTCTCCACCCAAAATTAGGTAGGGTCACTCACGGACCCCACCCTTGAAATCCAACTCCTTATATTTTGAAATAGTTAAGGAAAGAAAGACCAAAATACCACGGCACCACTATTGAGCTTTTTGGCCAATTAAATACTTCCCACGTATTGTAATGTATAGGTTTTACACCTAAAATTCAGTCAGAATTAAGGTCTTGTGTATATTTTAGGAGTTACTGACGGAAATGTGTTTTGTCAAAATTCACGCACGCAGCCGCAGCAGCCAAACGCGCCTGCGCGCGGCTGAGATACAGCCCTGTCACTCCGTCAAGGTTATTTACGCAGCCCTGGGCCTCTGACAAGTACCCAGCCGCGGGACTACGGGTTGACAAAGTGACAGGCGGCCTGAAAAACTTAGGAACCGCATAAACATGCTACAACCCACACAGGAACATTCTAAATATGTAATAAATGTTCCTGTGGATAGTAGATCGTCTAAAATTACATAATATTATATAAAGATACTTAAATAACCTTTATACGTATTTTTATTAAATATAATTCAAAGTACCAAAAATTTCAAAAATAAGACAATGATAACTTCTAAAAATATATTAAAATACTTTAATATACTATTATGAGGATTTCTAGACATAGATTTTTTGTGAAATACTAAGAAAACTAATGATGTAAAAATGTTACATGAATTCCCATTAATTGTATTTTTAAGTAATTACTTTAGTAAATCAACTGAAACTCAAACATAAGGAGCAAAATCAATATCATGACTTTACTCCAATTATTTAATACATAATGAGAACTCACCTGACATCAGAATGTCCGTAGAAATGTCTATTAAAATAATTATTAACTGAATGGGAACATTTGGTAAGGATAATTAATTAAATAATACATAAATAGGACAGATTAGTGTTAGTCACACGTCCTAATATCAATTATAAAGTAGAATAGTTCCCATACCCTGAGGAATTGGATGCTACCCGTGCTACAGCACCAAGAAAACGTAAAAGGCTACCACTGGTTACCCTGCTAGCCTTAGTGTCCCTCCCTTTGAGCCCCTGTACCCCTCAGAGGGATAATATTGGGACTCCAAAAGCTATAAATAAAGAGCTCTTTTGAGGATATTGATCGGCAGAGACCCAGTTATATTTATATCCAGAAAAAGTGACAAGGTAATCAAGTACTTATAAGAGATAATTAAGTGATTTATGGCTCAGTCTGATCAATAATATCTGTCCTTAACCTCTTTTTATCAATTAAATCTGCTGAACAACCGTATAACCCCAGTATACACGTTTAACCCATTAGTGCACGTCCCAAACAGATACCCTAAGGATTTAATAATATACCAGTGAGTTTTATTATCCTTTTTCTGTTTTGGAAGCTTGATTAAAAGGCCCTGCCACTCCACCCTGTATTTTATATACATATTATCTTTGGTTAAAATATTCTTTAAACTAAAAATCCCAAAGTAACAAGGACTACGTGTTTTCATACTGAAATCCCTGAAGAGAGGTGTTAAAGATCCCCAATATAATTGTGGCCCCTCTATAAAAATATTTAATACTCAATTTATTAATATTGATCTATAAAAATAAACCATAACCAAACCAATCAACCTTGCAATAAGCTTTATCCAAGTATTTTATGGATTTTTGCTGCATCTATTAAATAATATATTAATTATTTATTCTATCACCTCTGGTAGCTAAAGGATAGCAAGGGTCTTGGCATCCAGGAGGCTGACCAAACTTCCCCCAACCATGGAAACTGTTTTTTAACAGATCACCCATTCAGATAAAAAGGTCAGTCCTGATCAATTTCTCAATCATCTTTCTATGTTCAACAGCAACAGATTCCTTAAAAATGGAATTGGGGCCAAATAAAAGGAAGAAGTGAGCAGTTCTGTGTCCCTCTTTAACTCCAGAATTAAACCATGAAAAAGAAACTGGAATAATCCTAAGGCCGCTCATCCAGAAGGTAGATTTTGGAAGTTCTATCCCTATCTAAGATCTCCTTTCCCTAAGAAAAAGAAGGCCAGCTTGACTGAATCCACTGGTCTCACTACCACTGTCAGCTCCTTTCACACTAGCTCTCTGTTCTCTCTAAAAACGTTTGTGGTAGACTTGGGATCCTCAAGACACATTCTTTCCTACCTCAATTTCTTCTCTCATCTAGAACAATAAATGACCCGACTTATCTCAACAAGCTTGGGTGCAGATGCGCTTTCCTAAAAAGGAGTTGGGACAATTAGGTTGATTGATGATGCAAGCATAGGGGTTCTCATTTTGGAAGTCCTATACTCACCCAAATCCACCACAAATCTTCTCTCTCTGTGTAGTCTTTTAATGGATGGATTTAGTGTGAATATGGGGAAGAATGATGTTGTTGTTAAGAAATATGGATTGATGGAATGTGGCTTCTACAAGAGTAATATCCCCATAATTTGCTTCACTGATGGAATGCACACCAATCCATTTTCACTTTTAACTAAGGAAAAGATATTCCATAAGTCACTGGACCACTCAAGCTATAGCAGAATTCTACAGAAAATGGGACTTTCCATTAAAAAGAAGTCCACATGTCTGGCATGTGCAATTAGCAAAATATCAAAGTCCCAATTCAATAATAAGCACCCTTGAGCCAAAAAACCCTTTCAAGAACTGCACTGTGACCTGGTGGGCAGTGAGTACCAACAGTGGCTTTTATTTACTCACTGTAGTGGACAGCTGCACTAGATTCTTCACTGTCATCCCAATTAAAAGCAAGATCAACATGGCCAATAACCTTAAGTACCTCATAGGGGTTGAATACAAAATATTTAAATACCCCAATGATCTTAAATTCTGACTGCAGAAAAGAATTCTGGAACACCAATATATCTGACTATTGCAAGGAAAACACCATCCAGCAAACCTTCTCCACGGCTTATTCCCCTCAGAAGAATGGATTGGCAGAGTGATTCAATCATCTTATCCTAGAATCCTTATACACCACTCTACTTGATTCTGAAATTTATAAGCCTTTCTGGAACACTATCATTGAATCATGCATGCTGGAACTCAATCAAATAACCAGTCATAAGTCCAAGAAGTCTCCTTAAAAGCTCTTTAATGGTAAGAAAATTAATTTTCACCAGGGCCAAATTGGGGTCTCTGGCTGGCCAGTGGCTTCATGTCACCATCCAGTCACATTTCCTGGCCCATTGAGTCACTTCAGAGGGAACTTCTATTCACCAATGAATATTCTTTAGTTCACCTCATTTTACAGCAAAATGAAAATATGATTCACATTGTATTACCATGGTGTAAATTGAATTTAAATTTTAATTCACCAATGAAAAAAACATGAACTCACTTGGATTTTCATGTTGATTCAACTGGCACTCACTTCAAATTCCCCATAAAATAAAAATTTGCAATAAAAGATAGTTTATTTTGATATCCCGGCTCAAATTTTTATGATCAATGTTTTATTCAATGGCCAGTTTCATTCTGATTAATGTCAGCATTTATAAAACAACCAATATTTTCCAGTTCATTTGACATTTATTTTTTTTGGAATTACCAATTCTGAATCACAATTTTTCACCATGTTTTTTCCAGCCTTTCAACTCGTTTGACATCTGGTTCATTTCTAAAAAATAGGTTATCCTTCATGACACTTGTTGATGGAAACTGGCACTTGGTCTCCAAATTTTCATGGGGGTTTGTGGGTAACATGCCAATATTCATTCTGCTCAGAAACTTTGATCAGAAAGTGTGGGAATAATTTAAAATCTAAAATGATAAAATAAATTGGGTATCATGTTTTCATATTGTGTGTCATCTGTAATGATGGGGAAAAGGCTAATGCAGTCAGTGGGAATCCCACCCACATTGACAGATTGCATGTGGCTTTCTCTAAACATTGAGTTACAAATGCTTGGAGCAAGGTGTACATCACAACACTATGGAATTGACTTTGAAAGCTACAAAATTTAAATGAATCTTTAGAGAATGTACCACTGTCTTGATAAGTCTGCTTGAGACATGAAATTATTGAGGATTTATCCCATCAAGCCACCATTTTCTGCTCAATCAAGCTTGACACACATTCTTTCCAATCGGTTATATTTTTCTTCTTCTCTTTTTGAACTCAAAAAGATCCCATTACTGTTTTTTTGCCATTTTTGGGGCAGTCCCAACTGTTATTGAGCAGGGATTCATGGAAGCAACAATGGTGGGTCCTGCTCCCTAACAGCTGGATAACTGTTGTGTTGGCCTGATTTATTGCAACAAGGAAGCAAAATAAAATTTTTGACAGCTATCCAACCTTGCATTCCTCAAAAAATTGTCAAATTTGGCAAGACAGTTGTAGATACTCTTAGGCATTGAAAAGAAAATGCCAACAATGTTGTGATGTAAACCTTGCACTAAGCAGTCTAGCTCAACAGTTATAGAAACTCACATGCAATGGCTCAATGTTGGTTTAACTCCCAGAAACTTTGTTATGCTTTTCCCAAATTTATTACAACAATTCAGTGCAGTTTTTGCTGCAAGATTTTTGACAATATAAATTACATGGATTGGCTTTGAAGTAATAAGTGATATGTAGAACAAGCATGATATGCCAATTTTTGAATTTGGCACATTGATGTTTATGAGTGCCCTGAGATTTGTATTGTTGTGTTTTATAATGGTACAACTTGGCACAAATTTACCAACAAAATCTAAAATAAATAGGTTAACCTTCTCAGGCATCAGGGGAAATAGCCACCAATGCACATTTATTCATTTCCATTGAGAAAAATCAGCATTGGGACTTGAAAAATGTTTCTTTTACTATTTGGGTATTAATTTGTGACAAATAATGCATTTCTGATTGGCTCCAATCACCAAGAATGGCATTGCTTCATACTTGATCTTCAATCAAAGAAATGTAGCTTTCAGGCTTTCTAAAAATATAAATAGGTTCATCCTTGGTTGTTTGGCATCCTCTGTATCCTCCCCTCTTCACTTCCAACCATTTACAACAGAATTTTTACTATTGGAGATCTATTCTGATCTCATGTCCAAAAGTCCTGTTGATTGTGAGTTTCCTTGTGGTATTAAAAATCTATTTGGTAAAACTCATGCGCTTTGAATTGTTCAAAGTTAACTCAAGCTTTGGAAAGTAGATCTGTGTTTCAATTACAGCACATGAAGTCCAGATCTAAAAGATTAATGCTTGATTGAAGTTACAGATAACCCAGTTACACATCAATATAAAGAGTCTTTTCCAATGAGTTCATTGGAAAAGAGTATTGATAACGCTGATAGGCCAAGTGGGAAGTTCAAATTTTTCACAGGTTGAAAATGGAAAGAATTAATCACAGAAAAAATTTGACAATTTTGTTGGTACAGTTTCTGTCCCAATTTCAGCCTGACAGGAAAAAAAAGAGTCAAAAGGGTTGCGGTCTTCAAAAAAAAGCCTACCAAAGGCAGGAAATGTTTATCCAACAAGTCGTATGTTCTCCTATTTATGGTAGAGATGTTTGTGGGCTTATGTAATAATGCAATCTTGATCTAGTCCGCACTAAAAGGTCCCCAGTTGCTCCATCTGGAAGTCAAGGTAGGTATTGTCACACGACCACCCCACGTACTATAGGGCAATTCTTAGATGATTGTGAGCGCAAAGGAATACCAAGTGCAAGGGCAAGTGCAAATAGCAAGACCCAGTTGCAAAGTGCGAGCTTGGCTATGCCACTCAACAAACGGCGAGATGAATGGAAGGTGTTCCAAAGAAGGAAACTCAACCTGAGTCCAATGTGATAACTAGGTTGCAGCAAAATGCAAGAACGTATGAAATTAACTAACTGAGGAGACAATCATCAGGAAAGGGGATAGCCCTTATAAGGTAATCCAAAGTGACTAGATACAATCTGATGATGAGCTAACTACAGGTGGAGTGGTGAGGCAATGAATGAAAGAAATGGAATAGGAAATGAAGCAGTGGTATAGATCCAAGGTCTTAGCGTAAGTGCGAGAAAATAGAATCTGAGCGTACAATTGCATGACAAATTGGGATAAGAGCGAGTGATGTTGAAGGTAATGCAAATGAGAGGTAATAGTGTATGCAGGGTAGGGACTAGTCCAATTGTGAACTATACAGTAGTGATGGCTTGGTTAGACGTAGATGCGAACTAACAAACAATGCATGACCAAAGATGGAAGTCCGAGGTTGTTGATTGGCCAGGGAAGGAGATTGGATCTCATAATGGATGGTTGACCGGTATGGAGTTAACTGCTAAGTTTGCAAGTATATACTGAGTTGGTCCCCAAGATTGGAAGGTCAGCGCAAGCCAGAAGAAATAGCGGATTGCACCATTGATGTTGTGCTTTTATTTGTGTCACGCTTTTAGACTGAGGTAGATGGTACTGAGGAGAGGATATGTTGAAGTGGTGAAGACAATAATCCTTAAGTGCAAAGGGTGATAGTTGCCCGGTTATAAAGACGCGAGCTCCTGCAAGCGTTCAGGTAAATTTTCCCATTGATCTCAAGTTGTTTAATTATAACTGTATACCCTTATACATTACTTAATTCATTACCCAATAGTTTTTTATAAATTTTGTAAAAATGTTGTCATTGTCATCACACTGTTGCAAAAACTGTATTTGCCGCAACAAGCGTTGTATTCCCAGTACTGCAGTCCAAGGTCTCCAAGGCAAGTGCAAGCAATGTCAGCTTTGCAAGGTGGCATGCAACTTCCCTATAAATGTTGAGTTGACCGTCAAGGGTCCTTTGGAATCATCAAGGGAGATGCGAAGTTGTAGGTCTGCGCCAAGGGTCAATTACGAGATACCACCATTGCCAGAGATCAAATACTTGGGGACGCGAGTTCCTGGTGAGTACTAATCAGGACTAACTAATGAACTTGAAATAGTAACTAATTATTTGCTTGTTTTCTAGTGTTGCCTTGTTTTCAAAGATATACTACTAACACACCACCACCACCACCACCTTACTGGGGACCGCCAACGGATAACCCGGGGACCCAGATGAATGCCAAGGTGCAAGGCAAGGTATCCGGTGCAGAACCGGTAGGAGTTATCACCGAGGAAGCAAGGGAGGAAGAAGAAAACGCAGCGGAAAGAGAAGCAGAGAGAGAAGCGGAAAGAGAAGCGGGAAATGGAGAAGAAGGAAATGAAGAAGAAGGAGATGAAGAAGACGGAAGGGAGGAATTGGCTGGGACGGAAGGAATGGAGGGCCAAGGCAAAGCGGATTTGGTGCGAAGCGTATTGCCGGTCAAAACAGATGCAAGGCGCCTGACGGACAATATTGGAGAAGGCATGTTGGGTGGCCAAAGGAAGAGAGCATATGAAGAGCTCTTGGAGGAAGGTGGATGGAATGCACGGCCAAAGCAAGCTTGGGTTGCAAGGTGCAAGGAGATTTTTGAAAGGCACATTGTAACGGAAGTGCTGGTACTTTGAAGAATGTCTGCATTGATAAAAAATGAAGACCTGGATACCTTTTGATCCATGGTTGCGGAATTGACGGAAAATTGGGAGGATGCAGAAAAAGAGATAAAAGAAACTTTGTAATTTAATGTTTATTATTATTATTATTTTTTATATTAAAAAATAGAATTATTATTATTATTTTTTTTTTAATAATAAGTGGAAATGAAGAGAAAATGAGAAAAGAATAACACAGTGAGATGGAGGAGTTAAATGATGAAAAAATGGTGAAATAAGATAAGTTTTAATGGGATGGAATATGGAATGGAGTGGATTGAGTAAGATGAATGTGGAATGGAATGAAATGGGATTGGATGGAATGGAATGAATTGGATGGAATGGAATGGAATGGGATTGGATGGGATGGAATGCAGAATGGGATTGGATGGGAAAGAATCATGATTTCCAAGGTTTGCAAGGGGGCTCGCATGGAATTCTCAAACCAGATTGGGTGAATTGCAAAGTTGATGGGCTGGTTCCCACGAGGTGTGATCTTTGTCGGACTGGAAGCCAGACCATTCAACAAGGTATTGAAGTTTTCCTTTGTGTAACCTGGAATCCAGAATACGGCTAACTTCCCACTCTTGATGATTGAGGACAGTGACCGGTTCAGGAGGGGGATGAGTCTTTCCTGGGTATAGGACTCAAGCTGGCTCTAGGAGAGACACATGAAAGACCGGGTGGATACCTTGCCATTTTGCAGGTAAAGTAAGTTTAAAGGCAGTAGAGGAGATGAATGATTCTACTTTAAAGGGGCCAAGCTTTCTTTTGGAGAGTTTGCCAGTTGGGCGAGTACTGCGAATGTTACAAGCATCAAGCCATACTTGATCTCCTACTGCAAAGGTTGGAGCCAAAGTGTGAGATTGGTCTGCTTTCTCCTTATAGCGCTGGTTTGCTTCTTTGAGGTTGGTTTGAAGTTGCAATTGAAGGGATTGAATTTGTTCAAGGTAATCGGTAGCAGGTTGAGAAGGTGCTACGTGAAGGGAAGAGAAAGTCGGGTTTCTACCATAAAGAGTTTGGAAGGGCGACTGTTTGGTGGAGGAATGAGTGGAGTTGTTGTAAGCAAATTCGGCTAGTGGGAGCCATTGCGACCAGTTGTCTTTATGGTAGGCAACATACATTTGAAGATATTGTTTGAGGATCTGATTAACTCGCTCGGTTTTCCCATCCGTTTCCGGGTGGTAAGCCGTTGATAAATTGCGAGTAATCTTCAAATATTGGCATAGCAAGGTCGAGAAGCTTGAGACAAACAGAGATCCACAATCACTAACTATATTATCAGGGAGGCCATGTTTCGAAAATAAATATTCTATGAACAAGTTAGCCAAGTCTTCTGAAGAGGCCGTCACATTACTGCGTAAAAATAAAGCCATCTTTGAGAAGCAATCTACTATTACTAGAATAGCATCATATCCACTAGAAGGAGGTAATTGAGAGATGAAATCCATAGACAGCAAGTGCCAAGGACGAGGCGGAATTGGAAGTGGCTGGAGCAGCCCATACTTCCGGTGTTTCAAGGAATTGTTACGATTGCAATCATAGCATGCGCTAACATAGTCTTTTACTTCTTTGGTCATACCAGGCCAGTAGAAGTCTTGTGCAATCAATTGGTAGGTTTTATCCTTCCCATAATGACCAGCAAGCGGAGAATCATGCCGTGACTCAAAGATATCTAACTTAATGCAAGAATTATCTGGTACTACTATACAATTATCATAAGCTAAAAAGTTATTATCATCTATACTGTAACTACTATCTAATACGTTCGCACTTTTGTGAAGTTTGATGCACTTGGGTTTGTCGCGTTGAGCTTGTCAGAGTTTGGAAGCCAAATCTTGTAAGCAAGCGATGATCGAACTGAGTTGGGCAGATTGGGTTGAGAAGAGTGTCCTAACGTTTTCAGGGTTGTTTTTGGCAAAGGTGCTCCCCCCCCTGGGTAAAATTCGTCCCAACGTGATAAAGCATCAGGAACTACCGCTTGTTTCCCAGGACGGTACGTGATTGTAAAGTGGAACTTGGAGAGGTATTCAGCCCTTTGTGCCTGTCTACGTGTGAGGACTTTTGAGCTCATGAAATACTTTAAAGAATTATGATCAGTTGAAACCTCAAAGGATTCCTTAAGACTCAAAAGGTATGAATGCCATTTCTTCAAGCAGTAAACAATTGCAAGAAGTTCCTTGTCATGAATCTCATAGTTAAGCTCTGCAGAAAGCAACTTGCAAGACTCAAAAGCTACGGGGTGAAAGAGAGAAGTGGAAGGAGAAAACTGCAAGATGACTCCTGCAATAGCATAGTCACTTGCGTCTGTTTTGACAATAGTGCAAGCTAGCTCGTTGAAGTGAGCGAGTATTGGAGCAGTGGTGAAAGCTTTCTTCAGAGCTTCAAACTCCAAAGCAGCTTGTTTTGTGAAAAGAAAAGGAGTGTCTTTTTGAAGAAGGTTAGTAAGATTCACGGTTTTTTGGCGTAACGCGCAATAAACCTTCTATAGAAATTACTGAAACCAAGGAAAACTTAAAGAGATTTAACGGAAGAAGGTGGGGGCCAGTCCAATATGCGTTTGCTTTTGGCGGGGTCCATCAATAGTCCTTGCTGCAAGACTACAACACCTAAAAAATGAAGAGAAGAGGAATGGAACTTGCACTTAGAGGCTTTTGCAAACAGGTCATTCTTGCAAAGTTGCTGTAGCACCTCTTGCACATGTGCGATGTGATCTTTGAGGTTTCTCAAGTAGACTAGTATATCATCAAGATATACCACGAGGTATTTACCTACAAGATTGGAAAAAATGTTGTTGACAAAATTTTGAAAAGTGGAAGGAGCATTGCAGAGGCCAAAAGGCATGACGGTATACTCATAGCTGCCAAACCGGGTTCTCATTGCAGTTAAATACTCATGACCTTCCTTAATGCAAATTAGGTTATAGGCACCTCAAAGGTCTAACTTTGAGAAATAAGTAGCTCCATGGAAGAGGGTAAGAAGATGTGACATAGGCAGTACTGGATAGGCATTTTTCCGGGTTACCTGGTTCAGTTTCCTGTAGTCAACACAAAGGCAAAGTCCGCCATTCTTTTTTGGTACAAATAGGACAGGAGAACCAGTGTTCAAATCGCTTGGTCAAAGAAATCCTTTTGCTACATTTTCCGCAATGTAGTCTTGAAGCGCAATTGATTCTTGCGTTGAGAGAGAGTAAACTGGTCCTGGTGCTGGAGGTGGGCCAGTAAGTTCAATCTTGTGATCATAAGGACGGGATGGAGGCAGTTTATCTGCTTTTGCTGCTGAAAAGACGTCAGCAAAGTCATGATAAACCAAGGGTAAAGACTCTCGAATTATTTCTAAATCTTCAATCTTGTCATCTTCAAGCATTGGGTTGAGGTGCTCGCATGGTGCGAGAGGATTAGGGAGCTCAAAATACACCATTTGGTTGGTGTCTGTTTCTCTTTGAAGGAAAAGGAAAGAGGTAAGCTGGATAGGTAAGCAATAACTCCTAAATCTGAAGAGGGAATTTGAGAATGAAGGTCAGGATATTGCAAATCTCCTGGCGGAAAAGTGTCATAAAACTCAATGAAAGTGTCAGGTAAGCTGTTTAATTCCTGATTGACGGAAAGGTTAGTGTTCTGGGGGTGCGAGGTTCAAAGGTTAATTACTCCTTCTTGCCAATTCACATCCGGATTCCAGTAAACTAGGAAATCATGGCCTAGAATGATATCATCCATTCCGGGTATAGCCAAGACAAATAAATCCCATTCAAAGCTGGGGAAATTGAAAAATGCAAAGGTCCATTTTGCCTTTTGAGAAACCCAATAAGAGGGTTCAGTCGCACTACTTACTAGATAGATGGGAAATTTATCTATCTTGGAACGCGTAAGATTTTTGGAAGTGGAAAAAGATTCACTGATGAAGGAAACATTAGCGCCGGAATCAAGTAATACTTGATAAGGAGTGTTGTTGGAATGGAATAGGATAAATCTCAAACTTGGAGCACCTAGTGACTTGCAAGTGCAAAGATTTACTTGCGGTGATTTAGATAATGTGTAGTTTTTCCTGTGAGTATCAGAAAAACTACAAGCTAATTTTTTGACTTCTTAGCCGCTTCACGCGCTAACCGCTTCGCACAGCTGTCAAAATCATGTTTACCTCCACAATACATACACAGCCCGTTCTTTTCCCTTCGCAGTTGTTCCTCACTTTGAAGCATCCCGGTTTCTTTGTCCAATAACTTCGGAGTTTTGGCAACGGCTTTCCCTTTTGAGTTGGAGTTTGAAGTCGGGGTTGGTTTGGATGGTTTTGGGTTCCTCGTGTTTTGCTTTGAGGAGTCGTCCACCTTTGGAGCCGAGGTGGATGATCCATGGTTGTTTCGCCAAGAGCAATTCTTGTCATGATAGCCATTATCAAGCTCAATCACTTGATTGATTAGCTGCTGAAGCAAGGTTGTCTTATGACCTCCTACTGCGAGCTGTTTGATTAAGCGTGCCGGTAAACCCTTTTGGAAAGGGAATAGAAGAGCGGCCTCATTCCACTGGATCCAAGACTGCAAGGTTTGAAAATGAGAAATATAAACGGAAGCTCTACTATTCTCCTTCATAACTAAACTATTAAGTTTGTATTTGGCGTTTCAAAATTCATTGGGATTGCCAAACAGGGTGAACAATTGTTGCTCGAATTTGTCCCAGTTGTTGAGAATACAAGTGGGACTGTTGTTGGATAAAAGTTTGAGGTACGGTTCAAAACACTGCAAGGCTCTTCCTCCTAAGAAGGACAAAGCATACATAACTTTAGGTCTATTGGAAGGGAAATTGTTGGAGTCGTTTGAAAAGATGATTTTACAAGACTGTAGGTAGGATCTAAGCTTATGAGGATGTTCTCCTGTAAAGTGATCATGTTGTTTCATGCCCGGAGTGCGAAAACTAGGAGTGCTTGGACTAGATTGCTGGGCACCATGAGTGAGGGCCTGAATCAATGTTGAAAGCAGGGTTGGAGCATTGGGCTCTAGAGAAGTAGTGCGAACCCCTGGTCTACCACAAGTCAAGGTTTCATTGGAAGAATGGTTGGAGTCTGCGAATTCCGCGAGAGGGTCCATCAGAGCATCCCGTGGAGGGGCCTGAGGATCATTGAGAGGTTCCACAGATGGCAATTTAGAAGGAGGAACTGGATCTAAGGGTTGTTGGGCCCAAGGAGCGCTGGTTTTCCCTACCCAATGGATCTCATCATTGTAAGGGGCAAGGGAAGTGTTCCCGGTTGAGTGAGTACGTGACATCAAAAAAGAAGAAGTCTACTATAGGTTGGCAGGCTACAATAGATGAGTTGAGTTAGTTAATTTACTGTCACACGACCACCCCACGTACTATAGGGCAATTCTTAGATGATTGTGAGCGCAAAGGAATACCAAGTGCAAGGGCAAGTGCAAATAGCAAGACCCAGTTCCAAAGTGCAAACTTGGCTATGCCACTCAACAAACGGCAAGATGAATGGAAGGTGTTCCAAAGAAGGAAACTCAACCTGAGTCCAATGTGATAACTAGGTTGCAGCAAAATGCGAGAACGTATGAAATTAACTAACTGAGGAGACAATCATCAGGCAAGGGGATAGCCCATATAAGGTAATCCAAAGTGACTAGATACAACCTGATGATGAGCTAACTACAGGTAGAGCGGTGAGGCAATGAATGACAGAAATGGAATAGGAAATAAAGCAGTGGTATAGATCCAAGGTCTTAGCGTAAGTGCAAGACAATAGAATCTGAGCGTACGATTGCATGACAAATTGGGATAAGAGCAAGTGACATTGAAGGTAATGAAAATGAGAGGTAATAGTGTATGCAGGGTAGGGACTAGTCCAATTGCAAACTATACAGTAGTGATGGCTTGGTTAGACTTAGATGCAAACTAAAAAAAAATGCATGACCAAAGATGGAAGTCCAAGGCTGTTGATTGGCCAGGGAAGGAGATTGGATCTCATTATGGATGGTTGACCGGTATGGAGTTAACTGCGAAGTTTGCAAGTATATACTGAGTTGGTTGCCAAGATTGGAAGGTCAGCGCGAGCCAGAAGAAATAGCGGATTGCACCATTGATGTTGTGCTTTTATTTGTGTCACGCTTTTAGACTGAGGTAGATGGTACTGAGGAGAGGATATGTCAAAGTGGTGAAGACAATAATCCTTAAGTGCAAAGCGTGACAGGTATTCATAAATTTTTGCAGAAATAACTCCTTGTAAATTTATCACTCCACTTTTTAGGACAAGTGACTACTTCTGAATGGGAAATAAAAAATGCACAAAGACAAGCCAAAGCAGCAGCAAGGAGAGAAAAATTAATATTCCAACGCAGAAAGAACGAAGAGGTTATTGGAAAGTCTGTCTCCTCAACAAAGCAAATGGAATTGCATGGTGCAGATGCAAAAAATTTGGCAGCCCCAGGAGTGACCTCTTTGGACATTGCCTTGGAACAAAATTTGGATAAGGAATATGAAGGTTGGTGTATCTAATTGTGCTTGAATCAAACAAAATGACTTAGAATTGGTTAAAATTCTTTTGAAAAGAGAGACTAGTAAACCCGCTTGAATCAAGAAGAGAGACTAGTAATACTTGTGAGTGAAGCAGAACAATGTTCTCAGAATCCTTCACATTTAAAAAATGTTTTTTGATAGTGGCTTCATCTGAATTTTACGCATCTGAGGCATTGGAAAAAACCATACCAACAATAATTTAAACAGGTATGTGTAAATTATTTGTGACTTCTAACCTTTGGCAGGCATTTTGATTTGACTTATTAAAATTTTCAAATTAGGCATGGAAGAAAACCCACCACAATCTTCAGAAAAACTATCAGGGGGCAAAGAGAAAAAACCTGACACACTTGAAGCTGCTTGTTGAATTGGAGAATCAAGTTCAGGGGGACAATCTGTGGATGTTCTCAAGACACAGATTCTAGGTGGGCGTATTGATATCATAGGTGTGTTTGATCTCAAACATTGAGTTGAAATTATAGAACTGAAAATTTTATTCCATAGCTCAAAACACACGCTTGCCATCGAGTGGTGACACAGATTGTAAGTTATTTCAGAAATGTAACACACTTCAGAAATTTGATGGGAAATTCTTTTTAATATTAAATATAGGTTCAGGCCCTGAGAGTGAAATTTCTGGGGAAAAAAAGGATAAGTCTGATCAGGGATTAACCAGCTCAATTTTCAAGAGATCATTAAGGCCCCAGGTTTCTGAATTGCATGATAGAAGCCCTAGTGAATCCATTTCCAGAAATGTGCATGATATACTAATCCCAAAAGGTTTGGTAAATGTCCATGGTGTTCTGGAGAGTTCTGGTTTGGGTTGGAGAGATTTATCCAGGGGAAGTGAGTCGGAAGAATCAATCAGGCTGCATCTGTTCCAACCAGTGCAGGAAAATTGGGATTTTTGGCGTGGAAGATTGAATTCCCAGGGTGAGTAACATGTTCTTTTGAAAATTATGTGTATGGGCACAATGGCTTATTTATGACCAATTTAGAACGCTCAAGTTGTTCACAACAATCACATAATATACGGGATAATCAAAAATATGACAGTGGAAAAGGATTTGAGACAGGTACCCTGATACTTTGTTATGGAGAAGGTTGGGAACCAATTGATTAAAACACAGAAAATTTTGAAGTTATGTGATAAATTGATATGATTCCTGACAACAGTAATAGTGATTTATTTTTAAATCCATACCTAAGTGATAAGCCCAAAATCAGAAAAAATGAGAAAAATTTCAAATGTCCATGATGGTGCTTCTAAATCACAGGAAGATCCAAGGCATGTGGCTGGAGAACTGCGAAACATGGAAGGGTTTGAGAGTGGGGATCAATGTGAATTGGATGGTACAAATTCTAGATTTGCATTAATAATGTTGCCAGAAAGCCTGGTGATGAGAAAAATTTATTTTAGGATTTGAGAACAAGAATAGCCAAAGCAATTACACACCAGGGAAAAAAGCCCAGAAACCAGAGAATTGGAAGATGGAAGGTAAATTACCTGTTTATTCAATGAATTACTGGATGCTGACAAAATCATCTAAAGCTGCTTCTGGGGAGATATTAAAGAGAATGTCTATGAGGCTTTAAGATTTTGATAGAGAAATTCAAATGGGACTTTCAAAAAAAGGTAAAATTTTGATTTGAAATCTAGAAAGAGGATAACAAGCTGATTGGTAGCATGTTTCATTTTTTTAGGAGGAAGCAGCAATCAGCCTTCAAGGAATAAGAAAAATAATGTTGGCCACCATTGGAGGATCTCAGAACCTCCTAGAATAAATCCTCCTGTACAATTGGGATCTCAATTGAGATCCAAGAGACTTGCAGAAGATGCATTTCCAACTCAACATAAGAATGTTTTCTCCCAGGGAAATTATGGTAAATATTCATAAAATGAGGTTATTCAAAGAATCATCAATTTAAGCCTTTGGGATATTTTGAATTAGATGATTTCCTCAGGATTCCCAAGAAAGGCCGTTTTGAATATCTGGAAGAGAGTTGAGATGGTATGTTTTCCCCTAGAATTTCATATGGCATTAGCTAGACCACAATGCATCTAATCAATAGCTCATGTGTTAGAAGAAGAATTATTATCTCCTATTGCAAGGATGGACAAAGGCAAGCAAAGGGAAATTAGCCCAGGTGAGTATTTTAAATGTTCAAGCAGTTGTTCAAGAGCTAAGCATTAGGATCAAACACAGATATATCTGTGGAAGTTGCACAATTACACTCCATATTCAGTGTGGGTGCATTAGCACAGGGTTCAAGCCAGAGGAGAGTAATATGGGCTCCAGGTCCAAGAGGTAAGAAAATAATTGCAGGAAGAAATATTATCCAATTATTTAATTTATTTTGAATTGGTAAATAGATGTGGCCTCACTTGAGGAAAACATTTCTAGGGCTCAAGAAGCTGCAGTCCATATAAAAGTCCCAGGCAGTATTCAATCACCAATTCCAGGAAGAACACACCAAGAAGTGCCATTTACGCCCAGTGCAAGTGAACAATGCCCCATGGGTACTCCTCAGCGTATATTCACCGGAAGAGCCCCTGAATGGAGAACCACACCTTTCCCCACCCCACGTGCTGCTGGAGCTGTGACATTGCAAGATCTTCCTCATGCAAATGAGACCCATAATTCAAACTTTGCAAAACAAGCACCAGGAGAAGCAATGCTGCTGAACCAAATCAATGTGAGCCATTGGTTTAAAAAGAATCTTGTGCATTAATTCACTTCCTCATTATTATTTTGGCTTGTAGCACAATCAATGAACAACATTCAAATTCAAGATGAACATTTATCCAATGATCAGGTAAAGTTTTTTTGTAGTGTATGCCTGGTTGTTGGGAAAAACAATTGACTGTGATGTCACAAACTTTAGTGGACCCACTCAAAGCTGAGGATTATGCTGCAGACTCTAGAGCACGTCAAAATCAAGGAATCTGGAGGAAAGAAGCCCAATCAGCCAAACATCAAACCCAAAAAGAGAGGATGACAGAACTTAGAGGAGAGCTTCCAGATGGAAGTGAAATAATGAAGAAAATTGTCCATAAACATGCCAGGCCCCTCATGGATGTGGAAGGAAATGACCTCCAAAACCTCCCTGCACCACCACTACAAGATGAGAGGGACCTTGCAGTTCAACTTTCAAAGAGTCTCAGTTTAATTCAGCCTACACCAACAGCCCCTGAAACAATCAACAACAACACAAAAGCATACAAAAGTTGGGTCCAAAACAAAATCCGGGAGCTTGGGCTAACACGTTTCACATTTGATTGGAAAATTTCATGGAAGCATCCATTTAACAGTCTCATGGACCTTCTGTTTTTCAGGACACTTGACATGGCCCTGCATTTGGGGGAATATAAAAGGTGCCTGTGGTCCCCCAATCATGCCACTCATGCAGTTGTGTCAGTTATCCTTGAAAGGTATTTTTCACACCTGCAGTCTGAATGGAAGCTGGTGCAAAGATCTGGTGAACAGGCTTTGGAGCATCAGAAAGCCAAGGCATGTGCCCTCAAGACAACAGAAAGAGTGAGTGAAATTTGCTGATAGAATTCTGAATTGATGAAGGGCCACTGAGTTTATTCAAAATAAATCACAGCTTGCTGAAAGAAGGAAGAAGTGGTGTGATGAAAATGGTTATTTTGAGCTGGCAGCACAGTTCAATGACCCGGCCATATGCTCTGACACCAAGGAAGTTTTAGTTGGCCAAGTGACACAGCATCACCAAACAAAACTTGAATGGAGGTCAGATTCCTTTTCCAACCTGGTCAAAGTTATAGACCATCAAATACAAGTGGGTGCAAGAATAGGAAAAAGCAGACAACAAAAAAACTTCATTATCAGAGAATATGGCACTAAATATGAAGAGAATCCACATATATCAGAGAATAAAGCATTCCAAGTGTACAACCCTTCTTGGTTGGCCACATTGACAGCTGCAACAAGGGAGAGCCTTAAAATCACAAACACCAAGATCATGCCAGAGGATGGTCAACCCTCAACTTCCACAAGGCCTTAGTCTATAATAAATATCCCCCTTGATATAAATTTGTATTTTTGCAAATGATTTCAGTTCAAGAAAGCTTGTAATAACTCCCTCCAATCATTTGTAGTTAAAATGGTTGACCTGATATATCAGATAGAACCATAAAATACATGCAAGTATTGTGAAATTCATGATCAAAAAACTTACTGTGCCAGCTGCTCCTAACGCCTTTGCACCTATGTAATTCATGTGTTTTCAAAATTAGTCAATCAATCAAGTTTAAAACTTGTGTTGAAAGGAAAAAGCTTTCCATTTGAATTTTGGTCTTTATTGTGTCTGGGGTAATGAGATGTAATACTTGAAAGTTTTTGTTTTGACCGATTCTGTGCAGACAGTCAACAGCATGGGCTTCAACAGTTGGGCTCCAATGGGGCTCCTGGTGGCAACATTCATACTGATTGAGACTTTCATTCCAATTTTACAAAATGCTTGTGGGAAGCATACATACCATTAGAATACAAACAGAAGCACATGTAATATTGAGCCCCACTCCAGCTGCTTGGATTGAAGCAAGGAGGATTGAGATGTTACTTTTTGTTTCAAATTGGCACAAGCAGCTGTCTTTCCCATTTGGATCCACTTGTCCATCCAGCCTTAGGAATGGAATTCCTCTGTCTTCAAATACAACAGCAAGACTAGGACCATTGGAATTCAGTGATTTTCATGAAGGATGGAATACTTAATCACAACTCACATGTCAAGCATACATGCCCAAATAGAAAAAATGACCACTTTGAGTTTTTCTTGCATATAATCAGACATTGGTGAGAAAATTTGGAGTATCGCAGATATCTTGAAGCTCAAGAGACATAGCTTTGGATTGATTTCATGGATGATGAGTTCCTTTGTCACTTTTTGTGATTGCTGTGATTCAAATTTGGTGATTTCCCCTGAAGAAGTGAGGCCAAGAGCAGGATTGTGAAGCAGGGGATGATTGCAAATCTCATGCAGGCCTTGGATCATGTGGAGGAAGTTTGACTGTGTTTTTTGGCCAGTATGAGGGAGGTTTTTGGCAAAACAAGTCAAAAACATTTGATGATTCTTGTTTTAATATTCCTTGAAAGGAGTGAACAGGGGTTTCAGGATTTTCTTGTGAGTTATTGGCAGCAAAAAAGGCAGTTCCCTTGATTTGGTCCTTCAAAGCAGACAATGTGGGAGAATCAACTGAATTGGCTTGAAATTGGAGTTTTTAAGATGTGGAAGCAGCATTTGTGGCCAGTCATTCAAAGAATTCTGATCATTCATGCACAGAAATGTGAGAAATGATAGTAAATCATGAATACTGTTCTGTAAGGGAGTTCCAGTCAGACAGACATGTTTTGAAGCCTTGGGGCAATATATTTCAATCTTTGTTTTTGATTCATTGGTCCTGATTACACTTCAAAATTACCAGGATCAATATGATGTTTCATACATGAACTGAATATTAGTTAAACTGCTTACTGTGCTTCATCAAGTATGAGCCTGTGCAAAGTGTAAGAAAAAAGCCTTGATTTTTGTGGAAATTGGACTTTTCTTGTGAATAAAAAATTCTCTTGTGATGATGGAGTATGTTGTCAGAACTGAATTGGAGCTTGTGACTGCATGCAATGCTATATTGTGCCAAGAGGGCCCATGATACAGAAAATATTCAATTGTTTTTGGCCAGGTATGCTTGATTATTTATTTCTCCCAATTATGCAGCACCCATGAAGGACATATGAACAAAGTTGAATGAAGGAAATTTCCAGGATCCCCTTGCAGTTGAAAAGAAGAGGTCTTCCCAAGGGTTGCGGAAATAAGGGAAATGGCTTGGAGTGATTTGCAAAGTCCAATGTCATCCGCAAGGATAGAGCCAAGTGGAGTATTGGGAATTGAGAGTGGATTGGAAACCAATATTGTTTTTCCACTGAAAATATGCTCCAACAAAAAAGATCTATTAGAGGGCATTATCTTCCACAGTGATTTTCAGGATTCTGAAGAGAAATGTTCTTGATCAAGGAGGAAGGCCAGTCCCTGTTCTTGATGTGGCAGAAGTTTTGTGCAAATAATAGCCTGTGGGGGAGTTTGGGGTGGAAGGTCACAACCACTGGGAATCAAGAGAAGCTTTGAATCCAGATTTGGATTAAATCTCAAACTGGTAGGATTTGCAAGGGGAAAGGTTGGAAGCTGGCAGCCAGAATGTTGTTCAGGCTGGTAGTTGCAAGGCCATGTTGGAATGATACTAGAATCAAGCATATCATCAAGCAGCTTCTTTGCTTTCTCCATGGCACAGAATATCCACAGATCCATGTCAAAGTGAATTAAATTGGATACTATGACATTTATTACTAGCTCCACACAAATGGAATCGTTCATGGAGTGCTCTGATTTCCAACCACCAGCTGGTCCAAGAGCAGTTGTTGAAGGAAGGTGTGGAAAGAGAGCCTTTGAAACATGCATAGTTAGTTGTCCCACCAGAGTATTTACATTATCAAGAAATATATCTACTACATCATCTGACTTCTTCAGATAGACCCAGAAAAATTTTGATTTCTGGGGCAATTTACTTAGAAAAGTAGTCTTGAGTGCTATTGGGGAGGAAGAGATAATTCCAAAGCAAACCAGAGAGGGAGGAATTCTTGCTATGGCTCCAAAATCTTGTGCAAAAGAATGCAGAGCAAAAAAGGTAGGCTGGGGTTTATATATTGTGGAAGAAGCCTTGCATGGGTGGATCATGTGATATTTTTTGGCTGCCTTTACAAGATACTTTGGGGCACAATCATTTGGGGAAATGGAGAAAATTATCATGCTAACTCATAATGCAGAATGATGTTGATGGATGTTTGTCATCACAGCCTGTTTTGGATACTCACAAAACATAATTTAATTAGCTGCATGTTTGGATCCATTCAGTGGTAGGGAATTCATCCCAATACTATCATAGATTCTCAACTCACATGTACATTCTTCTAGGTTCTTATTTGAAATGCATACATGGAGAGATAAATGCAATGCATCCCCACAGTGACACTTATCTTGCCATGTCAATGCCATTGGAACACTGAGATTCTTGTGCCATGGCCTCTGTCCTGTTGCAAACTTTTCCACTACTTTATGCCCTCCCAGAAGCATAGTTCCCCTGCAAGTGAGGCTGTTTCAAATCCTAGTGAGTGTCCATGGCTCAATTCCTGGAACTACAGCTTGCAAAAGAATCTTAGTGTTTGGATGTATTCATGCAAACACTAGCATTTTGGTGGGAGTGTCCATCATAGGATGAGTGGCACTGCTGCATCCAGACACTAGGATTTTTGTGCAGGTGTCCATGATAGGGTGAGGGACACTGCCACATTCAAAGTAGTTGAACCAGAATCTTAGTGTTTGGATGTATGCATCCAAACACTAGGATTTTCATGCAAGTGTCCAGAGTAGGGTGGGGGACACTGCCACATGCAAAGGTGGTTGCACCAGAATCTTAGTGTTTGGATGTATGCATCCAAACACTAGGATTTTTGTGCAAGTGTCCAGAGTAGGGTGGGGGACACTGCCACATTCAAGGTGGTTGCACCAGAATCTTAGTGTTTGGATGTATACATACAAACACAAGAATTTTCATGGAAGTGTCCAGAGTAGCGTGGGGGACACTGCCACATTCAAGGTAGTTGCGCCAGAATCTTAGTGTTTGGATGTACGCATCCAAACACTAGGATTTTGGTGCAAGTGTCCAGAGTAGGGTGAGGGACACTGCCACATTCAAAGGTGGTTGCACCAGAATCTTAGTGTTTGGATGTATGCATCCAAACACTAGGATTTTCATGCAAGTGTCCAGAGTAGCGTGGGGGAAACTGCCACACTCAAGGTGGCTGCACCAGAATCTTAGTGTTTTGATGTATGCATCCAAGCACTAGGATTCTGGTGCAAGTTCCCATTTCTCAAAGTGTTCTACTGCATGAATGGATGTGGTTGCATCAGACTCTTATTGTTTGTATGTATGCAGAACATTTACATAGGTTGTCAAGTAAGTTTGGATCTGGAAGACTTACAATACTGCCAAGAGATAGAGTGTAGGCATGTTTGACCATCTTGCAAACTTTTTATTCTTGCTCTTGTATCAAAGATATCAAAGCAATACCCATCCAAGGCAAAGGCCCATCTGGTTCAACCAATTGGGACTTCTCATATGCTTCTTTTTCTAGCTCCAAGTCCAAATGAGCAAGGTAGAAAAAGCCAAGGTTAGCCCAAGCGACATGATTTTTTGGACCAGGTTCAACCAATTGGATCAACGCATGTTGAAAAATCCAGGGGTTCAAATTGAAACTCAAGACACCAAGGATATTCCAGGCACCAGAGCTGAAATAATTCAACTTTAATCCTCCTTTGATACAATTCACTGCTTCTGCTAGAGTGCCTTTGGGCCTGAGTGCCTTTGGGCCCCAGCTGAGTTTTAAATCTGCCCAATGAAATGGCCAGGTCAGACCAAGCGTGCGCCGTGTTATCAATCTGATTGGCGTGGGTATCAATAATCAACCATAATTTAAAGTCAAGAATGGATTCCAATAAAAACACTCCGGATGAACCATTTTCCAATAGGATTGCAGTGAGCTTTAGACAGGTAACAGCAAGAATTTTGTTGACATTCATTTTTGCTGCCAAGTTGATCAAGTAAGAAAGATGAGCCCTCAGTTTTTCACTCAAATTGGCTTTGCCGGCATTGATGTTGAAAGTTGTGATAGGTATGGTGCGGTTCCACTGGGGGTGACTCAAAGTCCAGTAAAATTTTCCTGGGCAATACCAACTTTTAGCCAGATTGTAGGCCAAGCTAAGCCAGGGGGGACACCCCTTCCCCTTCTGTTTGTCTCAGCAAGCAAAGGCAGAGCAACAGGGGGGAAACACTGGGTAGGGGGGTAATTCATCACCCCCCCCCCCACCAGCTAGAAAACAAGGGGGTGGAGTTTTGAGCAAGCATGGTGGGAGACATGCTCCTGTGAGTGAGCAAGGGGGGGTTTCACTTTTTGCTGGTGATAGCGGACAGCTTCATCAAGCCATCCTGTCCGCTTTCATAAGCAAATCCACTCATTGGGGAAGTGTGAGAGCAAATCCAGTTTTTGGGGCGGCGCAAGAGCCAATCCATTTCATATTTGCTGCTGACATTGAGATTTCCTGTCTGCTGTCATCAGGGAATCAAATTGGTTGCTGCTATTGAAACACCAAAGCAGTCACAGCTTTGACTGCTGCCAGATTTCAGGATTTCCCCTTGACTCATGCTGACAGCAGGCTCAAAGAGGCCGGGAAATGATGAATTCTCCCAGAGGCTGGTGTCCCCCATTGAACTTAATATAAAAGCCTGCATCTACTCCCTTTTCCTCTTAGCAACATTCTCCCCCTCAACAATTTCAATTTGCAAATGAGCAATACATCCGGTACTCTTTTGACTAAATTGAATAACCCATTCCTTCACTTATTCCTTGTTTCCCTAGAAGGTGATTTGGTTTTTCAACCAAAGCATGCCAGAGATTGAGTTCCTTGTGTGAATGAGTCCATTAAGGAAACAATGCAAAGTGCTTTTTAATGGATGATGGTATTTTATTGATTTGGCTGTGGCCACGCCATGCCTGAAACATTGAACCTTTCTTTTTTTTCCCCTTGGGTTTCCTCAGATCACCCATCTCATTCCAATAAAATACTTCCCACAGGCACTTGAACAACACTTATTGACATTCCTTTCTTGATTGGCAAAAAAAAGAATGTCATTTCTCAGTAGCAGCCCTTGAACACCGTGCCCTGAGATTTCAAGGAAAGGATGACATGCAGAGGATTATGACAGAAAGCCAAGCTCAGCATAAGGTCCATTTCCACTCCATGAGTGTGCATCAACCATGGGGAAAATCTTCCAAAAATGTCATGGCAACACCATTCCCTGAGGATAGCTACAATCATTCCAACCGAGAGAAATCATATAAACAGGCCTCAATTGCCATGCTACAGAATTTACCAGGATTTTCTTTGTCTTGCAACCAACCAAAAAAACTGGGATCTATTCAATGTCTATATGTGCATTCCATCCACCATACACAGGATGTACTACAACATTACAAGTATCTCAGGCCACCAGGGCCTGATGTTGTGCATGTGAATGGAAAAAAGTAAATTGGCCTAGCAGTAAAATTTACTCAATGGAGGGATATGAGTCCAGTTGAATATGCTGACCTCTGCTTTGTCACCACCACTCTTTTTCAGTTGGGATATTTCTGCGGAAACCAGAAAAATGGCGCCTTCTTGTCAAGGATCATGAAAGCATTTGATTGGCGTCCATGTTATGGCTATCATGGAGAAAATGCTTGTAAATTTCAAATCATTGTAATTGGCTATATCATATTTGCTGACAAAAAATTGTCCCAGGCCAGTATGTGCCAGTGCCTGCCTCAGTAAACAAAACCCAGAAACATGCGCATTGAATTGAAATTGTGAACTGTCTACCAAGGACTGAGAAAATATTGGGGAATCGGTTCAAAAACATGGCACCAGGTTTCCACAGGCAATGCATTGATCAAATGCATAAATTTTCAATAACAGGATTTTCATCTAGAGAATATGGGTCTGCCGGTGAAGAGGTTTTTTTGGGCAATTTAACTGCCACGTGGAATGAATTTTATAATTCAGCCCATGTTGATAACAACATCAGTGGTATGGCTTATGGTGGCTTTTGTGGTATTTTTCATGAGACAGGGTAACCTGACCATAGAAACCAGGACTTTGATCTTCAATATGGACAATTTTTTTTGCCTTGGATTCAGACTTATATTGACTTTCAATGCAACAATGGTTGGACTGATGTAATCTGGGCATCAAATCATCTGTTCCATCAGACAGTCCAATCACTGAGACCCCCTGGGAGTCCTTTCACACGCTTAGGAATCTCAGTCCAAATTAACAAAAACCCGGCTGAGGTTTGCAGGAAGGCACAAGTAACAGGTTCAGGAAATTTTTGTGGGCATAGTGCAAGGGAGGAAATTGTTATCAATTGGCTTGCTTCTTCATCCAGATTTTAGTTTTTTCATCCATCTTGATTGCCACACCTTGTTTCTATTAAGAAATTCTCCACACATGTAAATTTTTTGTTGTCACCATGACAATTTCACAATTGATCAGTCACAATGAACTGCATGCTTAGATGTGACTTGTGTGAATAATAAACATGCATATTCTACATGCTTGCCTGTAAATCTGTTTGCCCAAAAACTACAGTTTTTTTCTTCAATTGCTTCCCATGGTTGCCTTAAATACCAGGATCCAGTGAATCTCCCATCCCTTCCTCATCAAAATTTCCCCCCTTTCCTGCGTGCCATATATTTATTATATGAGGCGCTTGTGAGTTGAGCAATGTCCTTTCCCCCCAAAAATGGAAATCCCTCTCCTCACCTTTGTGATCTATTTTATCCTGAAACAAATGATCTCCTAGCTAGTTACCTTTCCCAGCCAGGTTAATCAACCCAAATCCCAGAAATTAACTCTGGTGATGTAACATGGACTGAACTTTTTTCTGATAATTCATCATTCATAGACTTGGTAACATTTAAATCAATTGAGCTCTTCAATGCCCCAAACACCGCTCCTTTGAATCCATCATCAAATCCCATCTTCCCACCTACCATGCCACTTTTGGTTAATGAAACATCCCAACCACCATCATCAACAGCCCAACACAATCCAACGTCTACCAACCTTCCTGCACCCCACTGGCCACAACCAGAAGCACAAAAAAGATCCAATCTTGAAACTTTTTCAGCCCCCCCACCTCCACCAATGACAGGGACCTTCCTAGTTGAGTTGGAGATCTCCCTAGTTCCCCGGGAAGAGTTTCTTTAAAACATCCAACAAATGCAACACCACTTTGAAAAAGCCCACAATGACAAGACCTTTCCCAAGTTGGTTTGTGACCATGCAAAAAAGGCTATGGATTACATTGATGAATCCAATAGAGGTCAGCACATTTATTGAAATCCATTTCCCTCCAATCATCCTATGATTTTAACCAATAATTCTTGATTTTCAAAGTTGTGTCAAGTGGTCAAGATCTGCCAGTTGAAGAGCAGGTGAAGATAGGGTCTGGAAATCAGCTATCAAAACGCTCTCATGAATCCAAATATACTCTCCGGCCTTCCTAAAGATGGCATTGTTTCACATCAAATTCCAGTGCAACAAATGACAATATCATTTTGCCTGAAAGCCAGCAGATTCGAACAGATGACAATCCCAAACCCAGTGTCCAATTGTTTGATTTTGAGGCATCCTTCCCATCCAACTTTCAAAGCTCTACCACAAATGAGCATTGGCCACCCCCACCAGCTGAAACTATTTATCCTGATATGCTCCAAATTCCCGGTGAAGTCCCCCATCATCTCCAGCCTCAACCCATTCCCCCTTCAACATCTGAACCATTGTTGGCAATACCAACACCAACTTCTGAAAACCAAACAAACCAACATCCCCAGTTCTAATCTGCATGAGAGTCTCAACCCAATCCACCTCCAACAGCCAATGCTCTATCTTCCACACTTCCAGGATCTTCTGAAGGCCAAACAAGCCAACAATCCAATGCATCCACCATATTCCTGAAACACACCAAGGAAATCCTTCCTATAATTCAACTGTACTCTTCCACACTCCTCTATTATGCTTATTCCATGGCACATGAATCTGTAGTCAGGCTTCACACCATGAAAAAAAATAAACTCCAGCCAATGAGCAGCTACACTGATACCCTGCCATCAATGATTTGATTCTGTACACTGACTAACACTGGTATCAAACAGTGGTTGAAGAAAATGCTGGATGATGGTCTGTTGAACCTTTATTTTTTAATCAAATCTTTGAGATGTTGATTTGAATTTTTTTTTGATTGCAATCAGGAATCAATGTTTTCAAGCCATCATTGAATGAAACACTCTTGAAACCAGATGTTTGGAACATTCCCACAATAGAAAATCACACTGCTCCATCAAATTTACTGGGTCATGAATTAATTACGCTGCTCAATATGTTGTTCCATCCAACAGAGCATCAACAGAAAAATTGGGCAAAAATTTTTTTCCAGTCAATTGCACTGGTTGCTAAGGATATCACACCTTTACCAGCATATGAAGCCCCAACAAACTCCAATGATGAATTGGCCCAAGAGATAGCAATGATACAGTATTTCATACAATGTCTTACCAGCCATAGAACCACTTCTGAAATCACTGATTCCACTGCATCATCCAATGAAAGAAGCATCAAACTCAATTTAAAGTCTCTGGACTGGCTGGTTGATAATATCTATCATCTATTGACTTCATTTTCCACATTAAAGGCCAGGTGCAAAATCAATCTGTCAGAAAAATATCTTCAGTGTTATAACCTGCAATTTTATCAACTTCCCAAGGAGTAAAATTCAAGGCCATGTTATTCCCTCTTGGCTGCTTATTGTGTTTTAGGAATCTGTGGGATTATTTTGAGTTGTAGTGATTAAAAAAATTTCCCAGCCTCCAGTTGCCTGGAACTCATTTCCATTGTTTCCAAGCTGAATGAACTTGAAGCCAACAACATTGATGAACCAATATGGAAAAGAACCAACACATACATCTGCTCCATCATTCAAAAGACTCTCTTTTCTGCAGATGGATTTATTCCTTGCCGTGTAAAAAGATTTGAGCTTGCTAAGTTCATTGTGCTTGACTTCAGTGAATTCTGGCTGAATTCTCATTCCAATGGAGACTAAGTTTTCAATCTTCCAAGAGGGGCTCATATTACTGATGCAACAATTCAGACACTAAGATTTTTTTTCTGTCCTATTTTTTGTAATTCTGGATAAAAATTTGTGATTTAAAATTTTGAAGCTTCTTGTGAAACATGTTTCAAACCTGCACCAAAACCCCTGCTTGATGAGTTCCAAGACTCATCCACTTTATTTTGGTTACAATTTTGAGATAAAATTGTTCATTTCAATGCATCAGGACACTTCTATAGAAGATGTCTACTTTTTCTACTTTCATCCCCCCATTAAGACTCTTTGGATTATCATTTGGAAGGAAAATATACCCAATACTAGTAAGAACTATTTATTAGAATGTGATAATCACAAAACAAGCACATCATCTGCCAATGTTATGATTGCAATTCCAAGACCCACATGAAAATTCATGGGATGAGACCTGGGTTGGATTTTTCAACTGCCCAGTATCAACATCACATAGCAAGAAGAGAAGAAACCAAAATAACTCCACCCAGGAATCAATCAAATCAGAAATACTTTGAAGTTTACTTCAGTGCACCAAGGTCATCAGAACCAAAAAAATTACAGAGCACCTCTGCTTCAGCTTTTCATTTGTCTGACTCTCATTCAGATTCAGTCATCTTGGATACATCAAAGTATTCTCCGATCCCTTGGAGACTCAATGAAAGAAAATTTGTGCTCTCTTTAGTGATATTGGCTATTTTAAATCTTGAAAATTGTATCAGCAGGGATGCATCCAGATTGCTGTTGTTTGCATTGAATTTGCACAAGCAGACCATTCTAAATAACACTTCAAATATTCAATTAACAAACCCCCTAAACATGAATACTGTTTTTGAATACCTGAATGTCAACCCCACCTTGAATATATATGCTTGCTGTCCAGAATGTTTCTTTCTGCCTGCATTGGTGAAGGACATCAAGAATGAAAAAATAAAGTGAACCAGACATCTCAATTATGGCAAATTCATTCCAGCATGTACAGAATCAATTGGGCAAATGAGGAAATCATCAAACAAAAATACAAAAATGAAATAAATTATTGAATCACAGTTCTCCCCTAGGAAAACATTTGTGTACCAACCTTTTAAGACATGGCTAGAAAGTTTCTTGCAAGGCAATTGAATTGAAAAGAATCTTTCTGCTCACGTGGGAAGATCACCAAGGGATATCATGACCAACATTTGGGATGGTCTTATTTGGGAAAAATTCAAAGGAATTGGTGAATCAGAATGCTTCCTTTCAAAAAAGGAACATTTGGCTTTTACACTTTATGTTGATTGGTTCAATGCATTTGGAAAATCAAGCAGGCATGTAAGCTTGGGGTCAATAGTATTGTTTTTTCTCAATCTTCCTCCTGAAAAACGTCACAGAAGAGAAAATTGATATATTGCTGGAATCATACCTGGATCCAACAACCCTACTGGACCCCAGTTGAACCATCTACTACAACCCCTTTTTTAAGAACTAAAAGGACTTCGATGGTCTTTTATTATCAAAAACAGCTCTAAACACAAATGGATCCTTCATCAGAGTTGCCATTTTGACTGTAATTGCTGATATGGTAGCTATGAGGAAGCTCACTGGTTTCACAAGTCATGCAGGAAACAAGTTTTGCAATTTCTGCAATATTGAGAAATCCCAAATGGATTTTTTTCAGCCATTCCTATTCAAAAATTTCAACTTGAAGGAACACAAGGAAAGTGTCCAGAAATGGCTTCAGGTACCCTCAATTAATGCACGTGAGGAAGTCTTTTGAAAAACAGGTGTGAGATATTCAATCCTTGAAGAGCTGCCTTATTGGGATGCCACCAAGATGATAAATGTTGAAGTGATGCACAATAATGTCCTTGGAGCTTTGAAAGATCATGCCAAAAATAAAATCTGCCTGCTGGAATTAACATGGAAGAAGAACAAGAGCAAAAAGGAATTTTTTTCAAGTAGTGACACATGATAAATTTCTAAGATATAATTCAAGAAAAGATGATAATAAGAGGGCTGAACAGAATAGAACATCAGAAAAAGAGTGAAAACACGATAAAGAAAGTGGCTCAGGAAAAAGAAATGAAAGGCACGCATAAAACCAACATCAAGCGGAAGAATTCAAGAGGTAGCGTGAGGTGATCATAACGTTAGAAGAGGAAGAGTTGCCATTTGAGTTGATAGTTGAGGGTTGAGCAAACTGATGTTGAAGAAAGTTGAGGATCAGATTGAGAGAAAGCATCATTGGAGACCAGCCGTAGCAGACATACTTGGAATGAGAGATATTGGTGTGTGAGATTTGAGGAGGAGGCCGAGTGAGAGTGAAGGAGGAGTTTGGGAAATATTGAGAAAATAGAATGGAAAGAAGATATCAAGAAAAGAGAGGGCGGTTGATTGTCGTGGTTAGGACTTGAGGCTTGAGACGTGTCGAGATTGGTGATGCGTCGAGTTGAGATGTTGATTTTGGTTGTTGTTACCATGAATAATCTGGATTGACCTTCATGACTTTGGTGATGAGGTTAGGTCAAGGAGGTGAGAGCGCGCGCGTGAGGGAAGTGGGTGACAGTTGAATGACAGAGAGTAAGTGGAGACGGACACTGAGAAATGAGGAATAAGAGAAAATGAGATAAAGCAGAAGAAAGTAAACAAGAGGAAGTAACAAGAAAAGAAAAGAAGAGGAAAGAGAACAGTAAGTGAAATATTCAGCAACACACTCTCAAGAAGTGAAAGTGAAAATGAAGATTACATACTAAATAAAGACATTGACTCAAGAGAGGTGAGATATCTGAGGAGGGAGGCCTTTCCAGATCTTCAGAGCATACCCAAAACCCGCCGCAAAAATATTTCCAACAATCAGAAAAATACCACCACTCCCTATTTAGAAAGGAGTGTCAACTTTCTTCACAACTCAGGAACAAGCAATCAATATAATGATGATTTGGACTATGTTCCAATATCAATCATCACTAGCTCTGATTTTAAGTCTGAAAGGGTTGATGGAAAAATGATTCCAACATTTACATTTGTCTCACAAACTCTGAGAAAAATCCAAAACTTGATTGAAAGGAAACCCACTCCCTCCAATTGGACCAGGGTGCCAAAGAATCTTGGTGTGGCCACTCATGGAAGCTTGAAAGCTGCAGAATTGCTCTTGATACATCAACTTTATCTCCCCCTTTTATTTATAACAAGAGACAAAGGGGGAAATCCACTTCCTGCAGAGATTTTTGAAAACACTTTTCACCTTGTAAGCAAACTCAACATAGCTACCAGCTGGGTTGTTACTCAACACTCTGCTCCAGACTTTACCAAGCATTGGAAAAAATAAATAAATAGTTATCAGAAGCTTTTTCCTGCATGCAAATCCAAACCAAACCATCACCTTTCCCCACATATACCTGAGCTCCTAATGCAATGGGGTCCAGCTCCTTGTTCTTCCACATGGGCATATGAAAGAATAAATGGGCTTTTTTCCCGTATTAACTATAACAATTCAACATTTACAAGATATGCTCAAATTTTGAATCATATCAATCACAAAAATCTAATTTTCATTTCTTTATGATTGCAGAAAATATACCCTTGACTCTTTTGCAGAGATTCTCCCAATCTAAAAACTTGAAGAAAATTTTGAACAACCCTGAAGCCCCCCCAGAAGTAAGAATTATTGCATCATATTTAAAAATCAAAGATGCAAATGAAAATCAGATTAATTCAAAACCAAATCTGGCAGAAAGGAAAGATTACACTGATTTCCTTGATTATTTGAGGAAGGTAAAATCACATATTAACTGGATTGATCATGATTTTCCAACTAATTCATGTGACTCTTGGAACATCATTTTGTCCCCATGGTGGAGATACCACCATCATCTTTACTGGAAGAATTCAACCTTCACCACACAAAATAAACATATGGGCAACAGCATTGTTTGTTTTTATCTAGATAATACTCCTCATTTTGGTAAGATTACAAAAATTATCAATATTGTTGATCCTTTTCAAGATTTCCCTGATTTTTTCATTTTTATCAATTTGTTTCAAAGAAATACACAATTCCTTTCAATTTGGGAACATCTGAATGTTTTTCAAGTGAGAGCAACCAAAAATTGGCAGATCATAACTTGTGGTGATATTGATTGTCATGCTGCACTTTCTGAACAAGATGGCCTGTCTATATTAGTTTGGCTCCACTCAACAGATTTGCAATTATAAAAAGCATTTTGATATTTTTATAGGCATTTATGAAATAAATAAAATCAGGTTAAAACCACCTTGAATTCACAAAATTTTCCTGTGAAACGCATGTACAAATAGTTGTGTTAAAATCAAAATTTCACACTGTGAAACATCCACTGTTTTTTTGTTGGGGTGACATTCATTTATGAGTAAATTCCAATAAAATTGAAAAAACTGCACATGCATTAAAAAAAAAGTGCTACAATTTTGAAAAAATTTAAATTTATTTATTTTTTTCTGGTGATGTGATCCTGAAAACAAAGTTGATAATTGGGTAAATCAGTTTGACTTTCATTTTCCACAAAGGTGAAACCAGACTGACTTTGAATTTTAACCAAGTTAATACTCAGTTGACTTTTATTTTCCATCAAGGTGAAATGCACAATCAACCCGGTATATGTTATGGTGAATCACAGAATCCATCATTGTCTTTTCATGGTGAAACTTTTGATACTTATTGGAGACAAAATTGGCCACATATAGTGACTTCATGTCACTGGTCAGCCAGAGACCCCAATTTGGCCCTGGTTTTTGAATGCTTTCTTCCCATAGGGATCCCAGTCACTTACATTCAAAAGGATAGGCAACCCTTTTCCAAACTGGATTCATGCAGTCAAGTTGGAAGAATTTTAGGTTACAACAATCATCTATTATCATACAAGGTTCTAACTAACAAAGACACATTATTAAACACCAAACATGTCACTCTATTAGATTTCTAGACCAATCTCCCTGTGCTCAGCAATGACTTGTGTGTTGGGGATTGGTGTGAAGATGGAACCATGGAGACATAAAAACCTAAGATTCACCCAACGGTTGATCAAAATCACCACCTCAAAGACTCTTGAATTCCTGATTCTTCATCAGATTGGATGGATGTAGTCAGCTACTCTCAGGAAGAGGAATACCCAGAACTTGAATCAACAACTAGTAATGAACCCCATGTCAATACAAGTCCTGGTTATGCCCTACAGGAGAGAAACACAAGTGTCAAACAAGTTAAGTACTTGTACGCTGTGGTTGACTGTTTTTCTGAACAGAAGATGAAGCTTGAAGACATTCATTCCCAAGATTTGTGGGAGGACAAGGACATTGAGCCCAAATGTTATTTGAGAACAATATGGTTCAATAAGATCAAACCTGCTACTACTTTTTCCCCAGAAAAACAAAAATTGAGACTCTGAATCATGGGAAGCCTCCAGACCCCAGGAATAGATTTTGGAAATACCTATTCTCCAACAGGAATATTCACCACCCTCATCCTAGTTCTGTTAAGCACTCTGGACCACAACCTTTCACAAAGGCAATTTGAAATCAAAGCCACCTTTTTGTTTGTACCCCTAGAAGAAGAAATATATATCTTGAAACCAAAGGAATATTTACAGAACTCCAAATTTCTCAACTTAAAGGAATTTCTGTATGCCCTGCGTCAAGCTCTGTAAAACTGGTATAAGATGCTTAGATGGTGGCTGGGGTAAATTTTCTATGTTCAATTGATGGCCGACTGGTGTCTCTACATCCACTCAACCCGGGTTTCATATCTTTTGTTTCATGTGGATGACCTTGTTGCAACAGGTGAGGTGGAGTGGTTTGAAAAGAAATTCCTGCTCAGCTTTCTGCAATCCAAATTGCACCAGCCAGATACTATCCTGGCAATTTATTTCTCCAGAAAAGATGGTGAAATTACTATAAACCAGTCAAAGCTGATTGAAAAGACACTTGACAAGCTGAATCTAATTGACTGCCAACCGGTTCTGAAACCCCTGCAACCTGGAATTCAGCTGGTCCCAGCCTCTTAAGGCGAGCAAGATGAATTCAACAAGTTTGGTAAGAAATACAGAAAGGACACTGGCCTGCTCAATTACTTGACCCGCCGCAATTGTCCAGATATCTTGGCGGTGGCATCCATTCTTTTGCAATCAAATCAAAAGCCTGGGATCTCCCACTGGCAAGAGGTTATACATGTTAGGAAGTATCTTGCGGGAACTTTGCATCTCTCTCTGTCTATGCAACCAGATAAGGAATAGGAGGGAACCTTAAAAATCTACACCAACTCCAGTTGGGAAGATGACCTTCACACCCGAAAATTGCAAACTGGGTATATGGTCTTCTGGAAATCAGCCCCAATTGGTTGGAAGAGTTGCAAGCAGCATAATATAAAAATCTCATCTACAGACGCGGAGCTTACTTCAATGATTGATGAGGCGCAGGAAATCATTTGGACAGAATCCATTATTGGCAATCTGTGGGGGAAGTCTACTATCAACTCAGTCACTCTTCTAGTTGAAAACAAAGGTCTAGTGGACAAAATTCAAGAATTTGGGTAAAACTCAAAAACAAAATACATTGACATGAAAGTGAGATGGCTAAAAGATAAGTATGCGCAAAAAAAACTTCAAGTCACCCTCATCAGAACTAGGGCCATGGTGGCTGATTTTCTTGCCAAAGCATCCGGAAAATAGTCCCTCAATTTTCTCACAACCACATGCCTTATTGCACTGAATTATGGGGGAGTTTTGAAGCTTGGCTGAATGGCTGAATTTACAGTCAGTGATTTCTCTGCAATCCACTCAATGACTGTGAATGGATCTGCCCTCACCGCACTCATCCAGCTAGTACAAGTAGCCATGGAGGAAGAAGGGATTTCCCTTCTTTCTTCTTCTACTTCTCCATCAAACCCTCAATTTCAGTCACTAAGGCTTTTCTGTTCCTCATTGGGTCTTTCATCAAGATCCAACTGAAGAAAAAAGTGATAAGTTTGATTGTTTCAAGGCTCTCAATTTAATTTGGTGCAACATCAATTTCTTCCTTCTTTTCTGATTACCTCAATCCTTTCTAAGTTCTTTTACTTTGGTCAGACTTTTCCGTATCCAAGGCATGCATTGCAAGGATACAGTTTTCAATTTCTCTTATATTCTATAATAAATTTCTTTTGTGGTTTTAGGGTCTATTAGTCCTTGCAAGCTTGGTTACAGAATTCTCTTCACCAGACCTCTGATCTTGATTCTTGATCCTATTGTCTAATGTCTTGTAGTACTCTCTGGTTTTAAATCAATCAATAATCCGTTCTACTCAGCAATTTAATCCTTCAACTTGAAAATACTCAAAAAGCTTCCTTCATCTCCTCACTCATTAATGAATCCCATCTCCTTTCCTTGTCTGTTCTCTTTCTTCTCAATCTTAATTTTCCTCAATAATCTAAATGTCCTTATCATCCTCTTAAACAACCTCAACTTCCTCAATCTTATCTTTTTAAATGGTGTGATTTATCTATTTTTTCCACCAAGCTCAACATCAAGCTCTCACACCTCTAAACTCAACCACCTCATTCTTTTTCAGTCTCAATCTCAAACTCATCTTGTCCCAAACTCAAGCTGCTAATTCCTTGCAAAAACCAGTCATCACTTTTAATCTTCAAACCCTCAATTACTACACTTTTTTTCTTCAAATCATCTTTTAATTTCTTAAATTGATGTTATTTTTTTTATTCATCTAGAATTTTTTTTTCTCTTTTTATTCCATTAGTTTTAATCAATCTTAATCAATCAGATTCTTTTTAATTTTTTTTGATATTTTTGATTATGCCCAAAAACAGCAGAGGTTTCATGTTGCATGCTAAAATGTATCACCAGGGAAGTTCTAGTTGAAGATTTCTCTATTCTCTAGGTGAACTTATCTCCATCCTTGAAACAAAGAGTTAATGCACAGTCACTTTGCTACACAATTCACAGCAATTGTGCTGTGGAGCTTGGTCAAAGCTTGAAATAAGCTTGACCTGAGCTTCTTCATAGGTTGGGCCTGAGGTCCTTAATGATGCTTCCTGGCAATTGTTTTCAATTTTTTTGAGGTGTTAGGTACCTAATAAAGTATTTTCTAAAATTTAAAAAATAATTTTAAATACCCACAAAAAATAATTATTTTTAGCAATTTTTTATTTTTTATTATTTCTGATAAAATTGTATTCACATTGCACCAGAAATATTCCATGTTTTTTAAGAGATTGAATTTTTTTCTTTTTTTTGTATTTTTTTGTTCTTTTTTTCTTATTTCATGAAGTTCTTTATTTGGATCTGAGATCAAGTTTTAATTCTTGCAAAAAATTGATATTTTCTAGATTTCCAAGTTACTCCTTCACCTATGTATCCTTACCATGTAAATTGATTTTGGTAAACCATATGCATGTGTGGTATGATATATATAGGGCTGTATAAAATGAGTCCTTCAAAATTAATAAATAAATTCCCCCCTTTGGAGAATGGCATGATTATATAGAAATATATTTACAAAATTGGTATGATTTCCTGCCCCATGAAGGCGTGTAAACCTTAAAAACTTTTAGCAATACAAAAATTGCGTGAGTTTGGAAAATTAAGGTTGGGAACTCTTTTGTAAGGTTTAAATGGGTTTCTTGGGTGGGAAAACATGCCTTTTGAGGAATTTCTGGGCCCCCCAAGCCCTGTGAGCATAAAATGAGGCCTTAGGGAGCCAAATGAAGGACTTGGCTCTCTGGGGTCTTTCTTTGGTAGAATTTTGGGAGAATCTAAATATGTAAAAAAATTGAGTTAAAGTCATATTTAAAAAAGAGGTTATGTTAAATTCAAAACACATTTGTTTCATGTACAAAACTCGATTGAGCCATGTGCCATACTACACAACTACAATGGAGTAATGTAGCCCCCACACAAATCAAATTTAGTTGTGTTCCATGCCACACAAATAAAATAGTTGTGGGCCAAAAAAATAACAAATTCAATAAATTCAATAAACTGAATAAAAAATTCAAGAAAAAAACAGAAATCAACCAAAAAATCAAAAAATGTTGATTTTTTGGTTAAGAAAAATAAAACATTAAGAATAATTAAAAAAAATAAATATAAAAAATAAATAAATATAAAAAATAAATAAATATAAAAAATAAATAAATAAATATAAAAAATAAATAAATATAAATATAAATAAATATAAACTAATAAAAATGAATAAAAAACACAAAAATCTGAAGAAAAAAATATACCAAAAATTAAATAACCAAAGGAAAATTCTATGGATAAGCCCTAAATTATAAGTTCCAAAAAGTAAAATTTCAACTTGACAAGCCCAGAAGTAAAAAAACCAAAAAAAAATTCAACTTGTGTTAAGCTGATCCCATCACAAGAAGTAAAAATACTCCGTATGATGGGATCTTCCAAAAACAAGTTTAACTGACTTACCAATTTGTTTTCATTTAAAACACTCAAAGTAATGATTTTAACTCAAAAAAATCAAAATCATGATTTTCAAAATGTGATAACAATTTATATTAATAGTATTACAAGATCAGCATGTTAGATAATAACCAAATGATGAAATTAAAATGATGTCTATAAATCAGAATAAATCTCAAGTTGATCTTTGAGGTGATCAATCCTGATAACTTGAAGACAAGAATCTTATTTAATTGCAGAAAAAGACCAATGGCCTGAAAAATCACAAGAGGAAGAAACAGATATTAGGAGATTTTAGTCACAAATGAGAAAGAGAGGAGAGTCTTACCCAGGATCCCTCTGACTTCCAACAATGGAAAATGAAATAAGAATGAAAAATCAAGGAGAAGAAAGCAGACAAAAGAACAAAATAGAGATATTCAATTACAGGAGTAGGACTTGGTGAGAAGAAAGCAACCTGCACAACAATAAATATGAAATTCAAATCTTGTCAATAGTAAAGGGATTGTTGTCAAGTTTTTTGAGACTGGGGCAAGATTGTTGAAAAGCAATGCAAGGATTGAGGAGGGCAAGGAGCAATTGGAGTGGAAAATTGATGAGAGAGGGATGAGGGATGTATGATTGACTAGATAAAATTTGTGGAGGAATTGGTTGATAATTGATTTGATTAAATTTGGGAAAGCAAAGTGATAGGAGGAAGAAATGGGAGGAAGAGGCAGAAGAAATGGGAGGAAGATTGGGATTTTGGAAAACAGCAGTGGGAGAAGTAGGATATGGTAGTGGGGAAAGAGAGAGAGAGGAAAATGAAGGTTTTGATTCAATGGATCAGGTGGAAGAGAGGATGTTGAAAGAGTCAAAACGGTCCATGGAGCAATGGTGAGGACTTGAGCAAGAGGGATTAGATTGAGCGGGAGGGGTAATACTACAAATTATAATACTCTGTTGGGGTTAAACCTACTAACATGATAGATCACCACAGTACAGAGGCTGTTTAGTTGAACCTAGAATGGTATTGCCAAACAAACCTGGCAGCCACAAGCGTCTGTAGCCTAGTTGGTAAAAGCAGAACTTGAGTATGTGTCTCATTCTATCCAAGGCTGTGGGTTTTACTCCAACCAGGCACACCTTCATTTTCACAGTCTCAACAGGTTATGAGCCAAGAGCCCACCTGAGCGTATTCTTGCTTACTTAAGAGACTTGAATAAGATGTGAATGCTTCCTGTAAGACCATTTTCCCCTTTAAGCCTACCCTATGATTGTGGGTTCTATCCCTGCACTGATCACTCTTTCACCTGGGTATTATTTGCCGTACCTATTTCTACATCACGTAGCAAGGGGGGGTGTTGGGGTTCAACCTGCTAACATGAAGTATCACAAAATTATGGAGGATTTTCAGTTGAACCCAGACCAGTAATACCAAACAACCCTGGCAGCCACAAGCGTCTGTAGCCTAGTTGGTAAAGGCAGAACTCTAGTATGCGTCTCAGTCTATCTGAGGTTGTGGGTTTAACTCCCACCGGACACATCCTCATTCTGAAAGTCTCAACAGATTCTGCACTGTTGATTCCAAGTCAAGAGACGAGGGTTGTATTCAAGATGGGGAAATAACAACAGACCCAACCAGAGGATTTTTTAGAAATCATGGAATGTGGTTTGGAAGCTATGGGAAGGATTTGAATCACATCTCCCTTAGGTACAAGCTGGACCTAATGGTTATTATTAACAAATGAAATGAGTATTGGGTTGGAAGCTTCTTTTCAACCCATTTTCATAAGATTATAACACAACATGAATTCTATGAAATGAAACAAATTGTTTTTCAATAAGTATCAGCTATTATTTCAGCCATTTCAAGCTTTGAAAGCCATTTTGAAGAGGGAATATTTAAATTTATGTCATTAACATCAAGTCTTTGTTCTATCTTTTCAACATCTTTACTGCCACCAAGGACCTTAGAATAGGATGTCTTTTTTTCCCTCAATGTTTCAATCCTTTCTTTTTGTACTTTGAACCATCCATTCTCATCATAACCAAGTGATTTAGCAATGACTCAAAATCCACAATTTCCATCACCAACCTGATTTCAAACCCCACCCAAGAACTTATGTAAGTTCTCAGGTATTTGATGGAGGTAATTCACTTTTGTTCCTAAAATCAAAAATTAATTAGGCAAAATCCTAATATCATTAAAGAAATTGATACTCACCAAAGATGATCTACTGTTTGACTCCCCCATTTCTTTGTCTTCATCCTTTGATACGGAATCTGATTCAAATGGAAGGGACCCTAATGAACTTTCAGTCTCTCCCACTGAACTATGAAATTGAGATGAAGGATATTTGTTGCACTACAGAAATCATTTTCCCATCAGTTCATTAAACCATGAAAATTAACATTCCTGAAAATAAGAGACCTAATCTCATTTTTCCTTTCTTAGGTGGTGCCTGTATTTTTCCCTTTTTCTGCTTAATTTACTTTTCAACATGTTTGAATCAAGAAGGATCTCTGCGGGTATCTGTCAATTTTGACCAACCTCTACTTGATTGAAAGACTTTTGGTTCAAGTCTTGGCTTTGATCAATAGTTTCCAGTCTTAAATCAGTTACTTCAACAGCTTGCAGTGATCTTGCTCAGGATATCCCAAGATCATTGAATTGAGCTTCTTACTTCACTGAGAATTTTTGAGCATTTCATCAAAATTGAACTTCCAAAATTTAAAAGGATTAAAGATTAGTTAAGTAGGAATAATCCATAAAAAAGCATTAAAAAAAAGCTTTAATAAAAAAGCTTTAATCAAAAAGCTTTAATAAAAAAGTGATTTTAATAATCCAACAATGCAAATTGAGCCAACATACAGAACTAGAACTTCAAGTTTCATAATCTAAAATCCACTGAGGATGAACATCCTCAGGCAAAAGGATCCTCTTTATGCTAGTAGGTCACCTATATGGTGGGAAAAGGGCAAACCCATATTCTTGAAGTATGCCTTGGTGCACAGTTTGCCATCATGGTCCCATTTAAATTTCTCTGATTTTTCCCCAAAAAGTTTTGTTGCCTCCAAAGACAAATTGTATCCCAATGGTAACAGTTCATTTGGAAGAACTATTCCTAACTTTCTTTGAGAGTTTTAAAGCAAAGTCTGAAACAATTTAATTTGATTTGAAACTGTTCAATCAAGGTTTTTTTGAAACATCCAAAATGTTCCCAAAGAATCTTCAAGGAATTGCTTGAGAGTATCATGGGCCCCTTCCACCCAAGACGTGATTTCATTTCCAAAGTCAAGTTTTTTGCAAGTCCAAGTCATTAAAAATGTCTCTTTGATATGTAAGATGTTATGATCCATATACTTGATCAAATCCTCACAGTCTTCCAAGAAACAATTTATACAAGTCATAATGTAAGCAACAAGTTGAACAGAAGAAGAAGTGATTTGGCCCTAAATCTAAGTTCCCCATCATTTACTTCTGCCTTCCCCTGGCTTTTTTAGGCCCAATACTTAGCCCACAGAGACACAAAGCTTTTAAACCCTTTAATTTCATTATTATAGCAAAATTTACAGTTTGCTGGTATGGTTTTAGACAAGTGCAACAAACAACATTGTCTTGTTGAATCAGGGAAACTAGGTTCTATAGCAAAAATCAGACCTTTTTCAGAGTCCTTCACAAAGACTTTGGGAAGTCTCTCAGGATCATAAGCAAGCTCCTTTATTCATTTTACAGACCAAATTTAGAAATTCAACATTTCTCTTTTTATAAAAAAGGGGGTTTTGTGAAATTTTTTTGGTTGGCTGTAACTCCTACCACATGCAACCATGGGATGTTTTACTTATTTCTTTTATAAGTATAATCCAACATAGCAATATGATGGAATTTTTTGCAAAGCTTCAAATCCTCAGAGTGCACCAAGAATAGGGCCTCCAAGTGTCCCTCTCCACTGAATTTTTCTCAATGAACCCAACCTGAATCACCAAGCTGTAAAAAGAGGACCTCCATAAAAATGTTTCCCTTTGATTCAGAAAGTGCTACCTTACGCTTAGTGTTATAAATGTTTTGGTCATCAACATATTTTCTTCCATTAATCTTTGTTGATTTTCTTTTGAGCTGAATACTAATGAGCCCATCATTCATTTGTTCTTTCAAATTCACTATGGACACTCCGGAGATTCTCCTGAGTTGAGGATGCACTGAAGGGTGTGGAGATGGTTCATGTTTATGTTGATCATTTCTGTAGGAAATTTGCCACAAGGGGTCTGCCTTTGTGTGACTTTCAAAGATTAAAAAATTGCACCCAACCTTCCTTGTGTGAGTTTTTCTTGACCATTTGGTGAGCAATTGCCCAGATTAGGAACCATTTCTATCACATGCTGAATCCACATATTTATCAAGCTTTGAGTTGAAAAATGTCAAAGAATAGCCATGCTTCATTTCTCATTTTTGAAAATTGTTTCTTGCCTCTTCCCTGGTAGGAAAGGCTCTAAAAGGAGGTGGGTCAAGTGAATCTGGAACCAATTAAATGGTTATATCATAGTTACATATATACACAGTTAGCAGCCGCAGCCGCCTATCACTATCCATCAAATCACATCAGGCAAAGGCCAGAGTAACATAAAATTTTACTCACCACCAGAGGTCATATCCATTTGTGAAAAACTTTGTTCCTCAATTGTAACCATAGATGATGATGCAATTTGGGCTTCCAGTGTTTCATTACCCAAATACTTCTTTTCTGCAGCTTTGTTGATGGCACTATCAATGTCGTGCTTCAATGCCGCCATTTCATAAACAGGAGGGCTTTCCACTGTTCCCATAATGCAGAAGAAATAAAATGGTACTTCAGTATTCAATCCAAATCTCAATTGAACAACTACAAATTTTTCTCACTTTAAAGTTTAGAAAGATCAAGTTAAACAATAGGCAGTAAAACTTCAATTTTTAAATTTTCCAATGGGAAAGGTGAGAGTGTACTTTGTGGGACAGGTACAATTTCAAAGATTTTCTTTTCCAAAGGCAATGATTGTGTTTGCAGTTTCACTTTATGATTGCTAGGTGTAGTCCAATGGTCCCACATGTTATGTTTTGAGCCAAAATTTTGGTTGATGAAACCTAAATGTGATCCAGGGGATCCCACAAATTTTGGCACAACCCCCAGGGGGTTGTGTACCCCTGTAAACCCATCTAAGCAGTTGTTTATGTGGGTGAAAAACCCAAAAAAGGTTGCTTGCGGGGGGAAATGACCCTGCAGGGGTTGCGCATGTTGGGAAAAACACGTTGGGGTTGTTTCCAGGGGTGGCACATTTTTGGAGCAACCCATTTGACGCCTGTATGGGCCTTGTAGGGCCCTAAAAGTTTCCCACACCACTGGTGGTTGTGAATTTAACATCAACCTTAAAAAAGTAATAAATATTAATTTTAAGAAATGAATTAAAATTGAAGGTCATATTTGAAAAATAATCATGAAATATTAGAAAAGAGGCCCAGGCTAAATTCAGGTGTTCAAAATTACTAAAGAAATGCCAAAAGGAATCATTTGTGTGATTATAGTGATATCTTTGCTATGATCATTTCTTCTGATATGGTTTCCCACCCCAGGAAGGGGGGTTGATCTTAAAAATATTTTTGAATAAAAGAAAAATGTCATTCTAGAAATTCAAGGTTTTGCATGCCTTTTCAAGATTTAAAGGAGTTCTTGGGGTGGGAGAACACACCTTTCAAGGAAATTTGGGACCCCCAATGATAGGGCTGGACCCCAATTACTCAATTCTTGGTAATACCCTGTACTTGGGAATGTTGTGTTTGGCGTTGGGTTTGCACAAGGGCATTGGTTATGGGTTTGGAAGAACTTTGGTTGGGAGTTTTTCCAAAATATCTGACACACTTGGTATTTTGGGAATTTTTTAAAATAGTGCCAGAGGTAGTTATTTTCCTATGTTTTGAAAATTTAAATATTTTATCTGTTTCACTTCAATACCATATTACATTTCAACTAGTATCAGTTGCAGTAAACTCAAAAAAATTGATAGAATTGATAGAATAAATAAATAAAAAAGCAAATGAAATTAAAATTAATGTGAAATAATTCCAAAAATTCATTAAAAATATTTTAAAAGTAAGGGCTTCTGAATAGAATCTTAATCTAGAAAAAAACTCTGAGTCCCAGAAATATCCTTGTATTCAGATAAAATCCATTCTGCGAGGAACTTATGGCAGGAATGGCTAGAAAGTTCTGAAACATCCTGGAATGTTTAGTTTCAGCCTCCTGGATGCCAAGACCCTTGCTCTTTGTTTAGATACCAGAGGTGATAGAATAAATAATAGATATATTATTCGATAAATGCAGCAAAAATCCATAAATTATTTGGATAAAGCTATTGCAAGGTTAATTGGTTTGGTTTATGGTTAAATATTATAAATCAATATTAATAAATTAATTATTAAATAAATTAATAGAGGGGCCACAATATTATTGGGGATCTTCAACTCCTCTCTTCAAAGAATTAACTTTGAAAACACATAGACCTGGTTACTGTGAAACCTTTAATTTATATTTTTACAGGATATATTTCCCAAAGATAATATGTGTATAAAATAAACGGTGGAATAGCAGGGCTTTGTAACCAAGCTTCCACAACATTAAAACAATAATAAAAACTCACTCGTATATTGTTTAATCCTTTGGGTACCTGTTTGGGACGTGCGCTGATGGGTTAAACCTGTTACTGGGGTTAAAAGATTGTTCAGCAGTTTAAATTGATAAAAAAGGGGTGGGGACAGAAATTGTTAATCCGAATAAATTCATAAATCACTTACTTATCTCTTATAAGTATTTTATTACCTTGGCACGTTGTTTGGATATGAATATAACTGGGTCTCTGGGTATCAATATCCTCAAAAGAGCTCCTTATTTATAGCTCTTTGAGTCCCAATATTGTCCTTCTGAGGGATACAGGGGCTCAAAGGGATGGACACTAAGTCTAGCAGGGTAGCCAGTGGTAGCCTGTCACGTTTTCTAGGTGCTGTAGCACGGGTAATATCAAATTCCACAGGGTTTGGGAATTATTCTAACTTTTAATTGATGTTTTGGACGTGTGAATAACACTAATCTGCCCATATTATTTATTATTAATTAATTATCCTTGGTAAATGTTCCCAGTATGTTAATAATTATTTTAGAAGACATTTCTATGGGTAATCTGATTTCAGGTGGGTTCTCATTATGTATTCAATGATTGGAGTAAAATTGTGATATGGATTTTACTCCTTATTTTCAAAATTCAGTTGATTTACTTAAAATGATTACCTGAAAATATAATTTATGAAATTCATGTGATATTTTTTCATCATTAGTTTACTTGGTATGTCAAAAAAATTTTAATGCCTTAAAGTTCTCACAATTTTATATTAAAGTTTTTTAATATATTTCTACAAATACTAGTTATCTTATTTTCGACATTTTTGGTATTTTTAATTATATTAATAAAAAATAAATATAAAGGTTATTTAGGTATTTTTATATATTTTTATATATTTTTAGATTATCTACTATGCACTGAAGTATTTATTACATATGTAGAATGTTCCCATGTAGGTTTTAGCATGTTTACGTGGTACCTGGCCTTCTCAGACCGCCTGTCACTCTTTCAGCCCGTAGTCCTGTGGCTGCGTACTTGTCAGAGGCCTGGGGCTGCGTACACGGCTTGTCAGGGTACGCTGACAGGGTGGCAGTGCTGCTGCTCAGCCAAGCGGGGGTGTATTGGTTGCGGCGGCTGAGTGTGGGAATTGTGACAGAACACATTTCCATGTATAATCCCTAAAATATACACAACACCTCAATTCTGACTGAATTTTAGGTTTGAAACCTATACCCAACAAGACATGTGAAATATTTAATTGGCCACAAAAGTCCCATAGTGGCGTTGTAGTATTTTGGTCTTTTCTTTCCCAAATCATTAAATTTATAAGGAGTTGGATTTCAAGGGTGGGCTCAGTGAATGACCCTACCTAATTTTAGCTGGAGAATCCATTTTTGCAATAATATTCAAGGAATTCCTACTCCTTCTTAAGTTGATTTTCATATTCTTATTTTTATGTTATTTTTCTTACTTATGCAGCTTGCTCTGCAATAGTTGCAAGCTGACATTCCCCCACTCCAAGATATGGCCATATCTGAAAAAAAATCTGGATTATGTTTGTCAAAAATTAATTCCATATGTGTTTCAGTTCCTTTTACTGTTTCTGTAGTTTCTAAGATGTATTGGTCCATCCGTTATATTATTCTCTTGTAACCATTCATCTTTGTCTGCAGATTCTCCTTTGTATCTCACTAAGTATAGTTTAACATCTTTTCCTTGAACTCTCTCTTTCTTGTCTCTCAATATCCTGATTAATTTACTTTTTCTTTCACAACTTCAGGTTCTATAGGAACCATTGCTGGAGGGAGGTTGCTAACTTCTCTTGGTTGAAAGTGTTTCACTAGTCTAACAGGGAATACCGGGTGCTTTTTTGATAATTCTTCACTCAAGATTACTTCTACAGCATTTCTTCCATGCATCTTCTTGATAACAAAAGGTCCTACAAAAGCTGGTTTCAGGGTTCTGTAACCTGCCAAATTTTCGGGTTGGCAGTAGATATCAGGATCTGATATCCTATCTTAATTTCAGGTTCTCTATGCAATTTGTCCCATCTCTGTTTGTTGTATTCTACTGCTTCTTCTACACATTTCTGGGCATGATTATTTGCCAGGTCTATCATTTTCTTGAATTCAATAGATGTGGGATTAATGGTAGCTAAGTTATAGTCCAGGGTATTCCTAGGGAGTTTTTGAATCCATCCCCTTTCTAGTATGTAAGGGGCTTCTTTGGTAGTAGAGTGTTTACTGGTATTATAAGCCATCTCCAGGTCTGGAAGTAGGCTTACCCAATCATGGGAATAACAATCTGAGTTTTTATACTCTAGACCAAAGCTAAAAAACCTTCTTAACATATCCTCCAAGGTCTGTATCATTCTTTCAGCTAATCCATCAGTATGGGGATGGTATGCTGTAGAAAATGCTAAAGTAGTACCCAGTATATCATGTAGATTACTCCAAAATTCAGAGGTGAATTTGGGGTCTCTGTCACTTAGTATAATCTTAGGTATACTAACATCAGCTATAATCCTGTTCCAAAATAGTAAAGCTACATCCATGGCACTGTCTTCCTTGTGGTGAGGTAAGAATTTTTCCTTCTTAGAGTATCTTTCAACTATAACCAGGACAGAGTTATGTGAATGTGTACCTCCAGGGGAGAGCCCGGTGACAAAATCCATATTAATGATTTGCACCCTAGTTTTGGATTCAGAGATCTTTTTTAGGAGTACAAACCTTTAGCCAGTAGTTTTATTAGATTTTTGGCAAGTCTCACAGCTAGTGACATACTTAATAGTGATTTCCTTCCGGTCTATCCACCAAGAAGTCTGTTTTACTTTCTCCAAGCTCCTTTCAGTGAATAGATGCCCTGATGAAAAGTTTTCATGGAATTCATGGAGAATGTGTTATATATGTTCTTTGTTAATCAGTACCAATACACTGGAATTTTGGTGTCTGTAGTAAAGGAGACCATCCCAAAAAGTAAACCATGCTGCTTTATAGGGTTTGAGTAATGAGGCAGGTAAACTATTTATCAGGGCTTTTTCTGGGGATTCACATTCCATAATGGTAATCAGAAGCTTGATGTCAGAAGATTAGTTCTCTCTTAATAGATTGAAGAAAGCAGTATCTAATTTGCATAAGTGGATCCCCATGATTGGAGCATCTAATGCAAAGAGATTGATTTTTAAGATAGGAAAGGTATCCTGCTTCTCAGGGTCATATGCTGGATTTATAGAGTCATTAGGCAAAGTGTTCCTACTTAGACTATCAGCATTCTGGTGTTTAGATCCAGCTTTATGCACTATAGTAATCTGGCCTCTATACTGTTGTATAGCAATTTTCCACCTCAGCATAACTCTACTGGATTTCTTCATGTTCATTTGAGTTCTTACAGCATTACATTCTGTAATTACTTGGAGAGTTGTGTCTTCTAAGTAATAGTGTAGGTTCTCTAGAGCCCATATTAGATCCAAGCATTCCATCTGGCTGGCTCAATATCTTTTCTCAGTGTCTTTGATCTGCCTAGATATGAAAATTACTGGTTTCCCCACTGGTTTTTCTTCTTCTATTCTTTCTTGGTGTAAGGCAGCTCCAAACCCTTCCATACAGGGGTCAATGTACAACTTAAAGGGTTGAGAGTAGTCTGGTTGAATGAGTAGAGGAGTGGAGGCCATAGCTATTTTTAATTCCTCATAGTTTTTCAATCTCTCATGTGTCATTTCAAAGAGAGTGTTATTGATGCATATTTCATACAGACTTTGAGTTAGCATAGCAAACTTTGGGATTTACTGTCTGTAGTAACTGCAAAAACTAATAAATGACGGCAACTATTTTTATTCTGAGGCATGGGTCTTTTCATGAAAGCAGCTATCTTATTCTTGTCAGAAGCTAGAGTTAGACCAGAGACTATATGTCCTAGATCTTTCAGTTCTCCATATCCAAAGTTCCATTTCTTCATGGAGACTTTAAATCCTGCTCTGGAGATGGTATGGAGAACTAATCTTAATTGATTCATATTCAGAATATATGATAAAATCATCTATATAAACCATCATCCATCCTTTTCTGATGTAATTACCTAGAACTGTATCCATTGTTCTCTGGAAGTGTGATGGGGCATTCTTTATACCAAGGGTAATCCTGAGGTATTCATATATTTCTAAGTGACAGATTATTCTCATAAATTTTTAATTTCAGGGCTTGTAGGTATTTGGTGGAACCTTTAAGCATATCCATATTAGTGATGTATTTAGCTTTGGATAGGTTATGCAGAGCATGATCAATCTGGGGTATAGGATAATAGTCTGCTTGAGTATAATGATTCAGCATTCTGAAGTTTCCTAACATTCTTTACTTTTCATTATGCCAAGCTATGATTACAAGAGTAGTCACATCTACCTTTTCATTTTGCGCTACTTTCCTTGATACTTTTAGGTATATAAGCTCTTGGATATGTTCCTCAAGAGCTATTTTATATTTAGGACTAGAGCGATAAGCTGATTTTCTTAGGTTAGGAGGATAAGGAGGCTAAATAGTCAATGCTAATACCATTTCATGTCCTTTGATATCACCAATGGGACAATCTCTAGTACAGAAAGCATTTTGATTCTCAAAGCAGACTTTCAATATATCTTTCTTCTGTTCTTCAGAAAGTTTCATATTGAGAGCTGCTTGAGAGAATTATTCTTGATTGAATTCTTCTAGGTGCTTTTGATAAGTAGAAGAGGGGAATTTACTTTGGATAGTCCATATCTTAAACTTTTTTTCCCAGTTACCAACCACAGTGAAGTACCTTCCTTTACTCAGGAACACATCTATGCCATATAGATATAAAGCATCATTTCCTATTATCAGGTAGTCACATAATCTGTTGGTCAATACTACAAATTACACTTGTATTCTCAAAGATCCTTTAGTATTGGGCAATTTTATAGGAGCAGTCCATACTCCAATAGAATTAATGGTAGAGTTGCAAAAGCTAAACATGGCTTTTGGGATGGGCAAACGGTGGTCTTTCCAATTGTTATCCCATTTGTTTAAGGATTCAGTGAAGACACATGAGCAAAAAGCCCCACTATCAAGTAATAAACTTATAGTTCTGTCTTTATACAATCCTGTTGCATAGCAAGTTTGACTAGTAGTATAACTCTTACCACTCATGGGCTTAACTATTAATGGTTTAACATCAGTGATATGTCTAGGAATTATGGTGGGGTCCCATTGTTGGGGCAAACTAGATTCACCATGGATGTTATTGATTTCTAGAGAAGTGCCTATATCTCCTTCTATTACATTGACAGGGTTGGTCAGGATCAATTCACATTCAGAAAGAGATCCTTAAGTATCAGGTATGTCTTCATAGTTCTGATTCCCTTCAATCTCATGCTCTCCTTCCAAGACAGCTATCTTTCTTTTTGGCACTGGGCAGTATTGTCTCATATGCCCTGTCTTGTTAAAGTTCCAACAAGGTCCAGGCATTCTCACTTTATCCCTGTTCTCATGAGGTTTCTTATTGTCAGAGATATTTATCAGAGGGGGTTTTTCTCTGGTTTTGTTAATATGGAAGTTCTCTTTGGGTCTAGAAGGATCCTTCTTTTCTAAGCCATTCATGTCTATTACTTCTTCTAACACATTGATTAGAGTTGGTAAGTCAGCATCCATACTCATGCTGCATCTTACACTATGGTTAAGGTTTCCAGGACACAGGTTAAGGAGTCTTTCATTGACTTCCTATTTATAAGCATCAGGATAGAAGCAGTCTAGTCTTCTCTTCTTTTGTAAGCACCATTTTTGAGGCTTATCCTTGGAGGGGTCAAATAAGGAATTTTCAAAATTTTTCATCATTTTCCTTTTCCACATTCTAGAACCAAATTGTTCTTTAATTCAAATTTCCCAAGAATTCAATGGTAAGGATCCTACTCCTTCTTTTTTACTGATAAAACAGTCTAGAGCTACTCCTTCAAATAGTCTGGACAGCCTTAAAACAGCTATAGCTTCTGGTAGGTCATAAGAGTTTATGGTGTAGTCAATAAATTTAATTAAATTTATGTGGTTGTATTCTCCTTCACCAGAGAACTTAGGCCATTCAGAAATTTGAAGTAAGATTTACAGGGCTTGTTGCATTTCAGGAGTAGGACTAGGCCTGAAAGTGTCAATAATGCATTCCTAATAAGGGTTGTGCATAAGGAGTAGTTTTTGGTCTGGGAGTTTTTGGTTCCTGTGTGGTACTCCCCAAGGGGTTGGTCAGACAGACTTTGAAGTCTCTAAGATCATTCTTGATCAGATTAATTTGCAGGTCCCTTTTATTATTAAGCAGATCTAATTCCTCACTAAGGGACAGAATTGAGCTGTTAGTAGTATTTATCAATTCTTCTTTTAAAGGATGAAAGGACATAATAAAATCTTCTTGGATACCTGATAACATATTCTCAATTGTTTGAGTCTGTCTAATGTTACCTTGGTTTATTGTCTCCAATAATTGTTCTGTATGTTCCTTAATATCTTCTATCCCTACATCTTTTGATTGATTATTGATTGATTTGGCAACTACTGAAGTCAACTTATCCATTTGGGTGTAAACACTGTCCAAATTTCCACAAGAAATTTTGAAATTATGGTGCATATCATTACATAAGGAAGTAATTACATCAGAGGTTGGTTTAGACAAGATAGTGGGTTCAGAATTAGAGGCTAATTGTTATACACCTCTTTCCACTTTTGAGATAAGGATATTATCTGATCCCAATCCTTCTTTACCTTTGGATTTGGATGGGAAGAAGATCTCTTCTTTCCTGATTGTCTGAATTTCATCTAGGTTGATTGATCCTAAGGATTCCACTTTTCTACGTAGGATTCTACCTCTTTCCTTGGAATAATTTTCTGAAGACCTATCTGGGTAGCTTTTTCCTGGGAGGTTATCTCTTTCATAGATACCATGTCCTCTTTGGCTTGTGCTTAGATGAAATCTTCCCAATATTTCCCATGCTCTTTGTTTAAGTCTCTGATCCTGGCTTCCTTGGCCAGATTCTTCTGGGGTGGCTGCTGGGAACCTTCTTGTGATGGAGGGGGGCTTAATTCTACTACCTTCTCTGGCTCTAGGTTGGCGGAGGGAAACAGTACTTGGGGATTTACCCTTTCCACCAACATTTGATTCACGGGTTCCATCCCCCTCATGGTTGTCATTATTGGTGGTCTCACGGTTACTGGGGGCTCCTGGAAAAGATTTATAGGAGGGAATTCTCCCTGGGTCCCTTGTGTTATGTCTATTCATATTTAATAAAATATTTCTAAGTATTTTTCTAAATTAAAATCCATGATAATAAGTTTTATTAAACTTACGTAACTTAATTTTTGAAGGTTCTAAGACTTTATTGGTATTAAATTGGTCCTTAATAGGTAATCCTATGTGGTCCTGGTGTGTTCCAATGAAGTTTTCTCCCACCCAATCAATATTTTCAGGGCTTGAAGAGATATGTGGGACTTCTTGATCCAATGAATCAACTTCAGTGAAGGTGGTTTCTGGAATAGGAGGGTTCACTGATGTTAAAAAGATATTTTATTGGTAAATAAAATATATTAATGTTATTTTAATAAACATAATATGATAATACAAGTTTTATAGTTAATTTTATATTTTAAAAAGTAATTTATACAGTATTTCTTCACAGATTTATGTTTCCTTAAAAGGGCTTAAAAGTTGATAAGCCTCTCAAGATCTTCTTGTTCAAGGAGTTTATCTAAGTTTTTACGTGCAGAAGAAATGTTAAGTTGCTCAGCATGGGGTAAAGCTTCCCAACCAGTTGATTTATAATTTTTAATGTATTCTTCTTTTCTTATCTTTAAAATATTTCAATAATGTGTTATTAATTCTGCATTGGTTTTTAAATCCACTGAAAAAGAAATTAATGAGAAATCACAGTTAAAAAGTCAGATAAATTATTTTTGATTTAATTTTTACATGAAATGTCTGGTCAAAGGTATTAAATATCATATATGGGAATATTTCCCGGCCAGACCCCCAATTTTCAGCCTCCTGGATGCCAAGAACCTTGCTTTCCTTTAGCTACCAGAGGTGATAAAATAAATAATAAATATATTATTCAATAGATTAAGCAAAAATATGTAAAATATTTGGATAAAGCTATTTCAAGGTTAATTGGTTTTTTTTATGGTTTAATATTATAAATCAATATTAATAAATTGATTATTAAATGAATTAATAGAGGGGCCAAAATATTATTGGAGATCTTTAACACCTCTCTTCAGGGAATTCACTTTGAAAACATGTAGACCTGGTTACTTTGGAACTTTTAATTTATATTCTTAAAGGATATGTTTCCCAAAGATAATATGTGTGTAAAATACACGGTGGAGTGGCAGGGCTTTGTAACCAAGCTTCCACAACAGAAAAAGAATAATAAAAACTCACTGGTATATTGTTTAATCCTTTGGGTACTTGTTTGGGATGTGCACTGAGGGGTTAAACCTGTTACTGTGATTAAAAGGTTGTTCAGCAGTTTAAATTGATAAAAAAGGGGTGGGGACAGAAATTATTAATCGGAATAAAGCCATAAATCACTTAATTATCTCTTATAAGTATTTGATTACCTTGGGAAAATTTCTGGATATAAATATAACTGGGTCTATGGGTATCAATATCCTCAAAAGAGCTCCTTATTTATAGCTCTTTGAGTCCCAATAATGTCCTTCTGAGGGATACAGGGGCTCAAAGGGATGGACACTAAGGCTAGCAGGGTAACCACTGGTAGCCTGTCATGAGTTCTAGTTGCTGTAGCACAGGAAGTATCTAATTCCACAGATTTTGGGAATTATTCTACCTTTTAACTGATTTTTTGGACGTGTGAATAACACTAATCTGTCCCTATTATTTATTATTAATTAATTACCCTTAGTAAATTTTCCAAGTATTTTAATAATTGTTTTAATAGACATTCCTACGGGTAATCTGATGTCAGGTGGGTTCTCATTATGTATTAACTGATTGGAGTAAAATTTTGATATGTATTTTACTCCTTATTTTCAAAATTCAGTTGATTTACTAAAAATAATTAACTAAAAATATAAGTTATGAGAATTCAGGTAGTATTTTCAAATAATTAGTTTCCTGACCATTTCAAAAGAAATATTGATGCCTTAAAGTTCTCTTTATTGTATATTCAAGTCCACGGGAACATTTATTACATATTTAGAATGTTCACATGTAGGTTGTAGCATGTTTATGTGGTATCTGGGCTTCTCAGGCCGCCTGTTACTCTTTCAGCCCATACTCCTGCAGCTGTGTACTTGTCAGAGACCCAGGGATGCGTACACGGCTTGTCAGGGTACGCTTACAGGGTGGCAGTGCTGCTGCTCAGCCAAGAGGGGGTGTATTGTTTGCTGCAGCTGCCTGCGGTAATTGTGACAGAACACATTTCCATGTATAACTCCTAAAATATACACAACACCTTGATTCTCACTGAATTTTAGGTGTGAAACCCCTACATGAATATAAATGTGTAATATTTAATTGGCAAAAAAGTCCCATAGTGGTGTCAAGGTATTTTTGTCTTTTCTTTCTTTAATTATTAAAATTATAATGAGTTGAATTTCAAGGGTGGGGTCAGTGAGTGACCTTACCTAATTTTGGGTGGAGAATTTATTTCTGCAATAATATTCAAGGATTTTTGACTCCTTCTTAAGTTAATTTTAATATTCTTATTTTCATTTTCTTTTTGTTACTTTTGCAGCTTGCTCTGCAATAGTAGCAAGCTGACAGTTAGGTTACATTGATGCCCAAGAACTGCAATAAAGAATAAAACCATCTTCTTGAGGCCCTTCCACCTCAGATAGGTATTGAATAACCTCCCACTTAATAGTGCATATCAAATCTAGCAAATTTGCCATCAGAAACTTGGCTTTTTTAAACAAATAGGGCATATCAAAGTTAGCAAATGGGCCATTAGAAACCTGCATTTTTTCACAAAAACCTCTATTTATAATTGCCGGTTTCTAAAATACCCTTCCCCCTTAACTGGTTTATTTTGAAATGTCTAATTTATTGGAAATGGTGGATTTCAAACATCAAATACGTCATTTATGCATCATCATATATCCACCATCCATCAACATTCAAAGAATTCATCCACACCTCCACATCATCCCTATCAAAACCCCTTGGTCATCTTACTACCAATTGGTGTGATACTGGGAATAAAAAGATAAATATTTCATGTACCCTTACAACTTGAAACCAGTCTATTTGTCTCCTTAACCTCCATTATTCTCCCCCATCTATCATCCCATCACCCATACCCTACAAACTTAAACTCAACCTTGTACTCAAACTTGCTTGTACCCATCTGCATCCTTCAATCAACCCTTGGTACCAAGATCCATGGCGCTTTTGGTTTTGTACTCATGGCAGCCGGTCTGATGAAGACAATTGGAGTGATCCGTGAGGATTCTGAAAAATCAAATCATGTTTCACTACCTGAAAATCAGCTTCTGCTCTTCAATCATTTGACCCCACTTCTCTTAACCATTAGTTGGTAAGTCAGAATTTACTCTCAGAGGATCATCCATTGTTTCAAACCTTGTTACAATCATGAATTTTCAACCTTTAATGGATCAACTTTCCGTACTTATCCTCCCCCCCTTGCCTTGCAATCATGTGTCATTTCTATTTCAGAAACCAAAGAACAATTTTTCCTAATCTCAACCAATTGAATCAATGAGGCCACTAACTTCTTAGCTCAGTTTTTGGTGGGATGCCTGATTTACCTATACTTCAACCTTATGATCCGTCTGTACCAACACTGCAATCCAGATCAATTGTTGACCAATTTAACAGCCCCCCCCCATCATCAGTCAATCAAACGCCCCCCACCAATTGTCAACCAAACAAGAGCCCCCCATTGTTGGCCAAATGAACACCTCCCCATCATCCACCAACCAACCAGCTCCCCTCCAGCATTGGCTAATCAACCGGCCCCTCCCATCATTGAATGATTGACTGCCCCCCCATGATTTTCCCATAAACCAGCCCCCCCTGATTGTTTGCCAATTGACCACCACCCCCATTTTCAACCAATTTACTGGCTTCCCCCCCCATTGTCAACCATTTGACAGCCCCCCCCCATCATTTGCCAATCAAAAAGACCCCCCCAATCACTATCAACTACCCCCCATCATTGGTCAATTGACGGCCCCGCCCCCATTGTTAACAAATAAACTGCTTGCCCATTTTAAACAAATCAACTGCCCCCCCACCATTGGCCGATTCCCCAGCCCACCCTTTTTTGACCAATTGACCACCCATCCCCCCCATTTTTGGCAAATTGACCAGCCCCCCCCATTCTCAAACACTTGACCAGCCCCCCCCCCTAATCCTCAACTGATTGATACACCAAACTGAACAACACGCTGTGGTGACCAATTTGGTGTACCTCAAGGAAAGGGGAAAAAAATTTTTTTAAAAAAATATTTATGTGTTCTTTCATCCAAGGCTTTATCCAAAAATAAAAAAAAAGAAATTCCACTCTCATTTGCAGTTATCAATTGTAAATAGTCAACAGGGTCTCTAGCCCATTAAAGGAGGGACTCTCCCCTTCCTTTTTTCCCCATCATTCATGATCCAGCTATCTTATCATCCATCTATTGGGTATCATCATTTGCATCTGAGTCAATCAAATCTGATCCATCATCTGGGAAATTCATCCTCCATCTTCTAACATGGGTATATCTATGATTGCCCCTTGATCCTTCAGCCTCCATACTCAAATATTTGATTCTTCCCCCTTTTTCCTTATCCGTTATCACCAACCAATATCCTTTCTGGTTGAAGAATAATTCATTTGGCTGAATTCTAGAATGTCTTAAACCACTCCATTGATCCCTTTCTCTGAAAACTTCAGTCTTGATAATTCATTTGATTGTCATTCTGGAACCAGTCACATTTGACTGAGAGGTTTCTTTAAGATTGAAACCTAGAGTGTGAAACCTCCCTTTATTTCTTTGAAGTTGAACTCCGCCACAATATTCTTGATTCCCTGGAGAAGTGCTGGGTTTTCTTGTTCAAATCTGTTACTGCTTTGCTTCTAGAGCTTCATAAAAAAAATTGCTTTTTTTTAAAGCCACCCAAAGTTATCAGGTACCCTTCAGGCGCTGGATTGCAGAGAGTTGGGCACTTTCATTGAGAACCTGGAGGTTGGTTGGGATTGGGTTGATATTTCCTAATCTTCTTCTGAAGACCAGAGTTATTAGCTTGTGGGCGTTGTTACTTAAAAACTACCTTGTTCTATTTAACTCTTAAAAAACTTTTACTTAGTTTTTTCAAGTCTTTTCCCGCACCATCTTGCCTCAGATAGTGTTGTTCCATTGCTACTGACTACTATCAAAATTCATCCTTTCCATTGATTCCTTATTTACAAGGTCATGGATCTTGATTCTGATTACATTTAAATATTTTTGTAACACTCAGGAGGGCAGCCTAAACAGCACCTTGTCCCCTCAAAAGAACTTCCTGCGGCTCAGCATTGTTTTCAGTCTTACATTTGGTGCCCCAGGCCGGGATTGAAACAGGAACCTTGGGATTTACAGTCCCAATATGTTTGGAATCAACTCCAAAATCCATTTTTATTCTTTTTTTTTCTGTTTCTCTTTTTCTCATATCTGATATGCAGAGGAAACATATATCAGAAGTAATTCCTCCCAATTGCAGAAGGCTTGGGCAAGATTCTTGTTGTTTTTTTTGAATCCCTACTCTTGCCACACTTGTGAGCCACTTAGTAAATCTGCTCTTTGGATCCTCCAGAAACTCTTTCAAAATGGAATCTACTGGTACCCCCTCCTCTGTTTGTGCTAATATGGTCAAAATCAAACCCCAGAACATGAACTTGGGTTTTAATGGAATCAATGTCAAACAATTCCTGGATTCTTACAAAATGGCTGCAGAAGTGGATGGAGCTAGCAAAAAAAATATGGCCTATCAATTACAATTATTTATTTCCTCTGATGAATTTATGGAATTAATCAAGTCTTTTTATTGATTTGAATCTCATAACTGGAAGCTTCTAAAAGAAGCAATGCCTGTGTATTGGGGAAAGATAGATATAGCTTGATTTGTGCTATAGGACTTGAATGATCTTGTCTCTCAGTGGATCTCAAAGGACGGTATTTCTTCAGCCTCTGATTATAAATCTTTTAGGAAATTGTGGGATCCTATCCAATCTTATCTCCTTAGAAATGATCACATTGACAGCTTGGACAAAATTTTAGTCCAATTTTTTTCAATCTTTTTTGCTAGGCGCCCAGGTGAAAATAAGGGACAAATTAGTTAATCCTGGATCTATGATCACAACTAGGGATAATTGATTCAAGCTTCCTGCTTTTCTTTTATTAGGAGTGCTGTGGATAAATTCATGAAAGGTCAACCTGCCCTAAATTTTGAAAAACCCCACACCACTAAACCTGTCCCTGCTCCCCCATTTTCTGAGTCTAACAAAATTATGAGGATAATGGAGGCAAGTCATTGTCCCAAATTGAATCCTCAGGCTAAAAAAGAAACAGCAACTATCAATGAAATCAACAAGCTTCTCCAAGCTTTTGAGAATAAAATGGACCAAAGGATTTCTGCTCTTGCTGCTCCCAAACCTTCTAATTCCATTCCTAGATACACTCTGGTCTGCTACTATTTTCATAGGGAAGTTCATGGAACCAGAAAATGCCCAGACTTCCAGAAGGATAAGGAGGAAAAATTGGTAGAACAGAAGGGAAATAATTTTTTCTTCCTAATGGTTCTCTGATCCCTTTCAATTTATCACGCCCTATCTGTCATGTGGTGTCCTCTTATCATCCATCTCCTCGTAAGATAGTGTCTTTGGCCTCTTGGTATTTTTGATCTTCCTGTGGTACTTGTCAACCATGGTATCCTCCTACTATCTCCTCTTCTAGCTTCTCTGGAGCTTATCAATCCAATCCAGCTAGGAAACAACATATGGAACCCAAACCTGACAAAGTTCCTCCTATGCCATCTGCTATCTTTTATAAACCAATAAAACATTGATTATCCCCTGAACCTCCTTTCTCTGTGGTGGAAGACATGGAGGTAGAAACTTAACCTCTGATGGAAAGGTATCAAAAATAAACTGATTCTTCTCCTCCTCTTGCAACACCCCAAACTTCTGATCCTGTCATGATCCCTGTTTCACCTGAGCATCCTCCCTCCACCCAGCCCAAAGTTTGGTTCAAGAGGGGAATCTCTAAGGAACACCCCAATGCTGTGGAAGGGGTACTAAAACAAATCTCTGATCTGAAAATTCCTGATTTATCTGTTGCTGAGCTCCTGTAAATTTTGCCCTCTGTTTCTGAAGGAGTGAAGAAATGGGTCTCTTGTCAACATGTGGAAATTGGCTCTGAAAAATTGAAGGTTCCCTGAGGAACTTTGCTTTAGGACTCTTGCAGAACTGATCCTCCCTCAAACCTGTACTCTTTCCCACTTGGTTTTCTTGCTTTTTGTCTTGGAAAATTGGATAAAACAGTTTCTCTCCTTGTTGATTCTGGTTCTCAACCTAACCTGATTTTGGATTCTATGGCCTGCAAACTCAAGCTCAGTCCTAGAGTTAGCTTTGACTCTGCGGTTTATGGAATAAGGAATCAGTCTTGTAAGTTAGTTGGTATTGCCAAAGATTTTCCAATTAAAATTGGTCAAAATATTTTTGGAACCTGTCATTTTTGGATTAATCATTTGGAAGGATCTATGATCTTGGGTCAACCGTTTTTAATGGACTTTGGTGCTACCTTGATGTTTTGTGATCAAGTTGGGGAGAGAATCCTTCTCCCTGATGTTTATGGAAGGAAGATTGAAGTTCATCTCTGCTCTTTGGTTTCTGGTTGTTTGGAAAGAGATTTCCCTGATTTTCAGCCTACTAAATGCAAAGACCCTTGCTATCCTTTAGCTACCATAGGTGATGGAATAAAAAATAAATATATTATTCAATAAATGCAGCAAAATCCGTAGAATATTTGTATAAAGCTATTGAAATTTTGATTTGTTTTGTTACAATTGGATATTATTATTCAATATTAATAATTTGATTATTAAATAAATTCAGAGAGGGGAAAAAGTAATATTTGGAATCTTTAATACCTTTCTTCAGGGAATTCAATTTGGAAAAATTTAGACCTGGTTACTTTGGAAACTTTAATTTAAATTATTACAGGAGATATTTCCCAAAGATACTATATATATAAAATATATGATGGAGTGGCAGGGATTTGTAACTAAGCTTCCACGACAGAAAAAAGATAATAAAACTCACTGGTATGCTATTGAATTGTCTAGGTACCTGTTTGGGACGTGTACTGGTGGGTTAAACCTTTTACTGGGGTTAAAAGGTTTTACAGCAGTTTAAATTGGTAAAAAGAGTTTTGGGATGAATAATATTGATCAGAATAAAGCCATAAATCACTTAATTATCTCTTGTAAGTATTTGATTGACTTAGAATGGTTTCTTGATGTAAATATAACAGGGGCTGGGGTATCAATGACCTCAAAAGAGCTCTATATTTATAGCTTTTTGGGTCCAAATTCTGTCCTTCTGAGGGATACAGGGGCTCAAAGGGATGGGTGATAAGGCTAGAAAGGTAAAAATTGGTAGCCTGTCATGTTTTCTTGGTGCTTTAACAAGGGTAACATCTAATTTTACAGGGTATGGGAATCATTCTACCTTTTGATTGATGTTTTGACATGTGAATCAATAACACTAATCTATCCACCTGATCATCATTTCATTAATTATCCTTAGTAAATGCTCCCAGGATTTTAATCTTTATTCTTATTAGAAATGCCTACGGGTAATCCAATTTCATATGGGTTCTCATTATGTATTGGCTGATGGGAGAAAAATCATAATATTGATTTTGATCCTTATTTCCAAAATTCTGTTATTTTACTTGAAATAATTAATTAAAAAATATATCCTATGGGAATATATGTAATATTTTGAAATAATCAGTTTCCTTAGTATGTCAAAGAGATGGTTCTCATTATGTATTAGCTGATGGGAGTAAAATTATAATATTGGTTTTGATCCTTATTTTCAAATTTCTGTTAATTTAATTGGAATAATTAATTAAAAATATATTCTATGGGAATATATGTAACATTTTGAAATAATCAGTTTCCTTATTATTTGAAAGAGATAATAATGTCTTCAATTTCCCAAAATTGTATTTTTAAATTATTTTAAGACATTTTTCAAACTGAAGTTATCTTATTTTTGACATTTTTGGTATTTTTTATTATATTCTATAAAAAATATGTATAAATTTTATTTAAGTAATTTTAAATAATTTATGTATTTCTAGACTATCTCCTATCCAGAGGGACGTTTCTTACATATGTAGTGTGTCCCTGTGTTAGTTGTAGCACTTTTACATGGTACCTTGGCTTTTCAAGCAGTCTGTCAATCTGTCAGTCTATAGTGCTGCAGCTGCATTCCTACCAGATGCCTGGGGCTGCATACCCATCTGGTCAGGGTTGGCGGACACGGTGGCAGTTCTGCTGCTCAGCCACCCGCAGATGTGTTGCTTGCCGCGGCTGCGTGTTGGAATTGTGACAAATCACATTTCTTCCCATAAATCCTCTAAATCACAGAATTATTGGAGTCTCAAACAAAATTCACTGTGAAACCTATACGTGGGCTTTTGTGTGAAATATTGAAATGGCCAAAATCCCAAGGCCATGTACCTTTCTAAATTTTCATATATTATTTAAAAATATAGGCAGTGGGAATTTGAGGTAGGTGTCAGTGAGTGACCCTACCTTGAATTTTATGTAGAATCATAATTTGAAATAATATTTTTAATATTATTTCTACTTTACCATTTTATTTATTTATTTATTTATTTTATTTTGTTACTTTTGAAGCTTGCTCTGCAATAGTAGAAAGCTGACACTGGTCATCCTCCTAAATCAGTTCTATAGGGGAAACAGAAGGAAAATTTTAATTCCTCTGATTTTTTAGCGGATTAGTTGATTCTACTGATAGTTGTAGTTCTTCCTAGTCTTGGACTTCAACTCAAGGATCAACGCTCATCCCAGAGGCTTATTTTTCTTTTTTCTCATCATTTCCTTCTGATCTGAAAATTATTGAAAATAAAAAACATGTCAAAATGAAAAATCCCAAAAATATTCCCTCTTTCTCTGCATCTGTGGTTTCTTCTTTTCCTTGTTCTCTTAATCTGGTTCAATCTTCTTTCAGTTCTGGTGTTAACATCCTCAATGAGTATAAAATAGATCTTGATCTTAAATTAATTCTTAATGGGTTTGGTATGGAGGAATAAGGACTTCAGTGGAGGCACTTGGGGGTGAAAGTAAGTCCTCCAAATTATGCACTGCTAGGACATTCTTCTATCATCATTTTTGAAACGCTACCTTGTGCCACACCTGTGAGAAACGTATTATCCCTTGGTTCTTCTGTTATGGACAAGGCACCCTTTGAAGATGTTTCAGAACATAGGACATGGAAAATTTTGGAACTTAGTCTCAGTTCTAGCTGGTCAACGCCTGGAGGAAACAGGAAATTCTCTCTTTTGCCACCAAGTAAAAAATAGTTGCAAAAAATTTCCAACCAATCAATCTGCCCTTCCCCTCAGCCTTAATCCTCCCCTCATGCGCCATCCATTATCCTGTGATCCATACTATGGGTTATCACAATCCCTTACTGGTCTCTTTGTGCCTTGTGGTTTTTTCAATGAAGAAAGTCTGAAAGTGGTCAACTTTGGTCCAGATGGATGGCTTCTTCCTGATGAGTTGAATTTGATCCAAAATTTCTTATCTCTGAGAGAAAAGTCTATTGCTTTCTGTGAAGAAGAGAGAGTTCTCTTAAAAGAATCCTATTTTCTCCCTTACATCATCCCCATGGTTGAGCACAATCCTTGGAAAAAGAAAAAGATTCCAATTCTTGCTGCTAGAGTCAAAAAATTTATCAAGTTGATCCCCAAAAGAGTCTGTACTGGTCTATATGAACATTCAAATTCAAGTTATTCCATCCCTGTTTTCTGTGTCCTTCAAATTGATGGTAAACTTAGATTAGTTCACAATCTCCAACCTCTCAACAAAGTTAAAATTATAGACTCTGGTTTCCCTCCTTCTACTGAAGAATTTGTGGAAACATTTTCTGGGAGGGCTTGCTACTGTCTGGGGGACATTATGGGTGGCTATTACAAACAATTCCTACATCCTATCTCTTTTCCTCTCACTATTTTTGATACTCCTCTTGGTCAACTCAAGCTTACTTGATTGCCTCAAGGTTCCACCAATTTGGTTGCAGTCTATTAGGTTCAGATTATATGGATTATCCAGGATGAAATTCCTGATCATGCTGGGATTTTATTGACAATGGAGGAATTAAAGGTACAGTGTCTGATTATGATAAAAATCTCTTGCTAATTTGGAAATTATTCTGTTTGAAATTGAGCAATTGGTCCTGGCTGTTTCTGGATCCAATTTGGCTTATTTTTTCCCTGCTCTGGAAATTGTTGGCCATGGGGTCTGCAAGGAATTAAGAAGGATGGCACCACCCAAATTCAACAAGATCTTCTATTGGCCCACTTCAATCTATCAAATTGAAGTTAGAGGCTTTCTGGGTGTTGTAAATTATGTTTGAATCTTCATTTCATCTTTATCCAAAATCTGTACCCCTTTGCATTTTCTGTCAAGGAAAGAAGCTGAATGGATTTGGAGCCAAGATTTCAAAAATTCTTTTCAGTTGCTCAAAATGATTTTTGTAAAGACATAGTTTTGAAAAAGATTGCTTAAGGGCCTTGGGCTGGAAAGATCAAGCTTGCTGTTGATTCTAGTTTTCAATCTGTTGGGGCTGTTCGTACTCAGGAAGATGAAAATGGTTGGGACCATTCTGCTCTTTATGAATCCTTGTTATTTTTGAATGTTGAATCCAGATACTCTCAACCAAAACTGGAACTCTTTGGCGTGGCTCAAATGTTGAATGAACTTCAAACAGTCCTCTGGGGTCAAAATTTTTAATTAAAAGTAGACCCTGGATCCATCATTGAAATAATCAACACTCCGAGCCTTCCAAATGCTCCTATTAATTGTTGGGTGGCTTTTATTCAGTTGGTCTCTTTTGATATTGTTTTCAGGCCTGGAGAATCTTTCACCATGCAAGGTGGTTTATCTCAACGTCCTTGGGGAGATCATGAATTGGATTTTGGAGTGGATTTTGACAAGGAGAAACCTATAATTCAGCCTTTCTTCTCTTTCTACTCCCAACATTACTTTGGCTTTCAGAAGATTTTCTGGTTAAAATTAGAGCAGTAACTTTCAAATCTCCAAAGACCCCCTGATCTTTCCACCAAAGAATTTTGATCCCTTAAAAGAAAGTCGTCTAATTTCTTAGTCCAAGGTTCTAGGCTTATGAAAAGAGGAAATCCTTGTGCTCTCATTGTTTTTACTATCCCTCCTAAGCAAGATTCAATCCTTGAAAATTGCCAAGAGGGTCTTGGTCATTGTGAGGAAACCAAAGCTTATTGACGTATAACCAAACAATTCTACTTTCCATCAGTGAATAAATCCTTCTCTAAATGGTGTTGGAGTTGCAAATTTTGTCAGAAACGTGATCTTAGGTGCCCATCTGAGATTTTTTATCCTACTGGGGAGTCCACTGTCTTTGGAAGGATTGCTATAGATGTGGTTCATATTAAGGCAGGTGGCACTAAGTATCTCATTGTGGCTAGAGATGATGTTTCTAGATGGGTTGAAGCAAAATTCCTTGAGAATCTCAGCTCTGAATCAGTGGAAGCTTTCCTTTATGAAAACTGGAAAATTCTTTGTGGCTTGGCTCAATCTTATTCCACTGATGGTGGCTCTGAATTTGGTGGGAAACTTTCTGAAATGATACAATCACTTCCTTGACAACATTTGTTTACTACTCTTTTTTATCCTGAAGGCCAAGGCATGGTGGGAAAAGGGAATGCTCCTTTGAACGCTGCTCTTGTTGAACTGGCTGGTGAGAGTCAAAAGAATTTTTGCAAATTTCATGCTCTGGCTCTCTTCTCTGATTGAATCTCAACTAAAAGGACCACTGGCTACTCACTGAAAAGATTGGTTTGAATCTATAGATGACTCAGAAACAGCATTAGAGCTTGGCTGGTGATTTTATTTTGAGGGCAGAAATTATTCAGTGAGGATAATTTTTATTGAAAGAGGACCGTCTGAGAGGAGAAGTTGAGGAGGTAGGCAGGCAGAGATCAGTGGGTGAAAAGGTTAGGTTGAATTGGTTGCGTTGGACCTTGAGTTTTAGCGGAGAGTACGGCTGGGTAGAATGAGAAAGGGAAAAAGAAGAAAAGGAAAAGGTAGAAAGAGGAAAGATAGAAGGGGGAAGAATGAAGAGGAGAGAGCTGAACACTGAAGATCCTCTGGACCATCTGAGTTTTGAAGTTGCCGCGGAGTGAGGCCCCCGGGGTAGAAGAGAGAGCGTGCAGGGAGAGAACTGAGAGGAGTGCGCGGGACCACGGGACCGCGGGGGGGAAGCCTACTGACACTCAACACCCCCTGTGACTGGTAAGAGAGGGAAAAAAAACAAAAAGGAAAAATTTGCAATAGATTCTAAGTGAAGACTTCTTGTTGGAGGACCCTGGGGAATTGACGGCGGAAGCCTTCTTCAATGGGTCTGCTATCATCTTGTTGGTAGGAATGAGGGACAGGTCAAATTTGGAGAGGGAAAAATATTCCCGTAATCCTTTTGTCTTAATGTCAATATGTCGGGATTTTGAGTGAGAGCCAAACTTCTTGATCTTGTCTTCCAGACCTTTATTGTCAATATAGATTTTTGGTTTGCACTCAGGGCAGGCATAGATTTTGACCACAAGGTGAATGATCCATCTTAGCTTGAGGCAAAAGTCCAGGAGTGCATTAAGTTCTGATTCAGTAGAATAATAGGTTATGTTTCTTTGTCTTGAAGAGTTACAGATAACCGGGCTGCCGTAGTGAAGAATAATGTACCCAGTTTGAGACTTACAAAATGTAGGATCATTGCCCCATGTAGCATCACTGTAGGCCAAGATGATTTCTTGAGAGGAGTCTTACTTGAGAGTAAGTTTGAAATCTCTAGTAGTCTTCAGATATTTCCATACTTTGCGCACCTCCCTCCAGTGTGACAGTCCGGGCTTATTATTGAATTGGGCCAGGCTTGAGACAGCAAAAGCAATGTTGGGACAAGTGTATTGAGAAAGGTGGTTTAGGAGTCCAATAGCCAAACAATAGTTTATATTGAGATGGGTGAACTCGGCATGATCCTCATCAGAAGCCGGTTTGAGATGGAAATTTTGAGTTAATGGAATTTGATTTCTTCCAATCCTTCCTGAAGTTTGATTGAGGAGAAATACTTGAGATCATTGAATATATGGACATTTGCTTCAGAATCTAGAAGGAGGTTGGGGTTGTTGTCTGCATTGATCCAGAGAGGTAACAGGGCATGATATTTAATGGCAGGAGTTTTCTTTGATTTGTTCTTCCACTCTTTTTGTTTTTTGGTCCACCATTCAGGTTCAATTTGGGGATGTAAATGGAAGGAAGAGGATTCTGAGTGAGAAGTGTTAGGATTGTGATACCCTTCTCAACATCTCATACTTTTTTTGTCTTTGTGAATCTTAGCCTTGGTTGACAACAATGAGACATCTGCGGCCAATTTGTTGGAGTTTGATTGTGCCTTTCTCTTGTTATTGTATTGTGTGAGGTGGTTAAAGACCACATCTACCATCATGTGCTTTTCTACGTGCATGATTTTTTGTTTAAGGTTTTCAAGAATCGGAGGTAACTTGAAGAGAACTAGGTATGCAAGTATATCCTTGGGCAGTTTGATTCCTACGTCTGTCATCCTTGTGATAGCGTTTTTCATTTTGGTAATGAATCCTTTGATGGCGTGCTTGTTGAAAGCTGAGTGGAGGAAGTGGTTAAATACCCTTGCCCTATTTTCTGTCTTGGAGGAGGCAAAATTGCCTGGTAATTTCCACCCATAAGAGTTTAGATGAAGTTATGTTGGTCAAGTTTACCACGTTTGCATGAGTTGTGCTGTCTAGTTTAGATAGAATTATGGCTCAGATTTCTCTGTCTTGTTAGGAGGAAATAGGGCCGGAATTCCTGGTAATATCATCATTGATGTCTTTCAATTTGAATAACATAAGCATCTTGTCCTGCCATATTGAGTAATTCTCTTCATTCAGAGGAGGGATAGCGTCCACAGAGGATTTGAGTGCCACCTAGTGAAAATAATCAGCCACCCCTGCTGGTTTGTTCATGGTTGGTTTGGTTAGATTTGATTGTAGGACTTTCAGCTTTTAACCGTGACAAAGATTGGTTTGAATTTCTAGATGACTCAGAACCAGCATAAGAGCTTGGCCAGTGATTGTATGTTGAGGGCGGAAATTATTCAGTGAGGATGATTTGTATTGAAAGAGGACCGGCTGAGAGGAGAAGTCAAGGGGGTAGGCAGGCAGAGATCAGTGGTTGATAAGGTTAGGTTGAATTGGTTGCGTTGGACCTTGAGTTTTAACGGAGAGTATGGCTGGGTAGAATGAGAAAGGGAAAAAGAAGAAAAGGAAAAGGTAGGAAGAGGAAAGATAGAAGGGGGAAGAATGAAGAGGAGAGATCTGAAGACCAAAGATCCTCCAGACCATCTGGGTGTTGAAGTTTCCGCGGAGTGAGGCCCCCAGGGTAGAAGAGAGAGTGTGCAGGGAGAGAACTGAGAGGAGCGCGCGGGACCGTGGGACCGCAGGGGGGGGGGAAGCCTACTGAGACTCAACACTCACCTTACAAAATCATTTTTGAAAAAAGGGCTGTCATTCCTCTTGATCTTGAAAAGGAATCTTTTCTGGTTATCTCATGAGAGCAGGTTTCCTAAACAACTGATCTGTTAATTTCCAGATCCAAGAAGCTTGAGAAAAGTGAAGAAATTTTTGAAAAAAATTATCAGAAGATAATGAAAATCAAGAGAGAAATGAGCTAGTATTGGGAAGATAAAGCATGTAAATTGAATCAGGGATCCCTTGAATCCTGCTGATCTATTTTTTTCTTATAATCAATCCTTGGAGACTCAGTGGGGAAATATCTTTTTGAATTGTCGGAATGGTCCTTATTGGGTGGTTTGTCAAGTCAGAGGTGGATCCTATGTTTTGGAAGAACTGGATGGTACTCAGTTAACCAGAAGGTTCTCTGATTATCAAGTAAAGAGGTTTAATTTTTGTGGGGGCAATTTGGGTTCAAAGTAAGTCCTCCCAATTTTGCACCACCAGGGTCATCTACTGCTTTTTTTGTTGTAAAAATCTGCTTTATGTCACATACATGAGCCCCTGGGATACCCTCTCCCTTTTATCTCTGCTGCTTCTAGGGATCTCTTGGATGGATCAACATATTTTTCAACTTTTCAATCACTCTCAAGATCAAGAAATGGCCAATTTTTTTCTTTTTCTCCTTTTCTTAATGTCTTCAAATTCAAGATACAGACTAAGGATAGTCTGTAAGTTGGGGAGAGATTTGGTGACCAATTTGGTACACCTCAAGAAAGGGGGAAAAATCTTTAGTTTTTTTTATTTACGTTTTCTTTCATCCAACACTTTATCCAAAAATCAAAAAAAAATCTGTTGCTATGGGTGCTCTCCTTCTTTCTCATCTTCCAACTGTTCCCTGTCCTAGCCGTCTAGGAAGGGTAACCCTGGGGTATTCAAATTCCCATTTCATGGGTTCAATTCCTCCTCTTTGCGCTTGGCACCCAATTTTTTTTGGTCAAGCCTGCAGGGAGTTGTTTCCGTTTGATAATCCAACCCATTGAGCCCCCTTCTCAAAATCCACTTCAATACATTCATCATCATCATCATCCCCCAACCTCAGCCATTGTCCTACCAACCATCTTCCTCTCACTTCCTCTTAAATTTCCTCCCAACCACCCTCCTCCAAGCAGTACTATGGTTCCTGTTCCGCTAGTGGTGCATCCACTAATTGTCCATGTTGACCAACCAACTTGATTATATTTTGTAGGCTTCCCTGTGGCTTGGCCAATCTTGTCCCCATACTTGATGATACTCCCATCAATTGTACGCTGAGATTTGGGCAAGGGGATGGCATTATATAAGACTGTGGTTGCAGGGTGATTTCTGAAGAATTTTTCCACCAAACTATATCAAAGGTGATGGAAAGCAAATAAATATAAATCAATAAAAGGGAATACATATCAACATGGCATACCCAGATAAATGAAGGGGAATAGGGTTGGATGGAAGAAAAGTAACAAATAAAAAAATCAATGGAGGAAAAAAGGGGGGGTTAGAGGGTGGATGAGTCACTTTGAAAGCATGGTGATTGATATTGGATATTAGAGGGTACCATGATATTTATATAGGATATATGAATAAAAGATGGGTTATGGGAGGGTAAAATTGAGAGAAAATGAAAAGAAAGGATGGTTCATGGGAGGTTAATGATGAGAGGTTTGGGTGAAGGTGAGAGGATACGTGAGGAAAAGATGGGTTATGGGAGGGTAATGGTGAGAGGGTTGGCTCAAGGTGAGAGGGTTGAAGGTAAGGATGGGAGGAATTTGGTTCCTGAAAAGGAGTAAAGAGTCATAGAATACTTGTAAATCATCTAGATAGTTGTTGGAATGAGGGGAGAAGCACATTGTATTTTGGGTGTTGGTTATATACCTAATACCAATGGGTATTGGGTTGTTTGATCAAAATCAGATACCCAACCAGAGGGTATAACCACATTTTGGGAATTGAAATTAATTTTGGGTTTAGATATGGGTTTGTTTCACACCCTACCCAAGGATGGTAAAAATTAATTGAGGCATTTTGGGGCTAAATTAAGGCTTCCAAACCCCCTTGGGCACCTCTCTGGGGTAGAATTCTTTGGATGATTCAATGATGGGCATCACTTCAGTTAATGTGAAATTTAAAAACACAATCAATATCCATTTTTTTGAAGGAAAAAAAATCTGTCAGCCTCCTGGATGCCAAGACCCTTGCTATCCTTTAGCTTCCAGAGGTGATAGAATAAATAATAAATATATTGTTTAATAAATGCATCAAAAATCTGTAAAATATTTGGATAAAGCTTATTGCAAGGTTAATTGGATTGGTTATGGTTTATTGTTATAAATCAATATAGATAAATTGATTATTAAATATTTTTATAGAGGGGCCACAATTATATTGGGGATCTTGAACAACTCTCTTCAGTGAATTCAGTATTAAAACACGTAGGCCTGGTTACTTTGGGCCCTTTAGTTTAAAGGATATTTTTCCCAAAGATAATATGTATATAAAATACATGGTGGAGTGGCATGGCTTTGTAAACAAGCTTCCACAACAGAGAAAGGATAATAAAACTCACTTTTATTTTATTAAATCCTTTTTTTATCTGTTTGGGACGTGAAATGATGGGTTAAACCTGTATACTGGGGTTATAGGGTTTTTCAGCAGTTTAAATTGATAAAAGGAGGGTTGAGGACGTATATTATTAATCAGACTAAACCCATAAATCACTTACTTATCTCTTATAAGTATTTCATTACCTTGGCATGGTGTCGTGGTATAAATATAACTGGTTCTCTAGGTATCAACATCCTATAAAGAGCTCTCTATTTATAGCTTTTGGATTCCCAATATTATCCTTCTGAGGGGTACAGGGGCTCAAAGGGATGGGCACTGAGGCTAGCAGGGTAACTAGTGGTAGCCTGTCACGTGTTCTTGGTGCTGTAACACAGGCAGCATCTAATTCCACAGGGTATGGGAATTATTCTACTTTATAATTGATGTTTGAACGTGTGAATAACACTAATCTGTCCTTTTTATTTATTATTTAATTAATTATCCTTAGTAAATTTTCCCATTAAGTTAATAATTGTTTTGATAGACATTCTCATGGACATTCTGATGTCAGGTGAGTTCTCATTATGTATTAAATAATTGGAGTAAAGTCATGATATTGATTTTACTCATTATTTTCAAAATTCAGTTGATTGACTAAAATAATTACTTAAAAATGTAATTCATGGGTATTCATGTAGTATTTTTGTCTCATAAGTTTTCTAAGTATTTCAAAAGAACTTTTGATGTCTTGAAACTCTCATAATATTATATTAAATTATTTTAATATATTTTTAGAAGTAGTCATTGTCTTATTTTCAAAATTTTTGGTACTTTGAATTATATTTAATAAAAATTACATATATAAGTCATTTAAGGGTTTTTATATAATTTTATGTACTTTTAGACTATTTATTATCCACAGGAACATTTATTACATATGTAGAATGTTCCTGTGTGGGTTTTAGCATGTTTACGCAGTACCTAAGTTTCTCAGGCAGCCTGTCACTTTGGCAACCCGTAGTCCCGCAGCTGCGTACTTGTCAGAGGCCCGGGGCTGCATACACAACTTTGACAGCGTGAAAGAGCTGTAGCTCAGCCGTGCGTGGGTGCATTGGCTGCGACGGCTTTGTGCGGGAATTGTGACATAACACATTTCCATCTGTAACTCCGAAAATATACACAACACCTCAATTCTGACTGAATTGTAGGTGTGAAACCTTTACATGACAATACATGTGAGATATTTAATTGCCCAAAAAGTTCAATAGTGGTTGATGAAATTTCAGAATGATATTTCTGAGCTAGAACCAGAACTAGGAGAGGACAAAGTCAGTCATGGAAAAAAAATGGAGCAGACAATTTGTTGAGGTTTAGGCATACCACAGAGGAGGACAATATTGAGGTCAGCAGGGAAAACCTCCAACAAAAAGTTTCTTGACAAGCACTCCTACAGAGATGAGAAATCATAAAAAAAAGAAAAAGAAGAACAGGATTCCATGATGCAAGTAAGTAGGAGAATTTCTTCTTGAAGTAGCTGTTTGATCTTTGCACCAAATTAGTATTGAAAAGAAGGACTTGAGTATGTCTGAAGGTCAATTGTGGGAGATTCAGAACACGGTTGATAAGTAGGATCCGGGGTAGTCAAGATAAGATAAACCTTGAGGACCTTGAGGAGTCTTGAGTTCAGGGACGGAAGAAGAAGGTTTTATTGTCCCGGTGAGGTCAAGAGGAAGGCGCGTATGAGCAAGCCTTGCGCAGTCCAAGCGCAGCAAGAGAGGGAGAGAGGGAGGTCAAGGAGAGATCTTCTTGGGAGCGCAGCTGCAAGGTTAGATTGAGACAGCTGCGGCAGGTAGGTGACAGAAGGATGAGTAAAAGGAAAAGGAATGAGTATAAGAAAGAAATAGAGGAAATGGAAAGACAGATACAGAAAAGAAATTATAAATGTTTCTATATTCATTTATTTATTTTTTATGTATTTATTTATTTATTTCAACACCCACCTTGATTTGATGTGAAGAGAGGTTGGAAACAGACATTTGGGAGCCTCCTCAGAGAGTTATGAGCACAGGCCTTGGTGAGAGCGTCAGCAGTCATGTTTTCAGTAGATATAAGCATGATGTTGAGCTCTCCATTCTTGAGCAGATCTCAAAGCCACTTGATTTTTATGTCAAGATGCTTTGTCTTTGAGTTTGATCCAAAGTGTTTGATCTTATCAATTAGTCCCTTATTATTGATGCGGAATACGGTATTCTCTAGTTTTTTCTTCCAGAGTTTGTTGATAAGAGATTGAATCCACAGATTTTCTTGGACCGCGTCGGAGAGTGCAGACAGTTCCGCTTCAGTGGAGGATAGTGTGATGTTTTTTTGCTTTTTGCTGGACCACAACAGGGGAACTCCTTTCCAAAGGCATAGAGAGCCACTTTGAGACATTCTGGCTTCGTGGTGATCCGCCCAGGTGGCATTGGAGTAGTACTTGAGGCAGTTGGAAGGATGTGAGGACGAGGGTTCCAGCGCCAGAAAAAGAGCCAGGGACCCTTTTAAGTATTTGAAGCAGTGAACCACTTCCCCTCCAGTGGGAGATTCCAGGAGCGTGATTAAAGCGCAACAAAATAGAGACCGCCGGAGTAAGGTCTGGGCGGGATTGGCAGGAGAGGTAATTTAGAATGTCGGTGAACTTCCAATAATTTATTTTCAGCTTGCTAAACTCCTGTAGGTTGTCTTTGGAGGCTTCTCAAAGTAGGAATCCGGGGCTCAAGGGTGTTTTTACTGGCCTGCAGTCCTTGAGTCCCAGGAGCTCCAGCCCTTTGTTGATGAGCGTGCTCTGATTCAGGGAGATCCGAGTGGGAGAGAGGTCAAGGTCCATCCCGAGGAGAGTGTCGGGTTTGTGAGCAGAAGAGTTGGGAAATCAATTGAGAAAGAGGGATTCAAACCCATCAACGTTTCCAACAACTACTAAGTCATCCACATGGAAAAATATGTAGGTGTTTTTGTTGTTGTGGATGTACAGGCATGGATCGGCGGAGGATTGATAGAAATTAATGTCTTGAAACCATTTAGTGATGGTGTTGTACCAATTAGCCGGCGCCTGTTTGAGGCCATATAGCAATTTCTTCAGCTTGAGAAAGGGTGTTTGTTGTTTGGATCCCTTAGGAGTAGCAATATAGATGTCTTCGGATAAGGGAGCGTAGAGGAAAGCGCTCTTTACATCAAACTGTCGGATAGGTAATTTTTTGTCAATGGAAAGGGTGAGGAGCAAGAGAAGCAATGGAAATTTCCCAGTGGGAGCAAATGTGTCATTGTAGTCAACCCCTGGTGTTTGCAAGATGCCTTGTATACATAGGTAAGCATTCTTTCTCTTGGCTGACAATGCAGTAGCTGGTTTGGTCTTAAGAATACAGGTGGTGCAGAGGTAGGATTTGGGTATGAAATGAAAGTCTTCCCATACATCCATCTCCTCCATGCTGTTGAGCTCAACATCCATGGGTTCTTCCCATTTGTCAGCCTCAGAGACAAAGGAATGGGAGTCTTTGGAGAAGTAGGTGTACTTAGCGGGTTTGATCTTTGACGTATGAGCTCTCAACTCATATCTGGGAGCATTGTTGGGAATGAAAGGGGAAGAAACGGCCTCTGAATTATTGTCACTCTCATCAGAGGACTCATCATGAGGACCATTATCTGGATTGGAAGGAGTGTAAGATGGTGGTTCAATTAGAATGTTGGAAGGAGGAGCAGCTAATGGCTGATCAGTCAGGGTTGTCTCAGAAGGACAGTTGTTCTGGCCGTCTGAGTTGTACAAGATCAGCAAAGGCTTTTGTACAGAGGGATGGAATTCCAGGAATTAGAAATGTTTTGTGTCTATTATATTTCTGTGTTCCCCAAGAATGCAATAGGATTTTAGCTCATCATTGTAGCCAATGAGAGTTCCCAGAGAGCCTTTAGGAAGGAGTTTGTAAGCTGGTTTGGAGGTTAAGTTTAAGTATAACACACTGTTTCGAATGGGGTGGAAGTAGCTGATAGGAAGAGATTGATTTTTGAATAGTTTGTAGGGAGATTTCTTGGACTTATGGACAGGGATTTGATTGAGGGTGAGAGTTTCCGCATGAGATATTTTGTGCCAAAAATGACAGTTAAGATTAGAGTCTGTGAGAATGGAACAGATAGATTCAAGAATGGAGCAATTGAATCTTTCAGCCAAGCCGTTTTGCTGTGGAGTGTAGGGGACAGAGTATCTGGGTTTAATTAGGTGAGTTTTTAAGAATTGAGAGAGTTTGTTATTAACAAATTCACCGCCACAATCCGAGTGTAGGGGTGATGGAAAGTAGCCAAAACGCTTTGCTTTGAGACTCAGGACAATGGTTAGGACCTCAGGTACGTTGCTCTTGTTCTTCAAGGGAAGTGCAGAGCAGTATCTGGTGTTGCTATCAACCACGGTAAGGAGGTATTGATGTCTGTCCCAAGAAGGGGGAGAGATGGGTCCAATTATATCCATTTGAAGCTCCTCAAAAGGTCTGGACGCAGGGGAATGTTCCCTTTTAAAGCTTGGTATGGTTATTTTTGAGATTGAAAAAGCTTTGCACTTCTGAGGGACTCTAACCGGAATGCCCAGTTTGTGTCTGAGTCAATGATAGCTCACGTGGCCCAAGGATTTGTGTAGAAGCTCTGCCGAAGACAAAAATGTGTCTTGATCCGGTGAATTGAACTTAAGACCGGGAAGATTGTTTTAGTAGCGCCCACTTGCAACTAGCGTGTTGTCTTTAAAGAGGTGAAAGGCATTGATTTCAAAGGATATAGTGTATTTATCAAGAAGCAGGCATCAAACAGAAAGAAGATTTGCAGCTAGATTGGGAACATAAAGTACGTTGTTCAGGAAGAGATCGCCGTGCTTGTTGGAAAGCTTAACAGATCCTCTTCCTTTAATAGGGATATTTTTGTTTCTGGATCCGGTTTGAAATAATCCTTTGTCTTCCAATGAGAGTGTGAAGAACAGATTGGGGTTTGACATCATATGAGCCAAAGATCCAAAATCTACGATGAATATGGAAGGATCTTGGAATTTAGAGGTGAAATTGCTAACATTATTTTTGGTTTTAGCGGCTGGAGCAGAGGGGCAAGGTCTGAGATGAGGATAAAGGAGCCAGCACTTTGTTTCCGGATGAGGAGCATTTGAATTATGCCAGCCATGCTTGCATTTGGTGGAGTCAGCGGTGACCAGAGCGGTAGGAAGTTCTTTGTTGGAGGAATTAGCTGAGAAAAGCTGAAGATTGTTGTAGCGAACTCTGAGATGGTCTAGAACCATGTCGGGAACCACATCATTGTCTGAGTGGGTGATCTGACTCTTCAGATGATCAAGAGAAGGAGGCAGTTTTTGGACAATGGAATAAGCAATGATGTCAAGAGGAATGGATATACCGGTTTTGACAAATTTTGTGATGGAGGCTCTGATCTGAGTGATGAAGAGTTGAATATTGTGAGGATTAAATTGAATGGCGCAAAATTTGTTGATCACTCTTGCACAATTTGAGGCATTGCAAGACGCAAAATAGTGATTGATCGATTTCCAGATCAGTTTAGCGTCACTCTTGTTAGTTTGATTAATGACGTTGAGGTGGATAGAGGCGTTGAGCTTGGTGGTGAGAAGAGTGACCAGTGGGATGTTGACGGCTGGTTCAAGTGAGATGGATTCAGAGATCAGAGATTCCCCAAGGGATTGAATTTTGAGGAGATTTGTGGTCTTAGATTTCCATAATGAGAAGGTGTCAAGAGTAAGGAGAGGGATAGCTTTCAGAGCTCCTTTGGTAATGGTGGCCTGGAAATTGTCACTCATGTCGGTAGGCTGTTCTGGTTCATTGTTTGAGGAAAGACAGTTGAGTTATGGCGCCTTTGACTGTTAATTGTGTTGAAATTTCAGAATGATATTTCTGAGCTAGAACCAGAACTAGGAGAGGACAAAGTGAGTCATGGAAAAAAAATGGAGCAGACAATTTTTTGAGGTTTAGGCATAAAAGAGAGGAGGAAAATATTGAGGTCATCAGGGAAAAGCTCCAACAAAAAGGTTCTTGACAAGCACTCCTACAGAGATGAGAAATAATTAAAAAAATAAAAAGAAGAACAGGATTCCATGACGCAAGTAAGTAGGAGAATTTCTTCTTGAAGTAGCTGTTTGATCTTCACACCAAATTAGCCTTGAAAAGAAGCACTTGAGTATGTCTGAAGGTCAATTGTGGGAGATTCAGAACACGGTTGATAAGTAGGATCCGGGGTAGTTGAGATAAGATGAACCTTGAGAATCTTGAGGAGTCTTGAGTTCAGGGACGGAAGAAGAAGGTTTTATTGTCCCGCTGAGGTCCAGAGGAAGGCGCGTATGAGCAAGCCTTGCGCAGTCCAAGCGCAGCAAGAGAGGGAGAGAGAGCGGTCAAGGAGAGATCTTCTTGGGAGCGCAGCTGCAAGGTTAGATTGAGACAGCTGCGGCAGGTAGGTGACAGAAGGATGAGTAAAAGGAAAAGGAATGAGTATAAGAAAGAAATAGAGGAAATGGAAAGACAGATACAGAAAGGAAATTATATATATTTCTATATTCATTTATTTATTTTTTATGTATTTATTTATTTATTTCAACAGTGGTGCCGTGGTATTTTGGTGTTTCTTTCCTTAATTATTTAAAAATATAAGGAGTTGGATTTCAAGTGTGGGGTCAGTGAGTGACCCTACCTAATTTTGAGTGGAGAATCCATTATTTATTGTTTTCCTACTCCTTTTTAGGTAAATTTCATTATTATTTTTTTATGTTATTTCTGTTACTTTTGCAGGTTTCTGTGCAATAGTAGCAAGCTGAAAAAATCTGTCCTTTTTTTTGGAAAAAAACTTTATTCAATGTAATAAAAATAACAAAATGATAAAAATAAAAAAAATAAAAAATAAAAAAAATAACAAAAATAACAAAAATAACAAAAATAACAAAAATAACAAAAATAAAAAAAATTAAATTTTATTCAAACAAAATGAAATATTTTCTGCACAATGGAATAACTTTTGACCACACATAAAAATATATAGAAAAATGCTACAAATACAAATTTTTTTCTGGAAATTCAGTTTTTTTTGAAATATTTCAACATAAAACATCATGATGTGCAAAGAAAATTATAAAATATATTTAAAATGTATTTCTTTGAGGGAAATTCAGGATTTTTGGATCAAATTCAAATATCTTTTTACTAAATGTAAAGAAAATTAGAAAACTGCTACATAAATATATTTTATGAGGGTAATTAAGTGTGTTTGAGTATTCCCAAAAAAATCTTTTGAGTAGAAAAAGAAAATCAAATAAAAAATTTGATTTCTTTCAATAAAAATTGATATTTCCAGTGGGACGCAAAGAATTCATAGAAAGAATTACATGGCAAGCCAAAACTCTGCCTATAATTCTTTTATGAGGAGGAAAAAATATTTTGAAACCCTCCAAAAAGAATTCATGAAGTACCATTGTTGAAAATAAAGACAATAATTAACGTCGCGACCTTCATCAATGTCACTTTGGAATCACCCAAGTATCACACATCTCAACGCTCGCTCTCATCTCTTACGTCTTCTCCCAACCTTCTCTCCCCTGACCTCATCCTCTTCTTCTTCTTTTGCATTGCTCTCCTTTACTTTCCCATCCTCGCTCATCATACCTTCCTATCCTCACTCCCATCTTTGCTCATCTCTCAATTTCCTTTTTCCTTTTCCTTCCATCTCTCTCCTTTCCAACCATCCCCTCATATTAAACACTAAATCTTCCTGTCTCTTCATCTGGTGAGAAGATCACCCTTTATCTTTTCCTTTATCTCCAATTCTATCTATCTCAAATTCTATCTTGACTCATCAACGGTCTCCTTCCTCAGTCGTCAACTCTCATCTCAAGGCCAACTTTCAACCAACTACAGCCCACTCTAGTCTCCTCAATCAAACTCTATCTCTCTCTGGTGTAGAAGGGTGGTACGGTTACATTTCAAGCTTTATCCTATTTGATGTTCATTTCCTGATGTGTTGTATCCAGTTGGTTTGTGATTGTCAGCAATAAAGCTCCTTTCCTTAAAATTCTTGCAACCATAAAAATAATGATCAATTTAAAACTTGATTTCTTTGAATAAAAAGAAATACATCTGATTTAATTGAAATGAATTTTTTCCCAAAGATACAAAAATAAAAAAATAAAAAATAAATTTGTTGAATGAGAGAAATTAAAGAAAAAAAGGCAAAATAAAAAAAGAAACTGCATCAAGTGTGAGAATAGTAAAAGAAATATCAAAAAAATCATTTCTTCAAATAGAAATTGGAGGTCAAAATAGAATGCAAATATGCTTTTCACAAAGATACAAACATTTGTTATGAAGATTATTCCAAAATTGAAAAATTTCTCAAAAAAAATATTCATGAAGTAATTGAATTATACATATTTATTGTTTTACTGAAATAATTTAATTTCTGATGATTATGACCTGTGATTGATGAAAAATCAATTGATCAATTGATGGAGAATTGATTGAGGGATTGATTTGCAATTAATTGACAGATTGACTTTCAATAATAGAAATCAATGTGCAATTGATCAAGCAATTGATTGAGAAATTGATTTGCAAATTGATCAAGCAATTGATTGAGGATTTATTTCTCAATCAATTTGCAATTTATTTAGAGATCAATTTGCAATCAATCCCGTGATTTATTTGCAATCAATCAGGAGGGGAAGGGAGAGGGGGAGTAGGAGGAGGAGGAAGGGGGGAGGTGCTCACCTGAGGGATTGAGAAAGGCAGTCAGGGGGTTCCTAAAGGTTTATTGATCAAATTATCAGCAACCAGTGAGGGGAAGGAAGAGGAAGAGGGGGGAGGGGGCTTACCAGGGTTGCCAACCAAAGGAGGAGGGGAGGCAGTGAGTGAGGTGAGGTGAGGTGGAGGTGGTGGCTAAGGTGGTGGTGGTGGGTGAGGTGGTGGTGGTGGGTGAGGTGGTGGTGGTGGGTGAGGTGGTGGTGGTGGGTGAGGTGGTGGTGGTGGGTGAGGTGGTGGTTGTGGGTGAGGCAGAGGTGGCGGGTGAGGATGTTTGGTGAGGAGGAGGAACAAGTGGACCAGTGAAGGTGTACTGGCCGTTTGGTGGGGTGAGGTGGGTGCTTTGGAAGTTTTGGTTTTTGTCTATGTCCACCAAAAAAAAAAAAATGAAAATGAAAAAACCAGATTCAGCCTTGGATTCTTGGTTGAACAAACAAAACCAAAAAAATTCTGTGATGTTATATTTCACCTACTTAAAAAACAAATGCTACTCATCAAATTGAGCAAATGTGAGGGGTAGAATCCACTCTCTCATGGCCAAAGATGAGGTAGAAGATGAAACCAGGATGATTTGAGGAGGATTGGGAATATCTTCTTCAAATATTTCATCCCATTCATCTTTGATTTTGGCAAGAACTTTTTGAAGGATTTAACAACTTATAATCCAGTTGATTAGGATCTTCATTTCCTTGGAATTTCAAAGCTGGTTTTGCATCTTCCCTATAATGGCCCATCTTCCTTTTGGGATTCCTATGGCATGCTCAATCCAAACTTTTTATTTGGCAAGATGATAGTTGGAATCAGTTTTGGCTTGATCATTGGATGGAAAATTGTGGTATGCTGGAACCACATATTTCTGGCTAGCATAAGCTGAATTGGCCAGAAGTTATTGATCTTGCCCAAAATAGATCCCTGGTTGTTTCAAAATCTGCATCCAATTGAAAACATATGAATTGTGACAAGAACCTGGAAGGCCAGAATGGAGGAATATGGAATTCTTGTTTTGATCACAAACCAGTTTTAGTGACACAGATTATCTATAAAAAAGATAAAACATATTTGGGAAGTGTTGTATGAAAGGTTCTATCAAAGGCTTTGGAAAAGAAATGAAATTATGGCCTTTTTTTCCAATCAAAATAGTTGTTGCCATCCAGCTTGGATTTTTGACTCAAGGGGATAGTGGTTCCATCAACAAATCCAATGAAGCCAGGAAATACTTCAGTCTTTATTACTTGATATATCACCTTGGGTTTTCTTTGGTTGGCCAAAAAAGGACCAAGCAACTGAAAGATGGGATAGAAATCATGACTCTTTTGGTGTATGAGTCAATTGATGCATAACTGAACAAGAATATATTTTCTAATTGATGAATTTCTGCTCCATTTCCATTTGATCCAAATCTTAAAAGAGCAATCGCCAGTTGGATAGCTGGATTGGTTGGAGGATTCTGAAAATTTTTCTGGAAGATGTGGTGGTCTTCCATCATCTCCAAAATTTTCATGAATGAAGGCAATAGATTTTGGAACAGTTTCTGGAAGTTCAATATGGGGAGTAGATGAAGCTTTTGCCTTTCATACATAGGGTTGTGGAGAGTGTGTCTTTGCAGAATCATTTATTTCTTTTCCAATAGGGAATTCAAAGCTAACAAAGTTGATTCCAAATTGAAGTCTGAATCAGAGTCAAATAATAAAAACATTTCAGTCATATTTTTTTTATTTTCAAATTGCTGCAGGGAAGTTTGATTGGAAATGTTGAGAAAGATGGTGATGTGATTTGGGGTGATGAGATGATGATGGTATGTGTGTGATGTGATGGAAATGTGAAGAAAGGGAGATTTGAAGTAATGGAGATGTTAAGCAATAGAGATGTGAAGCAATGGATATGTAAAGCAATGGAGACTTGAAGCAATGGATATGAGATGTGTGTGATGCATATGGATTTGCTGGGGTGGAGTTGGGGATGGGTGTTTTGCATGTGATGGATGGTGGATGGATGATAATGGCAGGTTTGATTTTTGAAACCTGCCATGTTCATGAAACCTTCCATTTAGAAATATACCAGATAGGGGTTATGTGTATTTCAGAAACCCGCCATTGAAAATGGAGGGTTTGGTCAAAACAAATGGTGGGTTTCTAATGGTGGTTTTGCTAACTTTGAAAAACCCTATTTTGTTTGCACTTGATGAGGTTTCTTTTAAAATTTTCAATAATATTTTTATTTCTTTAATCAAATATTTTCAAGTTTTTTTCTCCATTTTTTTTTTTTCATGTTTTTTAAAAAGGTTTTTAAATTACATCGGAGATATCAATTTTCTTCATCAAGATGAATTATTATTTTTATGGTACTCAATCAATTATTTATTGAAATTTTTCAAAAAAAAAATCTGCCAATAAAATAGGTGCATGTAGCATTTTTCATTTTTTTTATTTTTGTTACAAAGGTACTTGGGTTCCATCAGAAAACTTGAATTTTCTTCAAAAAATAATTTTTTCAATTTTTTTGATGATTATTTGTGTACTTCATTATCATTGTCTGAAATATCAGAAAAAACTGAGTTTTCAGCATTAGATAGGTATATTCAGTGTTTTTCTATGTTATTTTTTAATTTTGGTACAAAGCTGTTTCATTTCCACTGAAAGTTTTCCATTTTGCGTTAAGAAAAAAAGTTTTTTTTGTGATTTTTCTTAAATTAATGGATGAATATTTTTGCCAAATAACTGTTAATATTTTAATTCCTTGAAAAAAAATTGATATTTTTTTCATTTTATTGATGACTGGAATTCAAATTTTTTGAAATATTTCAACAAAAATATCATCAACTACAATAACCATGATAAGAACAATATGAAAAACAGATTTCTTGAAGGAAATTTAAAATTTGTGATGGAATATAAATATATATGTAAACAGGGAAATCATAAATTTATCAATACCAGTTGTGTGGGAGCCTTTTAGGTCTCTACATTGCCCAATGGACGGGTGGGCGCTTGTATACGTGTTTACACATGTCCAAGGGGTTTTCTCAAACATGCACAACCCCAGGGGGACATATACCCCTGGCAACAGCTTTCTTGGGTTGGGTACCCCTGTTCACCGCGCTTTTGAGGCTTGGCCAGGGATAAACAACACCCTGGTGTGGCGGTCTTTTATAGATGCAAGTCAGAATTGGCTGCGCGCTACTTGCTCAGAAGCAGCAGCGGGCTCAGCAGGTGAAGCGTGCTCAGTAATGGGTGTGGCTTTTCCGCAGCAAGTCGCGCTGCGGGCTCAGAAGCAGTCAAATCAGGCTCAGCATCTGAAGAAGTGGGATGGATTGGATTGGATTGGATTGGACAGATTGCGCACGGATTGCATGTCACAAGACGTGGATTGGATTGGGCGGATATATCTTGGATATCCAGAATGGCGCGTCAGGCGGATACAGACATGCACAGGGGGCTCCAAGTTGGGCGCGGCGCAAGGCTGCGTCATGAGAAGGTCAAACTGGGTGGACATAATGGCAGGCGGGCAATATGGATGGATATGGGATATGGGCTGCGGATTATTGGATGGAAAGGAAAGGTTTGAGGCTAGGGTTCTGTGCTTAGGGGTTGTGTTTCATTATTCTTGCTTTTTTCTGGTTGTACTTAGGTTAGGGTTGAGGGGGAGGTTACTTAAGGCGCACCCTCAAACTGGTTGGAGGATCAGACATTGGATCACGGAGGATCACATTGGGGTTGTCATAGGTTTTGGAAGGATATTTACTCTTGATTCTATATCTCTCAGTCAAAGGGTGAACAGTTGCACTCAGGGTTTACAGACGCAAGGGATCAATAACTTCCAAACTTGGAACCATTAAAGGAGAAGTCCTCTTCTGAATTCCACATCTGGGTGTCTGGCTGGGAAGTATTCTTTTTTTCCTTGTCTCTTAAAACTAACAAGCACAATGTCCCAGTACCACCCATCAACCATTGCGGGGTCATCTAACGTTACCCCCACTCCACTTCCTCCTCCTCCTCCTCTGGCTTCTTGGAAGCAACCCTCATCAGGGGTGGGATACTGTGTCCCTTTTTCCAACAATGGCAGCAACCACAAGCCAATTTGCATAAGGCCGGGGGACTTTCCACACATCGGGATCAACACTGAGGATTTTGAGAAATTCCTTGCGCAATACAAAGGAATTGCCAAAGAAGAAGGTGAAACGGTTTTGGATAAGGCTTGGGTTGTTGTCCTCTTAATCATGGAAAAAGAGAAGCTTTCTGATGTGGAGGAGATGGAAGGGTATGAGGAAATTGATTGTCCAAAACTGAAGGCGGAAATCTTGGTGCGGTGGGGAAGGCGCAAACCTTGGTTTTGGGAAAGCAACTTAAAGCAAGCCGCAGCGGAAGTGAGTGAAAATGGCAGATTCCGGAGGAAAGCCCAATTGGGGGATTATGTAGGAATGTTGGGTTGGATCTATTGCTACCTGGCAAAGAACAAGGTGATATTGGGGCAGACGTAGGCAATGAACAGGGCCTTTTTGGCAGGACTCAGTCCCTGAGTCTGCGGGCGGATGCAGCGGCACCTGTACAACAACAACTTGGTGAAGAGGTTGCTGGATGAGAGTATTGTGCTTCTTCTGGACATCCTTGTCATTTTTTGCGTGGTGGAAAGCAAGCTGGACTGAGAGGAACTGATGGAGGACACAGCAAGGTTGTTCCCAACGGGGATGAAGAATTCTGCTTCCCACACTCCGGCGGCACTGATGCAAGCTCTGGTTGTGGGCCCCTTGAAAACAGAACAGGCTCAGGCCACACCATCAACAACAAGCCCAGAGTTTAGCAAAATGATGGAATTGATGAATGATTTACGGATCTTTCTGAGTCAAATGTTGTCTGGGCCACACAATCCACCTCCTCACCTTGGGGAGCGCTTCTGTTGTCAAATACGCCTGCGTTGCGGTTATGAAATTACTGCAGCAACAAGGGAAATTGGCGGTTGGGGTGCAATAACATGACAAAGGACCTCAAGGCAGGATTGGTTCAACCGTTTGGAATGAGATTCATGTTCCTGACGGGTGAGCGGATCTCCTCCAAACCTGGGAATTCAACTGTCATGGAGCAATTGCGCACGTAACGACAGGAATTGGCAGAACTGCTCAAGCTTTTCTGGGGATTGTAACTGGTCCTGGGGTATGGCAACCACTGCGCGTGGAAGCAGAAGTGTGGGTGTTATCAACGGAGGAGTCAGCGGTGGTGGAAAGGATGGATGTGGATTTGAAGGAATGGGTACTGCTGGCAGCTCCTAAGCCAATTGTGTGCGTTCTGGAAACGGATGGGTGGCCGGTGAATTTGGCGGGGAAGAAGAAATTGGTGGAAATTGTGCGCAGGGTGATGGGGAATGAAACAAATATTCCCTTGACCCTGAAGGAATTGGCGGCAGTGTCACCAGTGGTAGTGGATGAGATGGTTCAAGCACTGAAGGATTTCAGACAAAGTAGGATCCCTCCAATGGTGCAGCGGGTGAACTTGGATTGGAATGAAATGAAGCGCAAGCTAGCGGGGATGAAATTGGTTTCAACTCCACTGGCTTACGTTTTGATGAAGATTGCTGTAATGGAGGTGTGGGCACTGGTGGATAGCACTTCTATGGTGAATCCCTTCCTTCCAGATTGGTTGATGAAATGGTATTGGTTTGGTGGAAATGCCCAATGGAGCTTGGCATGCTTAATGGCAGGGCATGTTCCGTGGATAGGGTTGTGGAGGAGGAAGAGGTTGAGGATGCAAGGGTCCTTAAACCACTTTCTTTTCTATCATTTTATTGCAGGGAGGCTATTTTGGGACGGCCATTCATGTTTGGGTTCCAAGCACAAATGACGTTTGATCCAGAGGCGGGGATGGAAGAGTTGATGGTGGGAGATTTGTACGGCGGGCGATTCAAAACCACAATCTACAATCAGGGGTTGGGAAAGTGGACATGGGATTTGGCAAGAGAGGAGGAGGAGGACCCTGGCACGGAGTTGGTTTGCAAGGATGGTCCAGAGGTGGATTTTGACTAGTTGGCCAAGGTTACCGCACAGAGAAAGCTCTGGCTTTGTGCGGGCAGTCAACCAGTGAGGAGCAGGCAGGAAGAAGGGAGGAAGCATGGGACATGCAAGCTCTGGAATTAAGTTCCTTTCCCCAGTGTGCATTGCGGTGAGGTACTTCACAAAAACACTATCATCGTGCCACATTCATGAGCAAAGGCAAAAGCCCCGGTTTGGTTTTGACTAGAATCAATGGTAATGGATGCGTGCGGATGGGGTGGTGAAATTTTGGAAATTATAAGCTGGTAGAGCAAAATGTCCATCCCCAGAGCAAAGAAATGCTGCAGGATCTGAACTGACCACTTCAACCAATCCCTTGGTTGCAGGACCCATGGAAATCTGGGCTGAAGGTGTCAGGATGGGTCACACAGTTGGAGCGGATTACAGATGAGCGGATTGGAGCCCTTAACTTTGGACCGCCAGGCTGGCTAAGCGCGGAGGAACAGGATTTGCTGAATTTGGTACTTGTTCTCCGGGACAGAGCGCTCGCTTTTGGACCTGAAGAGCGGGGACTGCTAAAGAGCAAGATATGCAACCCTTATGTGATTCCAACAGTTACGCACAAAACTTGGCAGATCAAAGATGATTCCGATTCTGCAAGCGGTTTAGGGGCCCTTCTTGGAGCTGGTGCGCAAGCCTGTGGGGACAGGTCTTTACAAGCAGTCAACATCAAGTTATATGAGTAAAATCTTTGCAGTGGTTAAGCAGGATGGGAAGTCATTACAAATTGTTCATGATCTGCAGCGGTTCAATTTGTACACAATCCAAGATGCGGGACAACCCCAGCGCGTTGAAAAGTTTCTGGAATCTATGGCAGGACGCTTGTGCCATGGGTTGGTGGATGTGATGGGCGGATACAATCAGCATAAACTCAATCAAAGTTTGCATCTGATGACTGCCTTCAAGACCGGATTGGGAAGGATGCAACTGACGCGGCTGCTGCAAGGTGCAACCAACTCGGTTGCGGTTTACCAAGCGCAGATGACCTGGATTCTGAAGGATGATCTTCCAGAGGGGGTAAAGATTTTCATTGACAATGTGGGAATCAGGGGCCCAAAGATGGATTATGGAGGGGAAACGCCTATGAAAGCTCTGGAAATTAGCCAATTATTCTGGGAGTACGCAAAAACACGGGAGCAGATCTTCTTCCAGATTGAGGAAGGGGGGCTTACGGTGTTGGGGAAAAAGTTAGCAGTCTGCGTACCCACGCTGGAGGTTCTGGGACATGTGGTGGCTTCTGGCAGAAGGGGGATTGCGTCAAAGAAACGCAACAAAGTCCCCAAGTGGCCATGGCCAAAGACTGTATTGCACATTCTCCAGTTATTGGGATTGTGTATCTATGTATGGATGTTCATCAAGCGGTTTGCGGAGGTTGCCAACCTGTTGCGGGCATTGACGCATAATGGTGCAGAATGGACCTGGGGTTCCAACTGTGAGGTTGCCATTGAACAACTCAAGGAAATTGTTGGGTGCAATATTGTACTGCAGCACTTGCATTATGACGCAGGAGGAATTAAGTTGGCCATCAATTTGAGCAGGCTTGACGCAGGGGAAGTGCTGACCCAGGAGGATAAAGGGATAGATTGTCAGGTTCCTTACAAGTCTGTTATGTTTAGTCCAACAGAGAGCCGGTACTTGCAGCCATAGTTGGAGCTTTGAGGGGTCACTGAGATTGTGTGGAGGTTGCAGAAATTGCTATGGGGTGTTCACTTCATGCATCTGGTGGATGAAGAGGCGCTGGAATGGATGATCAATTCCCCAACGCTGCCAAACGCGCCTATGACCAGGTGGGTTGCATTGCTTCAGTTGTTCTCTTTCACGGTTGTGCATGTTCCAGGGAAGGCCTTTAAAATGCCGGATGCTCTGTCTTGGTACCCGCAGGATGATCCGTACAAAGGCTCAGAAGCATTGGATGTGGAGGCCCCAATGGTTAAGGTAGGGGTGATGGAAGTAGGTGTGCAACTTCTGCTCCAGCAGTTCAGAACGTACGCAGTCCTCAGTTGGTATTTGCGGGATCTTTGGTTTCCGGAAAACACGCCAGCCAAGATTTTTTGATGAATTTGGGGGAGAGTGGGAAATTTAAACCTGCAGCAAGGTCAGCTATGGCGGCAGAGTGTGCCGGTACCGCTTGTGGTCAGCACATCAAGGGCGGATCAAAAGGTAATTCTGGGAAGTCTGCATGACAATCTTGGTCATTGCGGCAAGCTTGAAACATGGAGGTGGGTTCTGGCAACGTTCTGGTGGCCAGGTGTAGTACGCCTGTTGCAGGAGTGGGCACAGTTGTGCAAAGCCTGTCAGAAGCAGAGCGCAACGTTTCTTGCAAAGTAGGTCTCCCCACTGAAGAGGATGCCTTTTTTGGCCTGGTTTCTCTGGATGTCGTGCACATCAAGGCAGGTAAGTTCACGTACCTCCTTGTTGCATTGGACAATCTGTGGGGATGGTGGAAGAGTGGCTGCTGGTGAAGCTTTTGTCAGAAAGAGTTGGTCAGTTTCTGGAGGAAGATTGGTTTGTGCCTTATGGATCACTTTGGCTGGTAAAGGTTGAGGGGGGTGCGTATTTCTGGGGAAAGTTGGTGGAGTTGGTGCAAATTTGCAGAGAAACGTTTTGGCAAGTGACAGAGTAGTATCCGGAAGGTGCAGGGATGATTGGGCGCGGTCACCAGCCAATCAAGGACGGAATTTTGAAGATGTGCGGCAAGAATGGTAAGCAGTGGCAGGAAACCCTTCAAGTAGTTCTTTTTGCGGATTGTATTTTGGTAAAGAGATTGACAGGTTATTAGCCGTACAAGCTGCTATTCGGGCAGTGACCCGTGCTGCTGATTGACATTGAGCTGGAAACATTTCTGGGTATTGATTGGTGGAAGGTTAAGATGGCCGCAGATCTGGTTGAGGACCGCGCCAAGCAACTCCTGCAACAGGAAAAGATGTTAGAGAAGGAATCTGGAAGACTGAAGGCAACCCGCACAAAGTCCATCCACTACTTGGACAAGCGCTGGGCGCATAAACTCCGGGATCCATTGCAGAAGGGGGACTTGGTTCTGCTTTACAACTGGAGCCTGGAAACTCAGTGGAGAAAGCTGTTTGCTAATTGATAGAACAGGCCTTTCTGCGTGACTTCCAAGTTCACCAGAGGTAGCTACTAGTTGGAGGAATTGGATGGAAGGCCGCTGTGGTGCACCATTTGGGACACCTTGAAAAAAAAAAAGAAAAAAAAAATCCTTGCGCGTCCCCCCTCCCTCATCATCATTGCGCGTCCTGCGTCCTCATCCTTATCATTGCGCGTCCCGCGTCCTCATCCTTGTCCTCCCGCCTCCCGCTTCCTCATCCTTATCATCGCGCGTCCCGCGTCCTCATCCTTGTCCTCCTGCGTCCCGCGTCCTCATCCTTGTCCTTCCACGTCCCGCATCACTCATCCTGTATCCTTGCCCATCCCGCTTCGCTCATCATCATTGCGCGTCCCGCATCCTCATCCTTATCCTTTCCCGTCCCCCATCGCTCATCATCATCACGCATTCCGTGTCCTCATCCTTGTCCTTGCGCTTTGCTCATCCTCATTGTTATTGTTGCGCAGCGCTCATCCATGACTTAACAAACCCATCCCAACCGCACCTCCAAGCGCTTGTCCAATCCTTGGATCCGTCAATCTCCCACCTCACTCAACTATCAGTTGCCAATCTCAAGCCTGTCAGGAATTACTCAATTGCCTCAAGCCAATCTCCTCCTTGCGGGTCCCGTGTCTCTCATCCCGTATCCTCACCCATCGCGCATTGTTCTCATCCTTATCCTTGCCCATCCTGCGTTGCTCATCCCGTATCCTTGCCTGTCACGTGTTGTCCTCATCCTTATCCTCACCCATCCCGCATTTCTCATCATCATTGCGCTTCCCCATCCTAATCCTTATCCTTGCCTGTCCCGTGTTGCTCATCATCATCGTGTGTTCCGGGTCCTCATCCATGTCCTTGCGCGTTGCTCCTCCTCATCTTTATTGTCGCGCGGCGCTCATCCACGACTTACCAAACCCATCCCGACCTCACCTCCAAGCGCTTGTCCAATCCTTGGATCCGTCAATCTCCCAACTCACTCAATATATCAGTTGCCAATCTCAAGCCTGTCAGGAATTACTCAATTGCCTTGAGCTGATCTCCTATTGCCATCCGCGCTCTCACAAACTTCATCCGTCACCCTTTCCTGGGACTCTCCCACCCTCTTCTGCCTGTGGCCAAGGGGTGGAGAGTGTCAACTACCGCCCGCGGACATCTGCGGCGGTTGGGTTCATTTTCCTTTCCCACCCCGTCTGCCTTTGGACAAGGGCTGGGTGATTCTGGTATTATTGCGCGTGCCCATCCATGGACGGACACAAGTGATCACCTGATTTTCTTTCTTTTTCTGCTCTATTTGTAGAATCTGTTGTACATAGTCTAACAGGGCCTCCTGCCATATAAGGAGAGGCTCTCCCCTGCCTTTTGGAACGGCATGGGAACATCATCCAGCATCAAATCAGCCAAACAAGAAATCAGCACACCCTTGATCCTTGAGCCTCCATACTCAAACCCTTGATCCTTGAGCCTCCATACTCAAACCCCTTGATCCTTGATCCTTATCACCAACCAATAGCCTTTCTGGTTGAAGAAGAATTTTTCTAATTGAATTCTTGAGTGTGTACACCACTCCTGATCCCTTTATCCGACCATACTGGTCCCAATCATCCTTTGAGTATCTTTCTGGACCCAGTCACGCTTGACTGAAGAGGTTTTATTAAGTTTAAAACCTGGAGTGTTAAAACTCCCTTCACTCCTTTTGAAGTTGAATTCCGCCACGCTACTCTTGAGTCCCTTGAGAAGTGTTGGGTTATTCTTGTTTGAATCAGTTATATTTTTGCTTCTAGAGCATCTTCAAACAATTAGCTTTGTCTTGTGCAGCCACCCACAGTAATCTGGTACCCTTCAAGAGCTCAATTGCGGAGAGTTGGGCAGGTTCATTGAGAACCTGGAGGTTGTTTGGGATTGAGTTTATCTTTCCCAAGCTCCTGCTGACGACCAGAGCTATTAGCTTGTGGGCGTTTTCACTTACAATTGCCTTGTCTTTTTGAACTCTGAACAATTCTTGACTGCTTCTATTCAAGTGTTATCCGACATCATCTTGCCTCAGATAGTGTTATCTCCCAGCTACCAACCGCTACAATCTTTATCCTCTTTCTTTTGGTTCCCGTTTACCAGTTTCTGGACTTTGATCTTGGTTAAATTTAAATATTTTTGTAACAATCAGGAGGGCAGCCTAAAAAAGCACCAATCCCCTCCACAGAACTGCCAATGCCCTGCGCCGTTTGGAGTCTTACATTTGGTCCCACGGGCCGGGATCAAACCAGCAACCTTGGAATTTACAGTCCCAAAATTTGTGGAATCAACTTTGAGATACAATCTTTTTATCTTTTTCTGTTTCTTTTTCTTTTTTTATGTGTTTCCATTATCATCTAGATCCAATCTGTGGAGGCAACTTGTTCCAGAAGTAAGTCCTCCCAATTGTGCACCATCAAGGGGTTTGATCCTAGTAGTTTTTCAAAAACCCTACCCTTGCCACACTTGTGAGCCACTTTGGAAATCTTTTTTGGATCCCTTAGGAAATCTTTTGGTCAAAATGGAATCTCTTGGTACCCCTCCTACCTCTGTTTGGTCTAATATGATCAAGATCAAGCATCAGAACAAGAACTTAAGCTTTAATGGTACAAATGTCAAACGGTTCCTGGATTCCTATGAGATGGCTGCTGAAGTGGATGGTGCCAGCAAATACAACATGGCTTATCAACTGCAATTCTTTTATCTCCTCTGATGAAGTCATGGAAGTTATTGAATCATTCAATGGATTTGAATCCCATTACTGGGTACTTCTTAATGAGGAAATGATTGCCTATTGGGGTAAAATTGATATAGCTAGGTTCACTCTCCAAGATCTGGATGCCCTAGTCTCCCAATGGACCTCCAATGGCGTTATCTCCTCAGCCTCCAATTATCAAGCTTTCAGAAAATCTTGGGACCCTATCCAATCCTATCCTATCCAAAACAATCACATTGATACGTTGGACAAAATTTGAGTGCAATTTTTTCAGTCTTTCTCTCCAGGAGTGCAGGAAAGAATTAAGGATGAATTGGTGAAATCCGGATCCATGATCAACACAAGAGATAATTGGTTAAAGCTTCCTGCTTTCATGGTTCTTAGGGATACTGTGGATAAAGTGATGAAAGTTCAAACAGCTCTCACCTTTGAAAAACCTAGAATCACTGACCCAGTTCTTGCCCCCTCTTTTCAAGAATCTAACAAAATCATGAATAAGATGGAAGCCAATCGCAGACCTAAACCAAATCCTCAGACCCACCGGGAAACAACTACTATTGATGAGATCACCAAACTACTGCAAGCTTTCAAGAATAAAATGGATCAGAAACTCTCCTCTCTGGTTGTCCCCAAACCCTCCAACTCTGTTCCTAGGGCAACCATAGTTTGTTATTATTGCCACAAAGAAGTTCATGGAACTGGTTGCTGTCCTGAACTCCAGAAGGACAAGGAGGAAATGTTGGTGGAACAGAAAGGGAGTAACTTCTTTCTTCCTAATGGTGCACTTATCACTTTTGATTCATCTTGTCCAATTCGTCATGTGGTGGCCTCTTTCCAGCCTTCTGCTCCCAAGAAGGCATCCTTGGCCTATTTGGATTTTCAATCTGCTTGTGGAAACCTTCAACCTTGGTATCCTCCTGCTATCTCTTCTTCCAGCTTTTCTGGAACTTATCAATCTGATCCAGCTAGGAAACGTCATGAAGAACTCAGACTTCACAAAGCTCCTCCTGTTCTTTCTTCTGTTCTTCAAAAACCGGTCAAACGTCAATCTTCACTGGAGCCTCCCTCTTCTGAGGTAGAAGACATGGAAGTAGAAAAGGAACCCCTCATGGATAGGTTCCCAGAATACTCCGATCCTGCTCTTCTGCCATCCAAATCACCTTCACCAACTGATCCAGTTATAGTTCCACCCTCACCTGAACTTCCTCTTCCAACTCAACCCAAGGTCCAATTCAAAAGGGGAATTTCCAAAGATCACCTTAACGCTGTGGAAGGGGTATTAAAGAAAATCTCTGATCTTAAAATCCCTGATCCAACCGTGGCTGAACTCCTTTACATCTCACCATCTGTGGCTGAAGGCATGAAGAAATGGGTTTCTTGGCAACGTGTGGAGATTGGTCCTGACAAATTGAAAGTTTCCTCTGGAACCTTAATTGAAGACTCAGGTGGAACAGATCCTCCTTCTGATTCAAATCTTTATTCTTGTCCTCTTGGTTTTTTACCATGCTCTCTAGGTGACTCATCCAAAACGGTTTCTCTACTTGTTGATTCTGGGTCCCAACTAAACTTATTTTTGGATGCAATGGCCTGTAAGCTCAATCTCAGTCCAAGGGTCAGCTTCAAGTCTGCGGTTTATGGAATTGGGAATCAACCTTTTGAGTTTTTGGGTATTTCTGAGGATGTGCCAGTTCAAATTGGTCAAAATATTTCTGGAACCTGTCACTTTTGGATCACTCGTTTGGAAGGTCCTATGATTTTGGGTTGTGCTTTCTTAATAGACTTTGGAGCCACCCCAATGTTTTCCGATCAAGTTGGGGAGAGAATTCTTCTTCCTGATGCTGATGGTAGGAATATTGAAGTTCCTCTATGTTCTTTGGATTCTGGTCTTTGGGAAAGAGATTTCCCTGGTTTTTCACCCAAATCGGTTCTGAAGGGGAAGCAGAAGGATTCTTCTGACTCCTCTCATTATTTAGCAGAATAGTTGATAATACTAACAGTTGTAGTTCTTCTAAGCCTCGGACTTCAACTACAGGGAAAACTTTTATGTCTGAGGCATATTTTTCATCCTTTTCATCTCTTTCATCTTTTTCTTCTGATCTCAAAAATGTCCAAAACCCAAAACATGTTAAAACACAAAATTCCAAAAATATTTCTCTTCTCTCTGTTCCTGTTTTTTCTTCTTTCCCTTGTACTCTTATCACTGATCAATCTTCTCTAGCTCTGGTTTGATTCTCTGCAATGAGTATAAACTAGATCCTGATCTTGATTCTTTTCTTAATGGTTTTGGTATGGAGGAGTATGGGCTTCAGTGGAGGCACTTGGGGGTAAAAGTAAGTCCTCCCAATTGTGCACCATCAGGGCATTCTTCTACCATAGTTTTCAAAACTCTACCTTGTGCCACACATGTGAGCAAAGATTTATTTTTTGGATCCTCTTTTATGGAAAAGGCAACCTTCAAAAATTTTATGGAACATCAAACTTGGAGAATGTTGGAACCTGGTCTCAATTGTTGTACTCAGGTCTTTCTGGTGAATGCTTGGAGGAAACAAGAACTTCTCTCTTTTGCCACTAAATATAAGCCATTTGCAAAAAAGGTCCAGCCTGTCAACCAACCCATGCCTCTCAATCTCAATCCTCCTCTCATGTGTCCTCCTATATCTTGTGATCCTTATTGTGGTCTATCTCACTTCCTTATTGGCCCCTTTGGACCTTGTGGTTGTGTCACTGAAAAACAATTGAAGGTGGTCAACTTTGGTCCAGATGGATGGCTTTTACCTGATGAGTTAAAATTGATCAAAAATATCTTATCTCTAAGGGAAAAATCTATTGCATTCTGTGAAGAAGAGAGAGGTCTCTTGAAAGAATCCTACAGTCTCCCTTATATCATCCCTGTAGTTGAACACAATCCTTGGCAAAAGAAAAAGATCCCTATTCCTGCTGCGAAAGTCAACAAATTCATCAAGTTGGTCCGCAAACGAGTCCGTACCAGTCTATATGAACAGACAACCTCAAGTTACTCTAGCCCTGTTTTCTGTGTTTTAAAGAGTAATGGTAAACTTAGAGTAGTTCATGATCTCCAACCTCTCAATAAAGTTACTATTAAGGACTCTGGTGTTCTGCCTGCCACTGAAGAATTTGTTGAATCCTTCTCTGGGATTGCCTGTTATGGTCTAGGAGACATCATGGGGGGGTATGACAAAAAATCTTTGCATCCTATTTCTTGGCCGCTCACTACTTTCAATACGCCTCTTGGTCAATTTCAACTGACTCAATTTCCTCAAGGTGCCACCAACTTGTTTGCAGTCTATCAGTCTCAGATGATATGGATCCTCCAAGAAAAAATCCCGGATCATGCGGGTATCTTTATTGATGATGGTGGAATTAAAGGTCCAGTTTCTGACTATGATAATGAGCTCTTACCTTGGCACTCAGGAATTTGACAATTTATCTAGGAGTTTGCTACTATCTTGGAAACAATTTTGTTTGGAATTGAGTAATCTGGCCTTACTGTCTCTGGATCAAAACTTGCTGCCTGTGTCCCTGCCTTGGAAATTGTTGGTCATATAGTCTGCAAGGAAGGAAGAAGGATGGCACCCTCTAAAGTCAACAAAATCATCTACTGGCCTACTCCAATAAATCCAACTGAAGTTAGAGGTTTCCTAGGTGTTGTAACTTATGTAAGGATCTTCATTCCCTCTCTATCCAAAATCTGTGCATCCTTGCATTGTCTAACCAGGAAGGAAGCTGAATGGATTTGGACCCAAGATTGCAAACAATCATTTCAGTTGCTCAAAACTATTCTTTGCAATGACATAGTTTTGAAAAAGATCTCTTATTGGCCTGGAGCTGGCAAAATAAAATTGCCTGTTGACTCTAGTTATCAATCTGTTGGGGCTGTCCTTACTCAGGAGGATGAAAATGGTTTGGACCGCTGTAAGACTTCAAACGGTGCTAAGCCGTGGCAGTTCTGTGGAGGGGAAAGGTGCTGTTTAGGCTGCCCTCCTAGGAGTTACAATAATATTTAAATGTAACCGGAATCAAGGTCCAGAACCTTATGGATCAGAAATCAAAGTAAGGGAAGAGGATAAGAGTTGTCGGTAGTGATGGAAACAACACTATCTGAGGCAAGATGGTGCAGGTAAAGACTTGAAAAAATAAGTCAAGGTTTGTTCAGAGTTCAATAGAACAAGGCAGTTGTAAGTAACAACACCCACAAGCTAATAACTCTGGTTGTCAGCAGCTGATTAGGAAAGATCAACTCAATCCCAACCAACCTCCAGGTTCTCAATGAACCTGCCCAACTCTCCGCAATCAAGCGCTTGAAGGGTACCAGATAACTGTGGGAGGCTGAACAAAACAAAAGCAATTTGTTCATGAAGCTCTAGAATCAAATCAATAACAAATTTGAGCAAGAATATCCCAACACTTCTCAAGGGACTCAAGAATAGCGTGGCAAAATTCAACCTTAAAGAAGAAGGGAGGTATAACACTCCAGGTTTTAAGCTTAATAAAACCTCTTCAATCAAACGTGATTGGCTCCAGAAAGATGATCAAGGAGAGATCAAGACCAGTATGGTCGGAAAAAGGGATCAGAGTGGTATAACACACCCAAGAATTCAGACAGACAGGAATTCTTATTCAACCAGCAAAGCTATTGTTTGGTGATAAGGATCAAGGTCACAAGGGACAGAGTTTGAGTACAGAGGCTCAAAAGGATCATGGGGCAATCATGGATATACCTGGATAAGTTGCTCAGATAAGTGGGGAAGGATGCCCACGGATAAGTTGATTTCTGATGATGAGGGAGACAGATGAGATGATATGATGATGGTCTCATGGATGCTGGGCCAAAAGTCAGGGGAGAGCCCCTCCTTTTATATACATGAGGCCCTGTATACTATGTACAAGAGATACTACAAATAGGTGCAGAAAAATGAAAACATAAAAAAAAAAAAAAATGACATGAGGGAAAAAAAGAAATGTCGGCCGCGTCGAGAATGACCGCAGGCAACCAGATGGACACCCGCCACAGCGGTCGTGGGTGTCGACAACGGCTGTCGTTGCCCAATCGGCGGCAACAGCGGGGTGAAGGTTCCGACGGCCGCGAGCGGTCGCTTGTGGTCGTCGGTCGGATCAGATGATGGGCGAGGGGGTTGTGAGGGATCGAGTGATGGAGAGTTTGAGGTCAAGTAAGACTTGCGAGAACCTCTGTCAGACGCTCTTGAGTCATTTGGGAGCGTGAGGACAGATGAGATTGTTTCGATGGTCAAGGTAACCATCTTGACAAGTATCAGATTGAGGGTTGTTGTGGGTGTTACTAGTCTGGGTTGGGATGTCTAAATTGGGATCAATGGAGGCTTGTTTTGATGGATGGGATGGAATGAGTGATTGATGGTTGACGACCGTCGCGACAGGCGACGGCGTCAGTTGGATGAGAGGATCGGGAAGGATCGAAGGAATCGTCAAAGGTGGTTCAACGATTGCTCGCGTCGCCAAAAGTCAGGGCCGCGAGCGCGACAAGTAGGAGTTGAACATAGGAGGGGGGATTGAAGCGGAGAGACAGGCAAGAGGCCTGTCCTAGACCGCTAGGACAGGGAGGAGTTGAGAGATGGGGGGAAATGAAGGTACCCATAGGGGTACAACCAATTTTTCTTTTTTTTTTTTCTTTTTTTTGCCGTGGTGTCCCGGATTGGTCACCACACCCCCCTGTTCTTTATGAATCTTTGCTATTTTTGGATGTGGAATCTAGATACTCTCAGCCCAAACTGGAACTCTGTGGTGTGGCCAGAATGCTGAAGAAACTCCAAACAGTACTCTGGGGACAACATTTCAAATTGCAAGTTGACGCTCAATCCATTGTGGAAATGATCAATGCTCCCAGTCTTCCAAATGCTCCAATGACTCGCTGGGTAACTTTTATCCAGCTCTTCTCTTTTGATATTGTCCATAGGCCTGGGAAATCTTTTACTATTCCTGATGGTTTATCTAGAAGACCTATTGGAGACAATGAATTGGATGTTGGAATGGATTTTGACAAGGAAGAACCCTTGATCCGCCCTGTTTGTGCTTTCTCCTCCCAAGATAACTCTGGTTTCCAACAAGGTTTCTGGCTTAAGTTAGAGCAGTACCTTTCAACTCTCCAAAGACCCCCTGATCTCTCTGCCAAAGAATTTTGATCCCTTAAAAGAAAGTCCTCTAGCTTCTTTGTCCAAGGTTATAGGCTCATGAAAAGAGGAACTCCTTGTGCGCTTGTTGTGGTTACTATCCCAGCTAAGCAATATTTTATCCTTGAAAGTCTCCATGAGGGCCTTGGTCATTGTGGGGAAACCAAAACTTATCAACAATTATCCAAGCAATTCTGGTGGCCATCTCTGAAGAAATCTGTCTCTCAATGGTGAAAGAGTTGTGAAATTTGTCAAAAACGTGATCTTAGGCGTCCAGCTGAAATTTGCTATCCTACTGGGGAGTCTACTGTCTTTTGAAGGGTTGCTATGGATGTGGTTCATATCAAGGCAGGTGGTGCTAAGTACCTCATTGTGGCTAGAGATTATTTTTCTGGATGGGTTGAAGCCAAATTCCTTAAGAACCTTAGTTTTGAATCTGTGGCAGCTTTCCTTCATGAGAATTGGACAATGCGTTACGGTTTGGCTTGATCTTATTCTGCTGATGGTGGCTCGGAATTTGGTGGAAAACTGGCTGGGATGATCCGATTGCTCCCTGGGCAACATAGAGTTACTACTCCCTATTATCCTGAAGGACAAGGCATGGTGGAAAGAGGCCATGCTCCCTTGAAGGCTGCTCTGGTTTAACTGGATGGTGAAATTGGCAAGAATTGTTGGAAGTTTCTTCCCTTGGTCCTCTTCTCTGATCAAATTTCCACCAAGCAAACCACTGGCTACTCTCCTTATGAAATCACTTTGGTCAGAGGGCTGTTCTTCCTCTTGATTTTGAAATGGAGTCTTTCTTGGGCATCTCTTGGGAACAAGTTTCCTCAACTACTGACCTATTAGTTGCCAGATCAAAGCAACGGGAGCGGAGTGAAGATATTTGTAACAAAGCTTATCAGAAGATGATGGAATCAAGAGCAAAATCAGTTCAGTGTTGGGAAGATAAACATCTAAATCAAATCAGGGATCCTTAAAACCCTGGTGATCTGGTATTGGCTTATAATCAATCTTTAGAGACTCAGTGGGGAAAACTTTTTTTAAATCGTTGGAATGGTCCTTATAGAGTGCTTTGTCAAGTTAGAGGTGGATCTTATTTTTTGGAAGAACTGGATGGTACTCAGTTGGCTAGAAGGTTCTCTGCTGATCAAGTTAAGAGATTTTATTGTTGTGGGGGCAATTTGGGTTCAAAGTAAGTCCTCCCAATTGTGCACAACCGGGGTCTTCTGCTGCGTTTTGTCGTAAAAACTCTACTTTATGCCACATACGTGAGCACCTGGGAAGCCTTTTCTTTTATCTTCTCCGCATTTAGGCTCTTTGGGATGAATCAAGATGGGTTTCAACATTTTTTTTACTTAGAGGATCAAGAAACGGCCAATTATTTTCTTTTTCATGTTTTCAAAGTTATGATGCAGACTAGGGACAGTCTGTAAGTTGGGGAGAGATGTGGTGCACCATTTGGGACACCTTGAAAAAAAAAATAAAAAAATTAAACTTGCGCATCCCGTGTCGCTGATCATCATTGCGCTTCCTGCCTCCTCATCCCAATCATTGCGGTTCCCGCGTCCTCATCCTTGTCCTCCCGCGTCCTGCATCCTCATCCTTATCATTGGGTGTCCCCCGTCCTCATCCTTGTCCTCCCGCATCCCCCGTCCTCATCCTTGTCATTGCGCGTCCCGCGTTGCCCATCCTGTATCCTTGCCCGTCGCGCGTTGTCCTCATCCTTATCCTTGCCCGTCGCGCGTTGCTCATCACGTATCCTTGCCTGTTGCGCGTTTTCCTCATACTTATCCTCACCCATCCCGCGTTGCTCATCATCATTGCGCGTCCCACATCCTCATCCTTATCCTTGCCCATCCCGCGTTGCTCATCATTATTGCGGATTCCGGGTCCTCATCCTTGTCCTCGCACGTTGCTCATCCTCATTGTTATTGTTGCGCGCCGCTCATCCATGACTTACCAAACCCATCCCAAGCGCACCTCCAAGCGCTTGTCCAATCCTTGGATCCGTCAATCTCCCACCTCACTCAATCTATCAGTTGCCAATCTCAAGCCTTTCAGGAATTACTCAATTGCCTTGGGCCGATCTCCTATCCACCCATCTGTGCTCTCACAAACTTCATCCGTCAACCTTTCCTGGGACTCTCCCACACTCTTCTGCCTGTGGCCAAGGGGTGGAGAGTGTCAACTACCGCCCGCGGACATCTGCGGCGGTTGGGTTCCTTTTCCTTTCCCACCCCATCCGCCTTTGGACAAGGGGTGGGTGATTTTGGTATTATCGCGCGCGCCCATCCACGGACGGACGCGAGTGATCACCTGATTTTCTTTCTTTTTCCGCTCTATTTGTAGAATCCGTTGTACATAGTTTAACAGGGCCTCCTGCCCATAAAAGGAGAGGCTCTCCCCTGCCTTTTTGAACGGCATGGGAACATCATCCAGAATTGAATCATCCAAACATAAAATCAGCACACCCTTGATCCTTGAGCATCCATACTCAAACCCTTGATCCTTGAGCCTCCATACTCAAACCCTTGATCCTTGAGCCTCCATACTCAAACCCCTTGATCCTTGATCCTTATCACCAACCAATAGCCTTGCTGGTTGAAGAAGAATTTGTCTAATTGAATTCTTGATTATGTACACCACTCCTGATCCTTTTATCCAACCATACTGGTCCTGATCATCCTTTGATTATCTTTCTGGACCCAGTCACGTTTGACTGAAGAGGTTTTATTAAGTTTAAAACCTGGAGTGTTAAACCTCCCTTCACTCCTTTTGAAGTTGAATTCCGCCATGCTACTCTTGATTGCCTTGAGAAGTGTTGGGTTATTCTTGTTTGAATCAGTTATTGTTTTGCTTTTAGGGTATCTTCAAACAATTAGATTTGTCTTGTGCAGCCACCCACAATTATCTGGTACCCTTCAAGCGCTTGATTGGGGAGAGTTGGGCAGGTTCATTGAAAACCTGGAGGTTTTTTGGGATTGAGTTGATCTTTCCCAAGATCCTGCTGACGACCAGAGCTATTAGCTTGTGGGCGTTGTCACTTACAATTGCCTTGTCTTGTTGAGCTCTGAACAATTCTTGACTCCTTCTATTCAAGTGTTCTCTGACATCATGTTGCCTCAGATATTGTTGTCTCCCAGCTACCAACCGCTACAATTTTATTGTAATTTATTGACGCATGAGTTGAATAACAGACCAGCAGCTAGAAGACAAAATGTTGAAGTCTGAGGAAATGCAGATTGGAAGACAGACCAAAGGATAAGGTGAATTTCATATCAGAGACACAAAAAGAAATGAATAGTGATAAAGAATGAAAAAAAGGGAAGAACATTTTTCTTACCTGAGGAAATGTAGATTGGAAGACAGACAGAAGGATGAGGAAAGAAACCTCCGGTCTGGCTGCACAATCTGTCCCCAGGTAGTGTACGACCAATTTGGAACTGTGACATGTTAGTATAAGATTGTGTGAAATGTAAGATAGAGGTGTTTGAGTGCGCACATGTGATGTAAGATGATAAATGAGGAGAACTTGAAGAAGATAGGACAAAATATAATAAAAAAAGCATAAGACATGACTGGATAAAAGGAATATAGGTTTGATTGAAGAAATGAAAGAAGGAGGAAAAAAAGTTATAATAACACAAAAGGTGACAACGTGAGAATCTGGGGTTGTCCTAACAGCGGACTGTGATGAAGAAACAAGGTGACACCAACACAGAATGATAGATAGCCGGTGCTTGACTATGGCTGAAAGATGAGGCAACAAGGAAGTAAAAGAGGCTGATGAAGAAGAGAATGAAACAAATTGAGTCCCATGCGATCTGGAATGACTTGGACTGGTCTCACCAGTTATGGACAGGTAGGCTGAGGATCCACTCAAAGTTGATTTGCAATATGTTGAGTGTGGGTTCAAGATTGAGAGTTTGTGTTTGGGGTTTGAGTTGAGATTGAGTTGAAGGTTGGCCTTGAAGATGGAGGACGGTAGAGTTGAGGTTGAGTTATGATTGGTTGAGCAGAAGAGATAGAAAAAGGAAAGAAAGGAAAACTAGGACAAGGAGAATTGGAAGTTGTGCTGGGAGAAGGTTTGAGGACAACTTGATTTTTAGTCAAAAGGTCTGACTTGTCACTCAAGGTTCATCATTGACCCATTGCGAGCAAGTGGTAGCAGGAGATTGATGGTCCGGGTTGTCCATGTGGGCTGTCCCACTGTGGCTTGGGTGACCCACACGGGCCTTTGAGTCTGAGCTTCCAGCTTTCACTCCCCTTAACTGGAGGTTAGTCCAAGTTGTTGTTGAAAACCGCATTGGTGAATTTTTTTAGTTGATTTAGATTGACGGCTTTGGTGAGAGGATCCGCAAGCATGTCTAGCGTGCTGATAAGGTGGACAGTGAGGGCATCAGCCTTGAGTTCTTCTCTAAGCCCTTTTGTCTTGAGGTTCATATGTCTTGTTTTGGCGTTGGAACCAAACTTTCTGAGCTTGTCTTCTAGTCCTTTGTTTTCAATGAGATGTTTGGAGGAGGTTAGATTGACTTGAAAGACTTCACCCAGTAGGTGGCGAAGCCACTTGCCTTCCAGATAGCAGTCAAGTAGTGAGTTGAGTTTGGCCTCCGTCAATGATTATGTGATGTTCCGTTGCTTGTAGCTGTTCCAGGACAGAGGAGAGCCAAAGGATAGGCAGAGGTAGCCGGATTGGGACTTGGGACTGGTGGGATCCTCACCCCAGGATGCATTGCTGAAGCATTTGATTGGGTCTTTTGACTCGTCATACCTAAGAGTCAGCTTCAAGTTTTTGGTGGAGTTCAGATATTTCCATGTCCACTTGAGTTCCTTCCAATGCGTCAGGCCGGGTTTGTTTTGAAAGCAAGCTAAACTGGATACTGAGTAGCTCAAGTCTGGTCGAGTTCAGTTTGCAATATAGTTCATCAGTCCTATGGCTGATTTGTAATTGATGTTGAGTTTCTTGAATTGTTCGAAGTCCTCATCTGAGGATTCAATAAGATGGCAGTGGGGAGTCAACAGAGTGGAACAGTGCTTTGATTTGAGTAGTCCCATATCCTCTAGTCTGTGCACGATGTGTTTGGTTTGGCTCAGCAGAATGCTGTTGGGCGTCCGTTTGAATTTGATACCAAGAATGGTGTCGGGTTTGTGAGCTTGTGAGTCTTTAAAACGGGCGCTGAACTTTCCCTCAAAGTTTCCCCATACCCCACTAGGATGAGGTCGTCAACATGAAAGAATAGAAATGATTGATTGTCACCTGATTTGTATAGGCATGGGTCGCTTTTGGACTCCTTGAAGCCTATCAATTTGATCCAGTTGGTGAGTGTCTTGTACTAGTTCTTTGGAGATTTTTTGAGTCCGTACAGGCTTTTCTTGAGTCAAATATACTTGCAGGATTGTTTACATCCTTGTGGAGTTCAAATAATTACTTCTTCTTCTATGGGAGCATGTAGAAACGCAGCCTTCACTTTGTATTGGCGGATGTTGAGCTTGTGTTTCAGAGCATACAGTAAGATTGCCCTTAGCAAAGCAATCTTGCCGGTCAGAGAAAAGGTCTTGTCAAAGTCCAGACTGTAGAATTGGTTGAAGCCTTTGACACAGATCCAGGCCATGTGAATGACAATATTGTTGTGGGCGTTGTCCTTGATTTTGAAGACCCAGGTGGTGTCCAGAGGATTCAGCGGTTCATCGCCCTTGTAGTCTTCCCAGACTTCCTGGGCTTCACATTGATTTATTTCCTTTTTGATTGCTCCTCCCCACTTAAGGCTGTCCTCGCACCAACCCGCCTGATCAAAAATCTTGGGCTCAAAATAATGATGGAATCCATACCTTTGCGGGGGTTTGATGGAAGACCGGTTATGGAGAATTCTGGTGGGCGCTTCAGGTTCCTCCGGTATTCTCATGATGACTTCTGGGGTGATTTGTTGAGAAGGAGGATCTGGCGAGTTGTCCCTGGCGACTGAACCAGAATCAGAGGTCGGTGATTCTTCCTTGGATGAGTCAACTTTGGCTGGTGGATCTCAATAGTTCATACAAGCTGTCAAGGCATCATCCGGCTCATATTTGGCGTTCCCCTCATTGAGTTTGGCTAGACTGAAGTCCATGTCCACAACAGAGTTGATCCCAAGATCTTTGACTGTCTTTTTTAAGAATCTGACGTGCTTTGATAGTATGATCTGACCATTGGGTAGGAGAATTTGATAGGACAGGAGATCAGGATTTTACCCAATCAATTTCCCTTCTATTCCTTTAGGATTGAATTTTTCACCCTTTATCCGTGTTTGATTCAGTGTGATTGCGGTGATTCCAAGCAGTTGTAGGTAGTTAGGCGGGAGTGAGTTTAGTTTGATGAGTTCCCATGGGGATCATTCCATATTGTCTTTTGGAATCTGATTGGGGCTAATGCAGCACAACTTGAGTACTTCCGACCAGTATTTCTTGGGAAATTTTGCCAAGCTCAGAGATGATCTCACACTTTCAACAATTTTTTGATTGGCTCTTTCGGCCCTGCCATTGTGTTTGGGGTGGTATGGTTCAGTGATAAGTTGGGTGATGAATCTCTCCTTGAGATATTGTACTAACCTATTGTTTGTGAATTCCGTACCACCGTCCAAACACACGGTGGATGGATAGTAGCCGCATTTATTCTTCTGCTTCTTGATGACCTCTGTTAGCACTGAGGCAAAGTCTTCCTTTTGAGTTAGGGGAATGCCTGATATATAGCCTGAATTGTTATCCACTACCGTCAGAATGTATTTCTCATGTCTATGAGATTCCGGAGTGATTCGCCCGATCAGGTCTAGATGTATTTTTTTGAATGGTTTGGTAGCTGAGGTGGAGATGGCTTTTAACGGAGACTTGGTGATTTTGCATAAGAGGCAGTCCTTGCACTTGAAGGGGTCGCTTTTTGTGATGTCACCTATTCCCTTGATCTTGGACAGACGACCAAGGGAGGCATGGCCATAGGTTAAATAAAGATCCTTCAAGGACCTTGATTGACTTGGGTGCGTCCAAAAACATTCCTCTTCTTGTCCAGTGTCAAGTGGCATATCTAGGACAAAAAGATCATTGATGATTGAACCTTGGCAGACCTTGTCATTCCTTTTACAGATTTTGAAATGGCCTTTTTCTGCTTTCAGAGAACATCCCTGCTTGATAAGCTTCCCTGGGCTGATGAGATTGACAACTATATCAGGGACAAACAGACAATTGGAGAGAGAGATGGTGTGGTTCTTCCACTTCAATCGTACGTTTCCCATTCCTTGGATTGGTAGGTTTGCGCCCATCTTTCCAGTTGTGATGTGTTCACCTGAGTGCGGCTTGAGGGTGGAGAAGAACTTGGAATCATTGAAGATGTGATAGGTGGCTCCGCTATCAACTAGAATGTTCTTCTCTGCTCCAATGCTTGAGTTGATCCATAGAGTTACAAAGGTGTGAATATGGGCGGATTCTTGGGATTTTTTCTGCTTTTCTTTACATTTGCTTTGACTTTCTCTCCAACATTCTGGAGCTTTGCCTGGATGAAGATGGTAACACTCTGATTCTGAGTGATTTTTTTCTTGCTTTGGGTTGTGGTATCCCTCAATGCAATGGCTTGCCAGATGTTTTTTGGCCTTGGTTTGTATTGTGGCCAATGCCCTCTTGGTGGTACCGCAGAGTGTCCCTTTTCCAGTGAGTTCAGCCTTGACTTTGTTGTGGTATTGGATGAGGTGGTTGCACACAAACTTGACAGAGATTTGCTTGTCTGAGTGCATGAGCTGTTGTTTCAGGTCTTGCAGGGTTGCAGGAAACTTGAACATTGTCAGGTATGCCAAGATGTCGTTCGGAAATTCTATGCCAATATCAATCATCTTTTTGATGGAGGTCTTGATGTTAGCGACAAAGTTTGTGATTTTGTCCTCTTTGAAGGTAATGTGTAGGAAGTTGTTGAAGATTCTTTCCCTGTTTGATGCTTGAGACAAGGAGAATTGTTCCTTGGTAGCCTGCCATATCTCCTTTTCCAAATTAATGTTGGCAGCGCTGATGACATTGTTGTGTGTTACGGAATCCACATTAGATATGATAAGTAATTGAATTTTGTTGTTGTCTTGGCTTGTGAGGGTTCTGGAGCCTGAATCGAGAGTTTCCAGTACTCCCCTGAGCTTGAGCAGCGCCATCATCTTGTCCTTCCAAATGCCGTAGTTATCTTAAGTCAGTAGCAGGGTGGTCTCAAGGGCTGTTTTGAGCATTGCTTGCCAAAAGGAGTCCGGCAAGAATCCCAACGCAGAAGCCATCAATGCGGCCATAGTCCTTTGTCTTGCTGGTTGTGTTGGTAGAGCCTTTGGCTTTTAACCGTGTAATTTATTGACGCATAAGTTGAATAACAGACCAGCAGCTAGAAGAAAAAAGGTGACAACGTGAGAATCTGGGGTTGTCCTAAAAGTGGAGTGTGATGAAGAAACAAGGTGACACCAACACAGAATGATAGATAGCCGGTGCTTGACTATGGCTGAAAGATGAGGCAACAAGGAAGTACAAGAGGCTGATGAAGAAGAGAATGAAACAAATTGAGTCCCATGCAACCTGGAATGACTTGTACTGATCTCACCAGTTATGGACAGGTAGGCTGAGGATCCACTCAAAGTCGATTCGCCATATGTTGAGTGTTGGGTCAAGATTGAGAGTTTGTGTTCGGGGTTTGAGTTGAGATTGAGTTGAAGGTTGGTCTTGAAGATTTAGTACGGTAGAGTTGAGGTTGAGTTATGATTGGTTGAGCAGAAGAGATAGAAAAAGGAAAGAAAGGAAAACTAGAAAGGAAAACTAGGATAAGGAGAATTGGAAGTTGTGCTGAGAGAAGGTTTGAGGACAACTTGATTTTTAGTCAAAAGGTCTGACTTGTCACTTGATGTTAATCATTGACCCATTGCAAGCGAATGGTAGCAGGAGATTGATGGTCCAGGTTGTCCATGTGGGCCGTTCCACTGTGGCTTGGGTGACCCACACAGGCTGTCGAGTCTCAGCTTCCAGCTTACATTTATCCTCTTACTTTTGGTTCCCCGTTTACCAGGTTCTGGACTTTGATCTCAGTTACATTTAAATATTTTTGTAACACTCAGGAGGGCAGCCTAAAAAAGCACCTATCCCCTCCACAGAACTGCCAACGCCCTGCGCCGTTTGGAGTCTTACACCACCGCTTTTCAGGTGAAACAATTCTTTGTGTGGGCTCAACTTTGTTTGACAAGACGGCTGGTTTGGATAGTGAAGGGGAAAAAAAAGTAGACCCTTCCTCCAAGGACAAGCCTGCGCGTTTACTTTGCATCTGGAAAATCAAACGACTGCAGACTGCTGGGGACAGCAGCCAAGTTGGGGGGGAAAAATGGATGAATAGGGGATATGATTATATTTGGTGAGGGGGTGTTCTAGCCGGTTCACAGCCAGAATAACTAGACAACCCAGAATGTTTGTTTTCTTATTTTCGTCTCTCTGGATTGGCTTTTAGATTATTGCTGGCTATGGATGGTTTCTTTTAGGTACAGGCATGGTGCAAAGCGGGGTCAATCACCACAAGGACAAGCCCAGCATTCCGGATGCAATTGCATGGAAAATTTCTGACGGATGATTCAGGGAACTAGGGGAGCGTGTTTTGCAGAACAGATGTGGGTTGAAGAGAAAAGGTGCGGGCTTGGCAAGGGGTTGGTTTTTAAAAAAAAATATCTTTAAAGTTTTTCTTTGGGTTGTTATAGATGGAAGGTATGGATGGGTTTGGGGGGATTCTTTTTATTTTTCTCTCTCAAGGTTGCGCATGCGCGACTGGTTTTCTTTGTACTTTCTCTATTCTGTAGATGGGTACAGGGAACTGTGTGGCAGTTTGTCTGGGGCGGTCCAGGTACCTTGGACGGATACTTCTCACTCTCACAGATTCCTCAGTCTTGCGGGTTGCTCTCAGAAGCGTGGATCTTGCGCACGGATGTTCTCTCTCTCACTGGATACCCTCAGTGGTGGGGATTTCTCACTCTTGCAGATCTTGCGCGCGGATTTTCTTACTCTCACCAGATGCTCTCAGTGGAACAGATCCTTCTCACTCTTGCGGGTCTTGCACGCGGCTTTTATTTCTCTCAAGGGTCTCACAAAGCCCAAAGGCTGCTCAGGATGGCGCAGCAAAAGTCCTTATCTTTGCATAGGCAAGGGAATGAAAACAAGATGGAATGGAAGAGATAAGGGAGAAAGGGGGGCAATCTGCCTATGCCGGACAAGTCCTCATCATATCCTCCCCGTCCGCACAAGCCGCCGCTGCTAGGGATTGGAACACCACCAAGACCTTGTGTTGCGCATTGGCAGTGTGTGCGTAGGGAACCGCTAGAAACTGCCGGAGGAGTTTCTCCGCGTCATTCACCATTGCGTCAAACCTTGCCAAGGGAAGAGCCAGAACTAGGGGGATCTCCGGGATCTCTGCAGTCGCAACCAGAGGGGTTTCAGCGGCCGCAGGTTCAGGTGAAAACCTTTTCACCATGGGAGACAGCGCGGGCTTGGGCACCGGTGATGACCTGGGAGAGGGTGATGGTGATGGCGGCTGTGGAGATGAAGCTGGAGGAGGAGTTGGTCTTGGAGGATTGGGAGGAAGCTGTGGCGGCAGAGGAGGAGCTAGCCTTGGTGGTGGTGGAGGAGGCACGGGCGGATGGTTTGGGATCCTTGGGTCCATTGCTGGTACATACATTTGTACCCGCGCGGCCCACTCATGGGAAGCGTTCCGGAAGGCCGCAAAGTCCAGAAATTCCTGGTGCCTTCCAGTTCCAGCCCAGTGGAACAGTGAGCCCAAGTTGTGACTCTTGCCTGATGGAGGATTTTGGGCGGCACATTGCGGATGGTTGCAAGGCAAGCCAGGTGGGGGTACTCATTAGTTGAGATCTTCTTGTTGCTCAAGATCACAAAGGAGTCACAACGGGTCCTCTTGCGTGGGAAACCTTGGGGGCTGTTGCGCGGCAAGCCCTCTGATAGGGAGCAGCGGCAGTGTCCGGCTTGGCACGGGACACAGGCACGCTGGCCCGGAAGGATGCGGCACAAAAGGCAGTTCTGGCTGCAGTATGTGCAGGACATATTTGGCAAAGAGTGTCAGATGAGGTTTTTATTTCTTTCTTTGTTCTGATGAAGGGGTGCGGAGGGAGAGGTGGTTTAACTGGGGTATAGTTGGGGGCAGGTGAGATACCAGCGGATCTATGGGGATAGAACTCAAGTTGGGGGGGAGGTGGTGGTCTGTAATAGACGCAAGTCGGAATTGGCTGCGCGCTGCGCGCTCAGCAGTAGTGGCGGGCTCAGCAGGGGAAGCGTGCTCACAAATGGGTGTAGATTTGCTGCATCAAGTCGCGCTGCGGGCTCAGAAGCAGTCAAGTAGGGCTCAGCATCTGGAGAAGTGGATGGATTGGATTGGATTGGATTGGACGGATTGCGTGTTGCAAGACACGGGTTGGATTGCGCAGGTATATCTCAGATATATGGAATGGTGTGTTGGGCGGATACAGACATGCACAGGGGGCTCCAAGTTGGGCGCAGAGCAAGGCTGCGTCATGAGAAGGACAAACCAGGTGGACGTAATGGCAGGCAGGCAATACGGATGGATATGGGATATGGGTTGCGGATTATGGGATGGAAAGGAAAGGTTTGAGGCTAGGTTTCTGTGCTTAGAGGTTGTGTTTCATTATTCTTGCTTTTTTCTGGTTGTACTTAGGTTAGGTTTGAGGGGGAGGTTACTTAAGGCGCACCCTCAAACTGGTTGGAGGATCAGACATTGAATCACAGAGGATCACATTGGGGTTTTCATAGGTTTTGGAAGGATCTTTACTCTTGATTCTCTATCTCTCAGTCAAAGGGTGAACAGTTGCACTCAGGGTTTACAGACGCAAGGGATCAATAACTTCCAAACTTGGAACCATTAAAGGAGAATTCCTCTTCTTAATTCCACAACTGGGGGTCTGGCCAGGAAGTAATCTTTTGTTCCTTCTCTCTTGAAAATAACAAGGGCCTGGTCCCAGTACCATGTTGCATTTTTTAGGCATTATGCGAAAATTGGAAAGCCCTCCTTTTTGAAAAATGGCCGCGTTGAAGGAAAACATTGATAGTGCCATGAACAAAACTGAGGAAAAAAATTATTTGTGTAATGAAACACTGAAAGCCCCAATTGCATCCTCATTGAGGGCAACAGTTGAGGAACAAAATGTTTCTCAAATAAAGTTGAAATCTGGTGGTGAGTAAAATTTTATTTTAATCTGGTCTTTGGCTGATTTAAATTAATGGAAACTGAACTATGACAATGTGAATATGGTGTAACTATGACAGACCCGCTGGCCCCACCTCCTGTGAGAGGCTTTCATACCAGGGAAGAGGCATAAAACTATTCTAAAACATGTGAAATGAAGCATGGTGAAAATTGAAAAGTTTTCACCTCAAAGCGTGATAAATATGTGTATTTAGCTTGTGATAGACATGTTTTGTACTCTGGGAAATTCCTCACCAAATGGTCAAGGCAAGGTAACACAAGGAAGGTTTTGGCTGCAAGTTTTTAATCTGTGAAAGTCACACAAAGGCAGACCCCTTGTGGCAAATCTCCTACAGAAATGATGAACATAAACATGAACCATCTCCACAACCCTCAGTGCTTCCTCACATGAGGAAAATCTCTGTGGTAGCCTTAGAAAACCTAAAAGGAGGAATGAAAGATGAGCCCAATAGAATTTAAATCCAAAGGAAATTGAGCAAGGTTTTGGGTGGAAAATATGTTCATGACCAAACAATCTATAACACTAAGCAAAAGTCAATGCTAGCTGAATTAAAGGGGAAAATTTTTATGGAGGTCCTCTTTGAAAAAATTGGTGATTGAGGTGGGGTTCATCAAGCAAAAATCAGTGGAGAGTGTCACTTGGAGGCCATATTCTTGGCTCACCAAGAGTAATTCAATATTTTCAAATAATTCCATCATATAGCCATTATGGAATGTACTTACAAAAAATAAGTAAAACATTCCCCTATTGCATGTTTTATCAATTACAGCCAACCAGAAAACGCTCACAAAAGCTCTTGTTTTTATAACAAGATAAACATTTGAGCTCTATAGTTGGTCTTTCAATGGCTAAAGTAGTTGGCCTTTCATCCTGAGAGACATCCCAAATTCTTTGTGATGGACTGTGAAAAAGCTTTGATCCATTCTCTAGAACAAATTTTCCCTGATTCAACAAGACATTCTTGTAAATTGAACTTGTTCAAAAAAACACAAGCAACCTGTAAAGTGTGCTTTAATAATTATTTTGAAGGGTGGCAAAGATTCATTGCCCTTTGGGCTAAGTTTGGGGCCTCAAAAACCAAGGAGGAGGCAGAGTTCAACAATGAATAACTTAGAGTCACTGCCAAATTACAACCTCTAATTTTAATTGTCTTATTTTTGTGTTGCTTATATTATGACCTGTATAAATTGTTTCTTGGAACACCCTGAGAATGTGCTTGAGTATATGGATCATAATATCTTCCATATCAAAGAGATGTTTGTAACCATTTGGACTTGCAAAAACCCTGAATTTGGAAATAAAACAACATCTTGGTTTGAAGTGACCCATGGTACCCTCAAGGATTTCCTGGGAAATTCTTTGGGAAAACTGTTAGATGTTTGGCAAAAATTAGAGGGAACAGTGCCCAATCAAATTAAATTGTTTTAGGCAGCCATTTAAAACTCTCAAATAAAGATTGGAAAAGTTCTTCCCAATGAACTGTTACCATTGGGATACAGGGTGTCTTTACAGGAAATAAAACTTTTTGTGGATCAATTAGAGAGACTAAAGAGGAATCATGATGGGGAAGTGTGCACCAAGTCATACTTGATGACTATGGTTTTTCCCTGATCCCACGAAAAAGGTGACCTACTAGCGTCAAGAGGATCTATTGTGCCTGAGGGTCTTCATTCTAAAAGGAGGTTGTATTATGACCCTTGCAGTTCTAGTTCTATAAGTTTGTTTAAGTTGGATTGTTAAAATCAATTTGTTATTAATGATTTTTGATTGATTCTTTTTGATAAATTCTTTTTCAATGATGATTCCTACTTGAATAATATTTGATCCTTTTGAATTTTTAAAGGTCAATTTTGATGAGCTGCTCAACAATTCTCAGTTACAGGAGAAGCTTAATTCAATGATGTTGGATCTTCCTGAACAGGATTATCACAATCTTTTGAAGCACTTGATGAAGGAGAAGGAAAATTATCAATCAAAGCCACAACTTGAACCTAAATTCTTGCAATCAAGCAGAGGCCATCCAAAATTGACAGATACCTGGCAAGATCCTTCTTGATTTGAACATGTTGAAAAGGAACTTAATCAGTAAAAGAGAATTAGAAGGGCACCAAAGAAGAAATGATGAAAGATCATAAGTCTTTTATTTTGTGAAATGTTCATTTTTTGGGTTTAATGAACTGATGGGAAAATGATTTTTGTAGTTCAAGGATGGCTCTTCATCTGAATTTCATAGTTCAGTTGAATATACTGAAAATTCATTAGGTTCTATTCCCTTGGAAATGGATTCCTTGTTGAAGGAGGAACATGAAGAACTGGAGGAGTCAAACATAACCTTATCTTTGGTGAGTGTTGATTCCTTTAATGAGATTAGAGTTGTGGCAAAGTATTTTTTTTATTTTAGGAAGTGAATTACCTCAATCAAATACCTGAGAACTTACATAAGTTTTTGAGTGAGGTTTTGGATCCGGTTTGTGATGGAAATTGTTGATTTATATTCATTGCTAAATCACTTGGGTAAGATGAGCATGGATGTTTTCAAGTAAGAAAAGAAATTCTTGAAAAATTGAGGAAAATTAAGAATTTCTATGCTAAGATCCTTGGTGGCATTAAAGAATTTGAAAAGATATAATAAATACTTGATGTGAATGACATCAATGAAAAGATTCCCTCTTCAAAATGGCTTTTAAAGCTTGAAATGGGTCAAAAAATAGCAGATACGTATTGAAGACCAATATTTCTCATTTAATTGAAAACATTTTGTACTTTTACTCCTATGAAAATTGGTGTAAAAGAAAAATCAGACCCCATTTTCATTTTCTTTTTGAACAATATCCATTGGATCCAGATTTTTCTTACGGGAAATGTGATTCCAATACTGCCCACATTTTCCGAACCACATTCCTTCTTTTCCAAAAATGCCTCTGGTTGGTTTGATCACCTCAAAGATCAACTTGATTTGTATTCTAATTTATAGATTAATTTCGTCATTTGGGTTTGGGATCTGATGCTGATCTTTTAATTCAAATAATATGAAGGGTTATCAAATTTTGAACATCATTATGTTGAGTTCTTTGATTTAAAATCATTATAATGAGTGTTTTGAATGAGATTTTACTGGTAAGACAGTTCAACTTGTGTTGGGCTGATCCCATCATAAGGAGTATTTTAACTTCTTGTGCTGGGATCAGCTTAACACAAGATGAAATTTTTTTGTTTTTTTAATTTAGGGCTGGCCAAAAAAACTTTTATTTTTTTGGAAATTTTACTTTTGGGCTAGTCACAAGTTCACCTTGTATTTTTTGGAACTTTTACTTTAGGGCTAGTCAAGTTGAACTTGTATTTTATTTGGTGTTTTTACTTTTGCACAAGTCAAGTTGAACTTGTATTTTTTTGGATTAGTTTTCTTCAGTTTTTTTGGTTTTTTATTTATTTTTTATTTATTTTTATTTTCTTTCTTATTCAATTTCTTTTTTTAACCAAAAAATTGATATTTTTCAATTTTTTGGGTGATTTCTGTTTTTATTGTATTTTTATCTATTTTATTATTATTATTATTATTAATATTATTATTATTTTGGGGGGGTCACAAGACTTGTATTTGTGTGGAATGGCAACACATTTACATTAGAACCATGTAGGGCCCCACACGAACCAAATTTGGTTGGGCTGTAGGCCAGATGGCAATGGACCGCTGTGTGGGGGCCGCACAACTACACTTGAGTTGTTTGGAGACTACATGGCTTGAATGTAGTCGTTTAGATGCTACACGGCTTGAATTTAGTCTTGTGGGGTGCCAGAAGACTCAAATTAGTAATGTACACAACTCACTTGAGTTGTAAATTTATCATGGCCCTTGTAAAAAACATGGAAAAACATAGAAAATGTTACATACACATATTTCCTCATAAGAATTCAGATATTTTAGAATTATTCAAAATGAATTTCACCAAGAGAATAATAAAAACATCAAATATCAAAAAATGATTACTTTGAACAAAGAATAATAGGGTGTATCAGATTTAAGCAAACCCTCCATTTTTTAATGGCGGGTTTCAAACCAAATCTTCCATTACAAACCCGCCATTAAAAATCAAAAAAACCCACTTATTTCACATCAGACGTGTCAGGAAATAAGTGTTTTTTTTTAAATTAAGTATTTAAAGGCTTCCACCACCTGTCCACATCATCCACCCCTGGCTTCCCACCTCCTTCTACCTCCAACCTCATTGCAAATTTCTTTACCTCCAGCCTCATCATAAAAAGATTCACCACTCTCATTATCACTCTCATCAATTTATCACCCTCATAACTTGATCATTCACCATTTTATTGCTCTCATTGGTTCATTGCCCTCATTGCTTCATCACTCTCATTGCTTCATCACTCTCATTGCTTCATCACTCTCATCACTTCATTGGTCTCATTGCTTTATCACTCTCATCACTCTACCTCCAACCTCATCCAAAGAATCCAATCATTGTTTTATTGCTCTTGTAACTTTATTTCTCTCATTTCTTCACATCTCTCATCACTTTATCTTGCTTGTCACTTTATCCCTCTCATCACCTTATTGCCCTTACTCTTTCCAAATGGCCCCTCAGCAAACCTCCCCCCGCAAGTCCACACAAAAGTCCAACAAACCAAAGCAAAAATTGCCAAGGAAATCCACAACAAACAATCCTCCCCCATCAGCTTTCAAGGGCGCAAGTCAGCTCAAGAGAGCTGATCACATCATCCTGGTCAACTGGCTCAAAATTCCCTGCAACTTTGATGCCTGCTTTGGATCATACAATGAAAAACGCATTGGCCAACCTCCATCCTCTAATGTCAATGGTTATCTCCTGATGGCCAATAAACTCAAGAAAAAAACAAAAGGTAGGCTGGATCTTTCATCCAAACCGATGAGGGAGAGATTCAAGAATTATTGAGCCAAGTACAAAAAGGCCCACTCCATGTCAATCTCCACTGGCTTTGGTCTCACTGACTCTGACAAAGCCAAGGGAATCAACTTGGTGGTTGATAATTTGGACTCCATTTGTCCTTTTTATATTCACATGGATGAAATCTTTGTAAAGAAGGCCAACATCACCCCCCTAGTTGCTTTTGATGCCCAACAATCCAATTCAGTTGAAGCTGAGGACTTGGCTGTGGGTGCTCAGCCTAGCAATGGTGATTTAAAAGAAACCTATGACTGGACCCCATCCCATTCCAAGCAAGATATTCAAATGCAATCAGCTCCAATCACATCTAATTCCAAGTTGATTGAGGAGTGAAACCATACCTTGGACCCCTCCCCTCCTTCTTTGGATTGCTCTTGTCCTCTGCTAGCAGATCTCATCAACCTTGCTGATGTGGAAGAAGATACTCCTCAGTCTCCATTACCTTCAACATTGGTTCAAGTAAGGAACCAAGCTCTTTTATCTTCCTTCTGGTTAATCCCGACTGATGTAGATTTTAAAAAAATAGTCTCATCCATTCCAGAATGGAAAAAAGCTCAAGCCAATGGGGCCTCCCACATTTTCAGCTTGCTACTATTTACAGAGCAACCTGTCATAGCAACACAAAACTATAAAAAATAAGAATATCTCAATTAAAAAAAGAAGGAGTGAGAAATCCATAAATATTGTTAAAGAAATGTATTCCTCACCCAAAATCAGGTAGGGTCCCTCACTTACCCCACCCTTGAAATCCAAGTCCTTACATTTTTAAAATAATTAAAAATAAAAGTACTAAAAATTACAACAACAGTATGGCACCTTTTGGCCATTCTAAAATTTCACACGTGTTGTCACGTATAGGGTTTACACCTAAAATTCACTCAGAATTGAGGTGTTGTGTATATTTTAGGAGTTACACATGGAAATGTCTTATGTCACAATTCCCGCGCGCAGCCCCTCATCATTACATACCCCTACTTACTTGTAGTAGAAGTTTCACGCGTACTTGAGACGCGCGCGCAGCAAAATTCTGCCACGCACACAGCGGATCCTACCCCGCGCGCATCTTTACTGACTGATCCCCGCGTCGGGATCCATTGTGACTAATCTGACAACCAGGTACCGCTCAAAAGAGCTACAACCTAATTAGGGTTACCTGGCATATGTAACAAGTTAAAATATGCATTAGTAATAATCTTGAAAGATCAAAACTTAATTAAAATTAATAAAAATTAAGTTTAGAACATTTTTTAATAATAAATTAAAGATCAAGGATTACCACGTAAATCATTGACTCTGATCTTTGAAGACCACAAAACACTACAAGGAGTTTTCATAAAAATTATTAAAAATTATCTATGTGATAAGCAGATGATGGAAAATTAGTGAACGTCCACATCTGTTCACTTTAAAGCAATACTAATATTAAAAATGAAGGACATGTGCAGAATGATCCAATTTACGCCATAATACATTAACAGATCCTGTGGCTAAAATAGTACAGAAATCCAGCAGATCTAAGGTCAGCTGATTAATAGCACCAAGTGGACGTGCTAATCTTGCTATGACTGGCTTGCCAGCCTCAGACCATGAGAATAACTCTCTCTACGCGCCCTGAGAAGCTCAAAATCACCCCAAAAAGGTATTTATACGGACCTCTTGGGATCCATTATTGCATAATCAGTTTACCAGGAATTATTATTATGAATCAGACACCGTGCCATTTTAGTCAAGTGCTTATGAATAGTCTAAGCAATTGATTTATGAGCAAGTCTGTATTATTATTATTTATTTCTTAAAACCAATCAACCCTTGAAGTTTAGTCAGGCAATCCACCCCATCTGCTCTGAAACGCTTCCTATTATTGCAGGATTTTCGTGGTAAATTGCTCGGAGATAGTTTTACCCTTTCTGTCTAGGCCTGTGTGCTGTTATGCCCAGCCATTAGTGGAATAAGCCCTTTCCAAGGCACCCATCTTCATTCCAATGTTCTTAAACTGCCTGAGGAGGCCCCTTGAAGAGAGGTTGCTTTGTCTTTCAAGACCTCCAGTAGTATAATACTGTGGCCCCTCTTTTATATACATATTGAAAACCTTTTATTACCAAAAAAATTAAACCTTGCAACTGCTCTTATTATATTATTTATTTGAGCCTCTAAGCGTTTATTTTTGGAATAATTATTATTATTATTATTCCAGTATTTTTATCACTCTCTGTAGCTAAAGGACTGCAAGGTTCCTGGTATCAGAGAGCTGACACACATTGCCTTCAAACACTAGTGACAACTTTCATATGCAAAACTCCTCTGCCAAGGGTAAGCAAATGGCCTCCAATTCCATCAATATCAACCCCAAAAGTCATCAAAAGAGGAGAAACACTTCCAGTCTTTCAGGTTTTGATGAAATGGTGTAGAAGCAAGATTCATGTAAGTCCCTTGGTTGACCTTGCTTTCAAAATAATGCTTATTGCTTTTCTCCTGAAAAAAACAGTCAAATCACAAATTGAATCCAAAAAACTTGAGTTTGAAAAGCAAAAGTGGGATTTTCAACTGGCCATGGATGTTCAAAAGCAGAAATCCAAGAGTTTGGCTCATCAACAAAAATTGGATGCTGAGTGGGAGTTGAAACATGCTGAGCTAGAATTTCAAAAAGAGGAAAAGGAGAAGGATCAACAGCAAGCACAACTGGAAAAGGAAAGGAAATGAATTGCAACCAAAAAAAAGGATAAGGTATCAGTAGCCTTGGCTTGCATTGGTAGCAGTAGAACAGTAGATGAAATACAGAAGATAACTCAAATGCTGGCCTTGTAAATATATTTTCATGGGTAAAAGAAAAACAAAAAAATTATTTTTGATCACAATGTTTGAGAGTATTTTTAACCCCACCAACACACAAATCTTTTTTGTTTTTATTTATATTTTTTTGTAGAGTAAATTTGTCCATTATTCAAGTCCCTAAAAGTGTTTCTAGTTGTTTTATTAATTTTAAGTGACATGGCCATTCTTGTATGGGTTGCTGTTTCCACAGCAGGAAAGTTACAGTGCTTGTACTTATTAGCTGCCCAAACCATTTTGACTATACCACTTTGCTTGAAATCAATTCCAAAGCCAAGGTCAGGAAAAAAAAATTGGCCATCTGATACATGATATTTGTCCGTATTTTCAATAAGTTGGCCATTTGATTTCTTGGTTGGAACCACAAGTAAAAATGAGTAGCCAGAGATGTCTCCTTTGTTGATTTGAGGAGAGTTTTAAAAAGAATTTGAGGTGAAAGTGATGTGTGGGGAGCAATAAAAAGGTGTACACTTGGAACCAAATTCCAACAAACAGAAAGGGGGATTTTTTTGTCCTTCATGGTATCACAGTTTGATTCAAAGGAATGTTTGGCCAGATTGCAAAAATTTTTTCCAAGAATTTGGGATAATTTGTCCGCCTTAAGGTTGAGGAAAGCATACTCTTGAGGAGAAGATCTAATGGATGATTTCTTCACATAAAGTCCAAATAACTCTGAAGGGTGCATTGATTTTTGCCATCCAAATGCCCACATTTTTCCACCCCAAGATCTTGAAGGACCAACTGGGTTGAAAAATTTTTTTTGAATAATGAAGGAAAGTGGTGAAAAAGTTGATTTCCTTCTCATCTTGTTCTGAGAGTTTATCCAAGGGCACAAATTTATTTATTGAAACCAGGGTGTGGTGATCAGGTTCATTGAGGACAATTACGTTTCCAAAGTGGAAGAAATGGAATGGTTTGATTGTTTTTTTTGCTTACTCAAAGTCTTCCTGGGTGGGTTTTTGACTATTCTTTTTCTTTTTGGCAACAATTGAAGGGTTAAGATGAAAAAGACGCAGTTTCTGACCAGACCAGACCACCTGTTCATTAATTCCTTCCTCAGAAAACTCCAAAGATATTTAGGAATCTCTCATTTGAACCCTCTTTTGGTGACGGGCCCTATTCTTCCCACGTTTCATTATTCTGGTCAATACATCTCCTTCCATCTTGATCCCTCCCATCCTTATACTTTGATTGGGGTGAGGAACAAGATGGGATTTGATTTTTTGTGCAACATTTTTAGGCAGGTGGGAGAAGAATCAGAAATTCACCAATAGCAGTTGAGGGATTGAAAAAAAAAACCAAAAAAAAACAGTCAGTCAAATGGACGTCATTGGTGAAACAAGATTGGATTAAATAAAATGAAACCAAACCTGGAATTGACCCCAAGTTCACTAGAAAGGGGATCACCAAAAAAAAAAAAATTTACCCAAAAAAAAAACATGATATCAGCTCCCCCCCCAAAAAAAAAAAAATACGGGGTGTGAGGGAATTGGGCCAGCCCTTCAGGTTGGGGTTGGGCCAAGTGACAGAAGGAGGGGGGGCTGGCTGTTGACGGTTGAGGGGGGGGGGGACTGGGCCGGCGGAGGGTGGTGGGGGGGTGGGCCACCAAGCAAGCAAGGGTGGTGGGGTGGCTGGGGCGGCGGAGGGAGGTGGGGGTGGGCTTCTGAGCAAGTGTGGTGGGGCCGGCAGAGGGAGGTGGGGGCAGGGCTGCTGAGCAAGGGTGGTGGGGCCAGCGGAGGTAGGTGGGGGGGTAGGCGGCCAAGCTAGCAAGGGTGGTGTGGGGGCCAGGCTGCCGGAGGGAGGTGGTGGGTTGGGGGACCAAGAAAGCAAGGGTGGTGGGGGGGCTGGGCCGGCAGAGGGAGGTGGGGGGGTGGGCTTCCAAGCAAGGGTGGTGGGGCCAACCAAAGCAAAGGTGGTGGGGGGGAAAAGGGGGAGGCATTAGTGGGGAGTAAGGGAGAGGGGGTGAGGGGGTGGGGAAAGGGTGATGAGCAGGAGGGCGGGGGAGCTTAACTGAGGAAAGATTCAAGGGGGTGGGGGAAACCTAAGGGTGGGTGGAGTTGTATCAGCATCCAATGATGGGGATTAGGAGGAGGAGGATGAGGATGAGGGGCGGGAGCTTACCAGGGGGGGAGTGGTGGGTGAGGTGGAGGTGGAGGTGGAGGTGGAGAGTTGACTGGTGGTGGGTGAGGAGGATAGTGGACCGGTGGGTTTGTGGGGTGAGGTGGTTTTTTTGGAAGTTTTGGTTGTGTTTTGGTCTAAGTCCCCCAAAAAAAATGCAAGTCATCCTTGTATGCTTGGTTGAACAAATAAAACAAAAAAAGATATTTCACCTATTGAAAACCCAAATTCTAAACATCAAATTGAGCAGGTGTGAGGGGTAGAATCCGCTCTCTCATGGCCAAAGATGAGGTAGAAGATGAGATGGGGATTACTTGAGGAGGATCAGGAATATCATCTTCAAATATTTTGTCCCATTCATCTTTGATGTCAGCCAAAAGATTATGAAGGATTACACAAGTGATAATCCAGTTTATGAGGAACTTCATGTCTTTGAGGCTTTGAAGCTGGTTTTTCATTTCCCTTAATCTGGCCCATCACCCTTTCATGGATGCTATGGAATTCTCAATCCAAACTTGTGATTGGGCAAGATGATAGTTGAAATTGGTTTTTCCTTAATCATTGGACAAAAAATTCCGGTATGCTGGAACCAGATATTTCCCACTATCATAAGCTGAATCAGCCCAAAGGTATTTATTGTGGTAAAAGTAGTTCTCTGGTTGTTGGGAAATCCACATCCAATTGAAAATGTATGAATCATGACTTGAACCTGGAAGGACAGAATGGAGAGATATGAACTTCTTGTTGTAATCACAAACAAGTTGTAGTTCCACAGAGTATCTAAACTAACAGACCAAACATATTTGGTTGTTGTGTGATGAACGGTTTTATCAAAGCAATTGGAAACAATATGAATCAATTGCCTTTTTTTTCCAATCAAAATAGTGGTTGCCATCTAAATTGGTTTTTTGACTCAATGGGATGGTGGTTCCATCAATAAAACCAATACAACAAGGAAATCCTTTGTTTTCCATTACTTGAGATATCTCCTTGCATTCTTCTTTTTTTGGCCACAAAAAGAATGAGCGAGGGAAAGATAGTATAGCAACCATGACTCTTTTGATGTATGATTCAATGGTTCCATATCCAACTGAGAATAGATTTTCTAATTGATGAATTGCTGCTTCATTTCCATTTGATCCCAATCTACAAAGAGAAAAAACCAGTTGGATAGCTGGATTGCATTGATGATTGCAGGAATTGTTATGGAATATGTGGTGGTCTTCAATCATCTCCAAAATTTTTATGAATGAAGGCAATAGAGTTTGGAACTGTTTCTGGAAGCTTAGGTTGGGGAGGAGATGAAGCTTTTGCCTTTCATACATAGGGTTGTGGATAGTTTGTCTTCTTGGAAACATGTATTTTTTTGTAATAGAGAATTCAAACCCAACAAAGTTGATTGCAAATCAGAGTCTGAATCAGATTCTCAATGGCAGTCAAATACTAACAAAAGTTTGGTCATATTTTTTGCATTTTCAACTGGCTGCCAACAAGTTTGATGGGAAATTTTCAGAAAGATGGTGATTTGATGTGGGATGATGAGATGATGCTGGTTATTTGTGTGAAGACAGAGATGTGAAGCAATAGAGATGTGAAGCAATAGAGATGTGAAGCAATAGAGATGTGAAGCAATAGAGATGTGAAGAAATAGAGATGTGAAGCAATAAAGATGTGAAGCAATAGAGATTTTAAGTGATGGAGATGTGAAGCAATGGAGATATGATGTGTGTGATGTGATGGAGATGGGACTGGTATGGATTTTCTGATGTGGATGGGTTTTTTAGATGTGATGGAGGGTGGATGGAAGATTATGCATAAATAGCATGTTTAATGGAAGTTTTGATGTTTGAAATCCACCATTTTCATGAAACCTGCCATTTTGAAATACACCAGTTAGGGGGTATGTATATGTCATAAACCTGCCATTAAAAATGGCGGGTTTGGTAAAAAAAAATGGCGGGTTTCTAATGGCGGGTTTTCTAACTCTGATACGCCCTAATATGCCTAATGGGTGATAAATTAATTTTCTTGAACCAAAATGATGAAAATAAAATATGATAGTAAAAACAATCATGATATGTAAAAAATGATTATTATGATAAGAATATTAATCAATGTGTAATGATCTTGATAAAAGAGTAGCCAGGTATTTAAAGACTGGATAGAGAAAGTAAAAGTTAAATCCTTCTCTATCCTCATAATAAAAAATTGCACAATATTTGTGCTTCAATGACCCATGGCACTTATGTTTTTAAGAAGTAGAAAACCATGTTGTTTCCAAAAGCAATTTCTTTTGGCTTTCAGAAGTTACTGAATGGGGGATAATTTTGAAATTTCTTCATTATCTTTTTTTGCTTGCATTTTTTGGTTTTCAAACTTCTATTCCAACACACCCCCTTGATTGGTCACCTGTAAGGGAATCTCTCCCACAGGAGGTAAAATTTGGGAGGCAAACTGTAAAATTAAGGTTTATGCAGCAGATTTTGCCTCCACAAACTGCTGCGCCAAAACTTCCAGGGAGGTATTTTTGTGTGATTCCCTGCCACCTGGACCACAAAATTGAGAATTTTGCGGGGAGGGGGGAGGGGTGGTGGCAAGTTTTGGGGGAGGTGGGAAAAGATTTCCAGTGGGATTTGCACATAGGGTAATGTTAAATTCACAGCTCATTGAGTAGTGCACATGGTTCAAAGTGGGCCGTGTGGCACGCCACAAGGTCCAATACAAGCCGTGTACAACTCCTTATGGCTCAAAGAGTTGTGTGGCCCACCCAGCCTGGTCTAAAGGCGTGTTGGATTCCACACAACTACATTCAAGCCGTGTGGATTTTTACATGGCTCAAATGTAGTTGTGTGGCATCCAACGTTCCACCAGACTGCGGTGAGCCAAAAAAAAAGGAAAGAAAGCGCACCAAATTAACCCATGAATCAAATAAACATTCCAAAAAACAGGAATCAACCAAAAAATCAAAGAAATCAAAAAATGTTGGTTTTTTGGTTAAAAAAAAGGGAAATGTTAAATTCATGGCTAATTTAGCCATGCATACAGTTCAAAAGGGGCCATTTGGCATGCCACATGGTCCAATCCAAGCCATGTACACCTCCCACGGATCAAAGAGTTGCGCGGCCGACCCAGCCTGGTCCGCCGGGGTTTTGGATTCCACACAACTACATTCAAGCCGTGTGTAGTTGTACATGGCTCAAATGTAGTTGTGTGGAATCCCACATGCCACCAGACTGCGGTGAGCCAAAAAAAATGAATGGGCACTAACATAACCCATGAATCAAATAGACCTGCCAAGAAACAGGAATCAACCAAAGAATCAAAGAAATCAAAAAATGTTGATTTTTTGGTTAAAAAAAACAAACAAATAAATAAATAAATAAAACACAAAAAAACTGGCACTATCCAATTGACTATTCCTAAAGTTAAATTACCCCAAAAAAAACACAAGTAACTTGACTAGCCCTAAAATAAAAACACCAAAAAAAAGACAAGTAACTTGACAAGCCCAAAAGTAAAAACACCAAAAAAAAAAAAAGACAAGTAACATGACAAGCCCTAAAGTAAAAATACCAAAAAAAAAATACAAGTAATTTGACAACCCCAAACCTAACTTCAACTTGACTAGCCCTAAAGTAAAAGGGCCCATAAATTAAAAAAGTCTTTTCACCAGCCCTAAAGTAAGACTTCCAAAAGAAATACCAGTCTTTTGACCAGGAAAAAAATAGAAGAAGCCATTTGACCAGCCTTGAAGTAAAAGGGCCAAAAAAATACAAGTCTTTTGACCAGCCCTAGATTATTGACCAGCCCTAAAGTAAAAACACCAAAAAAAAACAAGTTCAACTTCTGTTAAGCTGGTCCCATCCCAAGCTTAACATAAGTTAAGCTTGTGATGGAATCAGACCAACACAAGTTTGACTGACTTACCTTTAAACTCTCATTCATCACACTCAATAATATGATGTTAACTGTCAGGGATACAACCGCTACTACCAAACTGGGCCATTGTTATACCTGAAAAGATAAGTCAAAACCAATGTCAAAATCAAATTGGGACTCAAACAATCCAAACAAGAGCTAAAACCTCACAGAATCAAACAATAACAAGGTATTGTGAGTAAAAAGCCACAACTTGAACCTTTATAAAAGGTAAGGGGCCTGGCTCCAAATAAGTGAAGCTCAAAGGAGCTTTGCTTATAAATAAACTTACACCCTTTATATTAGTAACAAACAAGGGTCACTACTCAAATTAGGAACTTCTACTCCAAATTGAATTTGCAAATAAGATTTCTAGTTAATATAATACTAATGTTGTTAGCCCCAGTCAATCCCTTCTTGGGACTCAGTTTGGTGGGCTTGTTAACTCTTGCCGTATTCTTTTACAAAAAAATAATCATATACAACTGGTGGTGAAGGGGCTATAGGGTGAAGACACTCCTCTTTTAAGGTAACAGGAGCCCTCAGGGGACTCAAGGAATCATCAGGGGAGAGCTAGCCTCTCCCTTATTTCGTCCTTAAGGGCTCAGAGCCCCATCACATCCTGACCAATGGGAAATAGGGTACTATCACTCATTGGGGGGATTTTCAATGTAAAAGGGTCCTATTTGCATACCCAAGAAGCTATATACTTTACAAATAAGCTCAGGGCCTTCTGAGTGGACGCGCTCAAGGCTCAGGAGAGTTTATCAAAGTATAATTCCATCACGAATGGGGATAGTATTAAGATTATGTGATTGGTTTATACAGAGTGGAGAGTATAGCTTAAATTAATTACTATAGCCAGTCCCCAAAGAAAAGGAACTTATTGGGAAGTTATTTATAAATAGTTGGGACGCATCTGTGTCCTCATAACTTAATTCAAAGTTATATTGGATCCCCATCTTGATAATATACATTATCAAGGTTTTAATTCCATAATAAATACTCATAAAAACATTCTTATAAAATAATATTAATATTATAAAAATTATTATATAATTCTGAAACTCCTTTTCTTGTCTCCATGTTGTTTGAACCAGTGACCTTGGTGTCAGATAATGGAAGGTGAGGTGAGTAATAAATCACTATACCAGCAAGACATATGAGTTTTGCAGTCATTTGGACACATCTAATTGTCTTGTGGCTGACATTAACTCAAAACACTCAACATAATATGTTCAAAATTTGATCACCCTTTATATTAAAAGAGCATGTTAGCTGCATCATAATGAAAATTTATATGAAAAACAATGATTAAATGAAGTCAAACTCTATAATTCCTATAATCTAGAATAAATTTTCAGTTGATATTTGAGATGATCAACCCAAGCAGAGGCTTTTTTAGAAATCAAGGAATGCGGTTTTGCTACAATGGGCGGGATTGAATTCATTTCTCCCTCAATTACTAATAGAACCCAGTGGTTATTGTTTACAAAGGAAATGAAAATTGGATCTGATTGATCAGTAACACCATTTTTCATTGGAGTATAAGTATCAGATTACTCCAATGAAATGAAACATATAGGTCTGGAATATGTGTCTGCTATCATTTGACCCATATCTAATTTAGCCGGTCATTTGGATGAGGGAATCTTTTCATTTATTTATTCAACATCAAGTCTTTTCTTAATCTTTTCAACCTCCTTTGAACCACCAAGCGTCTTAATGTAGCTTTTTTTATGTTTCTCTCATGTTTCAATCATTTCATTCCTAACTTTAAACCAACCATGTTCTTCATAACCAAGAGATTTGGCAATGACTGTAAATCCACAATTCCCATCTCCAATTGGATCCCAAACCTTGCCTAAGAACTTATGGAATTTCTTGAATATTTGATTGAGGTATTTCACATTTGGTTCCTATCATGCCATATAAGTTGGTATTCATTGTTTTAATCAAATCAATTAAAAGAATACTCACCAAAGATGAGCTTCTTGTTGATCTTTGCTGCATGTTCTCTTCCTCTGGAGAGGATTCTGATTCCAAATTAAGTGATCCCAATTCACTTTCAGTCTCTTCCTGTGAACTATAAAATTCATATTCAGATTCTGCAAACTTTGACTAACAATTCATCATTAGTTAGTAACTAAGTTCATTAAACCAAAAAGATGAAAATATCCCAAAAGAAAAGCATCACAATCTTTTGTCTTTCCTTGTTTGGAGCCTTTCTAGTACTTTTTTCCCCCTTGAGGTTTTTTTCAAAATGCTCAAACTGAGATTTTTCTTGCCTTGTAACATTCAATTTTGGCCTGCCCCTACTTGATTGTAAGACTTTAGGTTCAATTCTTGGCTTTGATCAATATTTTGTAATCTTCTGAATGATATACTTCAATAGGCCACTTTGCTCATAATATGAAGATTCCAAGATCATTGAATTCACCTCTTCAAATAACTGAAGAATGCCTAGCATTTCATTGAAATCACAATTGAAAAATTCAAAAGGATCAACCCTTATTGAATTGGGAATCATTAATCAAAAAGCATTAATCACATAGTGATTTGAACAATCCAAATTAAGCCAACTTACAGAACCAGAACTGAAAGTTTCATAGTCCAACCTCCACTGAGGACAAAAATCTTTGGGTACCAAGGATCCTCTGAATGCTAGACTTTCACCTATTTGGTGGGAACAGGGCAAACCCATAGTCTTGGAATATGACTTGGTGAAAACTTTGCCATCATCATCACGTTTGAATTTCTTGAATTGTTCCTTAATAAGCTGAATTTCCTCTAAAGACAATTGGTAACCCAATGGTAACGTTTCAGGTGGAAGAACTGTCCCTAAATTAATTCAATATTTATGAAGTGACGCATGGACCAATTTAATTTGATTTTAAACTGTTCTGTCAAGGCTTTTCCTAACATCAAACAGGTTTCCTGAAGAGTTTTCAAGCCATTATTTGAGATTTGCATGGGCTCCTTCAACCCAAGATGCTTTTTGTTTCCAAAATCTGGGTTTACACAAGTCCAAGCTGTTCAAAACATCTTTTTGATAGGTAAAATTTTATTTTCCATATACTCAAGTACATCCTCATAGTCTTTCAAGAAACACTATACAAGTCAAAATTTCAGAACCCAAAACTAGGAAGAATAAGAAGCAGTGACTTGGACCTACTCTGAGTTCCGCATCATTGACCTCCACCTCCTCCTTGATCTTTGAGGCCCCATACTTTGCCCAGAAAGTCATAAAGCTTTTCCATCCTTCAACTTCATTAACAAAGCGTGCTTTACAGTTTGCTTGTATGTTTTTAGACAAGTGCCAAGTGCAAAATTTTCTTGATGAATCAGGGAAACTAGATTCAATAATAAAAATAAGAGCTTTTTCACAGTCTGTCACAAAGACTTTAGGAAGTCTCTCAGGATCATAAGCCAACTGCTTTAATTCATTTACAGACCAAATGTAGAACTCAAACATTTTCTTTGTTATAAAATCAAGATCTTTTCTGAAATTTTTCCAATTGGCTGTCATTCCTACAACATGCAATAGCGGGGTTTTGTAATTGTTTTTCTTAAAAGTACAATACAACATAGAAATGTGATGGAATTGTTTTGACAGCTTGACTGCATCAGGATATGCTAAGTAAAGGGCCTCCAAGTGACCCTCTCCACTGAACTTTGAGCGGTGAATCCAACTTTTTTCTTCAAGATGTTCATTGAGTACCTCCATAACACTTTTCCACTTTAGTGCTGCAAGCGTTACATTAATGTTAGTGTTATAGATTTTTTGTTCATCAACATCATCCCCCCCATCAATCTTGCTCAATTTTCTCCTAATTTGTAATGTATTGAGCCCATCTTTCATGCCTTCCTTAAGTAGATTCAAGGCTTGCCCAGAGATTCTCCTCAGTGGAGGATGCACAAAGGGATTTTCAGATAAATGATGCTGATTTTGGGTTTCTTTATAGGAGATTTGCCACAAGGGGTCTCCCTTTGTGCAACTTGCATGGATTAAAAACTTGCACCCAACCTTCCTTGTGTGAGTTTTTCTAGACCGTTTGGGAAGAAGTTTTCCTGAATAGAAAAAATGGCAATCACAGGTCAAATCCACATATTTATCTTTCTTTGAGTTAAAAACCTTCAGAGAATAACCATGCTTCATAGCCCATGTTTGAAAATAGTTTTGTGCCGCTTCCCTACTAGGAAAGGCTCTCACAGGAGTTGTGTCAAGTGGATCTGGAACCAATTAAATGGTAAGGTTTTTTAGTTTCATATTTACATGCACCCATTAGTTTCAATCAAATCAAATCCAGCAAAGGCCTCAGTAACATAAAATGTCACTCAAAACCAGAGGTAAAATCCCACTGTGAAACATTTTGTTCCTCAATTTTCACCCTTGATGAGGATGCAATTAGGGCTTCCAATGTTTCATTGCCCAAATCCTATTTTTCTTTTTCCAAAGCTTTGTTTATGTCACTATCAATGTAGACCTTCCAAGCAGCCATGTCAGAAGAAGGAGGGATTGCCACTGTTCCCATGCAAAAAATTTCAATGGTATACTTCAGTATTCAATTCAAATTTCAATTGAATAAACCAAGTTTGCTCACTTTTGAGTTGAGAAAGAATTTTTTGAAGATTTTTATATGATTTCAATTTTCACTTTACTTTCACTTTGGTTTCACTTTAACATCACTTTGCAATTTCTAGGTGTGGAAAAACAGTCCCAAAAAGTATGGGTTGATCCCAAATTTGGGTTGACGGAACCCAAGTGTGGTCCAGGGGGTGCCCAAAATTCTGGCACGACTTCTGGGGGGTTGTACACCCCCAAAAACGGTGGTTTGAAGCCTTTTATGGGGGTACACAGCTTGAAATGGCTGTTTTTGGGGGGGAACCGGCTCCTACATGACCCCGGGGGGTTGCGCATATTTGAAACGGCTCTTTGTTGTCATCTATGGGCCCCCAAGGCTCATTTGAGCCATGTAGGGACCTACACAACTCCAACACGACTGGAGTCAAGAATTTAAGATCACCCTTTTCAAAAATATATTGTGTGTTTCTAGTTGCACATTTTCTAACCTTTGTATGCGCTAATCTAACATGTAAAAATATAATAAATATAAGGATTTTTCAAGGCATTCAAGTGTCTCTCAGATTCTAAAAATAGTCAGTTAATGAAAAAAAAATAGAAAAAATTATGAAAAATAATATTCCTTTGACAAAATATATTATTTCATCTTGAATATAAATACCTTATTAACAAAAATAAGCAAGCATAGAAAAATTCTATATGTCTATTTCATGAAGGATATTGAAATTTTATCAAATATTTCAAAAAAAACACTTTATTTCAAAAGTAATGATAAGAAATAAAAATCACAATTATTTTAAAACTAATTCAACATTTCTGATGGAAGGTAAAAAAAATTCTTTAAAAACTTGAAAAAACACAAGAATGATAAATATAAATTTTATATGAGGGTGATTGAAATATTTTAATAATAGCTTTGGTAAGTAAGAGAATAATAATAATAAATGAAATATTTTTTTTATTTTCATCAAAATTAGTATTTCTGACAAAATATCAATAGCTTTCAAAAAAATTAAACAAAAGGCAAAATTGGAAATACACCTTCAGTATGAAAGGTATTTCAAATATCTTGAAATAAATTAGAAATAAATAAATTCAGTAGAAGAATGATAAAAAAAGCATCACAAATGAATTTCTTCAAACAAAAAGAAATAATTTTTCTTCTTCTTTTTATTATTCTTGTACTTGATGAATTTTCAGTGGGAATTTTTGGAAATATTTCAGTTCATCTCTTAAAATTGGTATAGGTAATTCTGTTCAAGAATTTCTTGAATTTTTTTACAAAGTGATCTAAATTACATCAGGAATATTATATTTTAATCAAATAAATTAATAGGTTTTATAAAAGTTAAGATATTCAAAAAATTAAATGGCTCATTTGATGCATACCCCTTTTTTCCATTTAAAAATGATTTTCCATTGAATAGGGAATATCATAGTTTTAAAATTCACCATTTTACAATGGAAGGTTCCAACACAAATATTCAATGTCAAACCCCCCATTAAAACTCAAAAAACCTACTTATTTCACATCAGGTTTGTCAGAGTTACCTTAAAATAAGTGGGGTTTCAAAAATATTACATAAAGGTCCCTCTCATTTTTCTCTCTCTAGCCAGACTCGAATCCAGTTTCTGGCCTTCAAACACTTTGAAAAAAAAATGACAACCATAAAAACTCATCTGCACGTACTTAAATTAATTTATTTATGCTTCATGGTATTCAAAATTGACCAATCCTACTCTCTCCCTGAAGAACCATCCACTTGATACTCTGATTGCCCATATCCAAATCCTCAAAATAAACTAATCCATTTTTAATTTTGGATTGGATGCTCCAGTTGATAGGATGAGGATAGAAATCTTATAAACTTAAGAGGAGAAGATCTGAAATTTGAAAGGGGGAACTCTGGTTCAATGTAAGTCAGAACAGATAATTGAATTCACTTGATCATTCAATGACTTAAAAAATCTAAGTAAAAAAGTGCTGACCAGTGGTTTGAGGAGGAACAACAATGAATCAAAGATATTCAATATTTAGCTTTTAGAGTCCGCACTACTTGAAGTACCACATCAGACAGTATTGAGACAGGTGAGCCACTAGGATAATTATCAAGATTTATATAGAGCTACAAATAAATTTGTATATTTTAAAGTAAAAATATACATTGATACTCAGAGCATATATTAATTAATTAATATAAGGCTGAAAGCAAGATGGTTGAAAAAAATATATAGGAAACACAGAGATCATACTGGAATTCTAAAACTCCATAGAGATTATTACATCCATTCAGTGAGATCAACACTGATTTTTTTTTATTTTTCTGTATGCATCAAACATCAGAAAAACACTAATCCTTTTTTCTTTCTTCAGAGTGAATATTGCCATATAGAAGCTATTTTATATATTTTCTTGTTGGGAAAGATAAATAATCTACTTCAAATTGTCATGTTTACACACTGCAGAAACCAATACAAGTACCAGGAAGAAAATTTACTCCTGACAGTTTTTCAGGTCCAATTCCTCCATTCCCGCAAAAGCTCTTCTTGCTCTTTGATTCATCTCTCAAGCACACAAATCTTTAAAAACTTAGGTTATTCTGTAATATAAACTTTATTTGAAACAATTTACAGATTTGAATTATCACTGAGGGAAAACACCCTGACTCCCAGAATGATGACTACTTGCATCCATAGGGGACCTGGAAAAATTTATTTGAAGAAAGTCTGGGATGAATGCAAAGATAGCTTGATTGAAAAAAAGGATATCAAACTGGAAAAAAATCCTCTCAAAGTAATTTTTATTTCACTTGAGTTGCTTTCAATCTCTTGATATCTGATAGAAATACCATTCCAGACTATTCCATCCAATCATACCTTCATTTTTAAATTGACTATCTTCTCACCTTACAGGCTTAAAATCAAATAATTTAAAAATTCATAGATGAGAAAAATTCTATACTGGAAGAACTAACTTTTGGTATTTCTTCAAACTTTTCAGTGGCCAATATGGATGGAAAAAATGTTATTGCACCTCAATTTATGATTTTTATGGAAATTTCAAATATTTTTTGGATGAAAATCAACCTCTCTTGATATTTCCCTCATCCACATCAACCTCCATCCAAGCAACAATTACGGCGTATCAGAGTTAATCAAACCCGCCATTTTTTAATGGTGGGTTTCAAACCAAATCTTCCATTTCAAACCCGCAATTAAAAATCAAAAAAACTCACTTATTTCACATCAGAGGCATCAGACTTACCTCAAAATAAGTGGGGTTTTTCAATTAAAGTATATAAAGGCTTCAAACACCTGTCTACTTCATACACCCCGGGTTTTCTACCTCAACCAACCTCCAAAACGTTCTACCTCAAAGCTCATCTGAAAAAAAATTGATTCATTTCTCTTCATCTCTTCATCACTATCCTCATCACTTTATTTCTTTCATCACATCCAGCTAACTCTCATTGCTTCACTATCCTCATTGCTTCATCACTCTGATCACTTCATCACTCTCATTACTTCATCACTCTCATCTCTTTATTGCTTTCATCACATCCATCTAACTCTCATTGCATCAGTATCCTCATTGAATCATCACCCTCATCTCCTCATAACTTCATCACTCTGATCAATTCATCACTCTCATTGCTTCATTGCTTCATCCCTTAATCTTTTTGATGGGCCCCTCAGCAATCCTCCCCCCACAATTCTACTAAATAATCCAATGGACCAAAGCAAAAATCCCCCAGGAACTCAACATCCAACAATCCTCCCCAATCAGATTTCACAGGCTCAAGCCATCTCAAGAGAGCTGATCACATCATCCTGGTAAACTGGCTCAAAATTCCATCCAACTACAATGCTTGCTTTGGATCCAAAAATGAAAAACAAGTTGGCCAACCTCCTTACTCTATTGTTAATTTTTATCTCCTGATGGCCAATGAACTGAATAATGAAACCAAAGTTAGGCTGGATCTTTCATCCAAACAGATGCGGGAGCAATTCAAGAACTATTGAACCAAGTACAAGAAAGCCCACTCAATGTCAATCTCCACTGGCTTTGGTATCAAAAACTCCAATAAAGCCAAGGGAATCAACTTGGTGGTTGATAAGGTGGACTCCATTTGTCATTTTTATGTTACAAACCTCCTCTGAAAAGGGAAAGCAATGATAAAGTTGTTGTGGAATGCTCTGGTTGAAGTTTATTCAAGAGGCTGAGGGGAAATCTTATGAAGCCAAAAGGAGCAGATCTGGGGAGCCAAGGAGGGCACTCCAATTCAGTTTAAGTCAAAACAGATGGAGATTCATTAACTTGGAAACCAGAAGACTTAAGTAGACTAAGGATAAAAGAGGCTGACAAGTGGTTGAATGAAATTGATGAAAATTAATGGGAAATATTCAATACAAGGCCATCAGAGGCCTGAAAATTGGGAAGACCACAACACAGGTTGCACTCAAGATTCAGGAAACACTAATAGTAGACCAAAATTCTAACCCACCCCCTTTACTGATGCTTGAGGGAATTTAAACAAAATAAATAGTTCAAGACTTTTTGGACTCTTTCATGTCTATTAAATCCAAAGTTACAACATAGGATGAAGATATTTTTGAACACTGCAACAAAGGCTTATTCCATTAGAGAGGAAGGAAATCTTGTTATTTTTAAACTAAAGTTGAACTACAATAAAGTCTATTACATCAACAAGTAACACAATATTCCAGTCATAATTTTTGAACCCTGGTTGTTTAAGAACAACAACCATACTTGAAAAGATTTTCCCACAATGGAAAAGGAATGATGGAGGACTGATAAATTGAAAAACAAATCAAACATGCGACTTGAGGTAGCACATAACAAACGACTTGAGTAGAATCATAACTTCCTTGAATTGAGGTAGCAATTGACTGGGTGGCTTTGAGTAGCATCCTAACTAAGCAACTTGAGGTAGTGCATAACTGGAAAACTTTGAGTAGTGTCCTAACTTGATTGAAAAATGGGCAAAAGAGGGAGTTGAAAATAGAACAAGCAAGCACAAGGGCAATAAAGATGATTGAGAGTTGACATAGGATTGTGGCAAAGTTCATAAGGATGAGAGCAATGGTAATGGCATTCAAATTTCAAGAAAACCAGATTGATTGGAGTGGATTGCTGATGCAAGTTTGGAGTAATGAACTTCAAGGTAGAAATAGAACCAAGCGCAGGATTGATTGAATTGATGGTGGTGAATAATGTAAGAAGAGAAATTAAAACCCAACACAATAGGAGATAACAATAGCAATATGACAAAAGTCAAATTCAAGAGATTGTAACGTTGTAAGATGGAGAGCTACTAGGATTGCAAGAGCAATTAAGCAGATGCAACGCAATGGAACGGTGCAGCAAGAATTTAGAGAGAGATGGAAATTCAGAGAAGTCAAAAAATCATTTGGTTAAGGCAGAGCAAAGGATTCTCTTTGTTCAATCTAACTCAATGATAGCTTGCAATTCTCAAGGATTTTTTTTAAGTAAAAGGATCGGGGTAAGTAAAAGAGTTTGCAAGGTGATTTGCTCTTGATTGATTTCTAGTAGGTGACAGCAATTTTAAGAGGATCTCCAAGCAAGCAAATGACAAAAGTAAGGCAATGGACTGGCAAGGTTGGTACTTAGTGCTTCCATCCACTGAGTAAATGATAAAGTAGATGGCGCAACAAAGAGTTGAGATTCAAGAGGATGACAAGGGGAGCATTTTGGCTTTTAAGAATTATAAATTTATAGTGGGATGCTCTGGTTGAAGTTTATTAAAGAGGCTGAGGAGAAATCTTATGACACTAAGAGGAGCAGATCTGGGGAGCCAAGGAGGGCACTCCAATTCAGTGTAAGTCAAAAAAGATGGAGATTCATTCACATGGAAACCAAGAGAATTAAGTAGACTAAGTAAAAAAGAGGCTGACAAGTGGTTGAATGAAATTGATGAAAATGAATAGGAAATATTCAATACTAGGCCATCAGATGCTGGAAAATCTGGAGGACCACAACACAGGTTGCACTCAACATTCAGGCAACACTAATAGTAGACCAAAATTCTAACAAGCAGAAGGCCTCCAATTCCATCAACATCAACCCCAATAGAATTCAAAAGAGGAGAAAAAATTCAAATTTTTTGGGTTTTGAGGAGATCATGGAGAAGCAAGATTCCAGTAAGCCCATTGGATTCTGCTTGGTTTCCAAATCAAGCTCATTCCTATTCCCCTCTGAAAAACAGTGAAATTACAAATTGAATCTGATAAACTTCATTTTGAAAGAGAGAAGTGGAATTTTAAACTGTCCATTGATTTTCAAAAGCAGAAAGCCAAGAGTTTGGCTCATCAACAAAAATGGGATGCTTAGTGGAATTTGAAACAGGCTGAGCTAGAATTTCAAAAAGAGGAAAAGGAGAAGGATTGACAGAAAGCACAACTGGAAATGGAGAGGGAACAACTGGCAACAGAAAAAAAGGATAATTGGTCAAAAGCTGAGGCATGCATTGGTAGCGGTAGAATGGCAGATGAATTAAAGCAGATTACTCAAATGCTGGGCTTGTAAACATATTTGGTCTGATGAAAAACTTCAAAAGAAAAAAATAAAATAATTTTTGAATAAAACAATGGTTAGAACGCCTAATACTATTTTTAACCCCACCAATGAACAAATATTTTTTTCTTTATATTTGTTTTCCTAGAGTATATTTTCCCACTTTCCAAGTGCCTTCAAATTTTTTTGGTTGTTTTTTTAATTTGCATGGACATGGCCATTCTGGTATAGGTGGCATTTTCAAAAGCAGGAAATGTACATTGCTTGTACTCATTTGCTGCCCAAACCATTTTTGCTATACCTTTTTCCTTGAAATCAATTCCAAACCCCAGGTCTGGAAATAAAAATTGGCCATCTGACACTTGAGATTCATCTGTGGTTTCAATAATTTGTCCATTTGATTTCTTGGTTGGAACTGCAAGTAAAAAAGAATACCCCAATATGTCACCTTTTTCAATGTGGGTTTAGTTGTAAAAAGAGTTGGATGTGAAAGTGACATGCAGAGATCAGTCAAAGGGTGTAGGCTGGGAACCAAATTTCAGAGATGAGAAGGAGGGGATGTGGTTGTCCTTCATTATTTCATGGTTTGATTCAAAGGGATGTCTGGCCAAATTTCAAAACTTTTTTCCTAAAATTCAAGAGACTTTGTTGGCATTAAGGTTGTAGCAAGTGTAATCTTGAGGGGAAGGTTGAATAGATTATTCTGTCAGCTTGCTACTATTGCAGAGCAAGCTGCAGAATAAAAAAAATAACATAAAAATAATAATAATACAATTAACATGAGAATGAGTAGGAAAACCATAAATTTTATTACAGAAACGGATTCTCCACCTAAAATTAGGTAGGGTCACTCACTGACCCCACCCTTGAAATCCAACTCCTTATATTTTTAAATAATTAAGGAGAGAAAGACCAAAATACTACAGCTCCATTATTGAGCTTTTTGGCCAGTTAAATATTTCACACACATTGTCACGTATAGGTTTCACACCTAAAATTCAGTCAGAATTGAGTTGTTGTGTATATTTTAAGAGTTACGGACCGAAATGTGTTTTGTCACAATTCCCGCACGCAGTCGCGGCAGCCAATGCACCCGCGCGCGGCTGAGATACAGCCTTGTCACGCCGTCAAAGTCGTGTACGCAGCCCCGGGCCTCTGACAAGTACGCAGCCACAGGACTACGGGTTGACAGAGTGACAGGCGGCCTGAGAGGCTCAGGTACAGTGTAAACAGGCTACAACATACATGGGTACTTTCTACATATGTAATCAATGTTCCCGTGGATAGTAGACTGTCTAAAAATACATAATATTATATAAAAATACATAAATAATCCTTACACGTATTTTATACTTAATATAATGCAAAGTACCAAGATCCCGAAAATAAGACAATGACAACTTCTAAAAATATATTAAAATACTTTGATATACTTTTATGAGAATTGCTAGACACCAATATCCTGGTGAAATACTAAGGAAAATAATGATGTAAAAATATTACATGAATTCACATGAATTATATTTTTAAGTAATTATCTTAATAAATAGACTGGAACTCGAAAATAAAGAGTAAAATCAATATTATGACTTCTACTCCAGTTATATAATACATAATGAGAACTAACCTGACATCAACATGTCCGTAAAAATTTCTATTAATATAATTATTAAATTAATGGGAAAATTTACTAAGAATAATTAATTAAATAATACATAAATAGGCCAGATTAGTGTTATTCACACTTCCTAATGTCTATTATAAGGTAGAATGATTCCCATAACCTGAGGAATGAGATTCTAACCGTGCTATAGAACCAAGAACACATGACAGGATACCTCTGGTTACCCTGCTAGCCTTAGTGTCCGTCCCTTTGAGCACCTACAACCCTCAGAAGGACCATATCGGGACTCCAAAAGCTATAAATAAAGAGCTCTTTTGAAGATATTGATGGGCAGAGACCCAGTAATATTCATATCCAGACGCCGTGCCAAGGTAATCAAGTACTTATCAGAGATAAGTAAGTGATTTATGGCAATGTCTGATCAGTAATATCCGTCCTCAAACCTCTTTTTATCAATTAAAACTGCTGAACAACCTTATAACCCCAGTATACAGGTTTAACCCATCAGTACACGTCTCAAACAGATACCCAAAGGATTTAATAACATACCAGTGAGTCTTATTATTGTTTCTCTGTCGTGGTAGCTTGGCTACAAGTCCCTATCAATCCATTGTGTATTTTTTATACATATTATCTTTGGGTAAAATATTCTTTAAACTAAAGAGCCCAAAGTAACAAGGACTACGTGTTTTCATACTGAAATCCCTGAAGAGAGGTGTTAAAGACCCCTAATAGAATTTTGGCCCCTCTATAAAAATATTTAATAATCAATTTATTCATATTTATTTAAAACAATAAACAATAACCAAACCACTTTACCTTGCAATAAGCTTAATCCACATATTTTACGGATTTCTGCTGCATTTATTAAATAATATATTTATTATTTACTCTATCACCTCTGGTAGCTAAAGGATAGCAAGGGTCTTGGAATCCAGGAGGCTGCTATATTCCTTCTCATAGCTTCCAAATAGCTCAAAGGGGTGCATTGATTTTTGCCATCCAATTTTCCACATTTTCCACCCTAAGGTCTTGAGCAACCAACAGTTTTGACAAATTTTTTTGACTGGTGAAGGAAATTTGCCAAAAATTTAATGTCCTTCTTTTCTTTGTTGCAAAGTTTATCCAAACGGAAAAATTCAATTATTTCAACAAGACCCTTTTAATAAGAATTGTTGAGAACAATTACATTGCAATGGGTGAAGAAATGGAATTGCTTGAATTTCTGCTTTGCATGTTCAAACTCATTGGGTGAGGGTTTTCAATTGTTATTTTTCTTTTTGGAAGCAATGGAAGGATACAGATCCAATTTTTTATTTTCTGTCCAGACCATACAACCTTTTCATTGCTGCCCCCCTCTGAAAGTTCTAAAGAGATTTCTGATTCCCTCATTTTATCCCCCTTTTTCTTCAAAGCCCTCTGCTTTCCGCCTCTCCTTATGTTTGTCACCTCATCTCCTTCCATCTTGTTATCTCCCAGGCAAAATCTTGGCTTGGGGTGAGGATCAAGAAGGGATTCAATTTGGAGAATAAAATTGTGATTGCCGTGGGAGAAGGAAGAGAATGGAAGAAAAAGGGGTCAAAGAAGGGTTAAAAAACCATGTCAGTCATGTGATGACAAAAATAATTTTTTAAAAAAAAAAAAACAAAAAAAAACACCAGGATGTGAAAAAAACGGGCTGGGGTCAGTGGGCCAGGCAGGATAAGGAAGGCTGGGCTTGATTGGCTGGGGAGGAGGTGGGACTCAGTTGACTGGGCAGGAGGAGGGGGGGTGGCTTAGTCATCTGAGAAGCAAGGGGCTTGGGCAGGGGCTGGCGGCAAGTCAAAAAGGGGGGTGGGTGGAGCGCGCGGGGGGAGGCCCACCATCTGCAAGGGTGAAGCAAGAGGGGGCCCTTAGCAATTTCAAACCAAGAGGGGGCCATTGGCAAGTCCAAAGCAAGAGGGGGCCATTGGCAAGTGCAAAGCAAGAGGGGGGCATGGCTGTTGGTGTTGGCAAGCCAAGGGGGGGGCAGCAAGAGGGGTCCATGGCTGCCGGCATCGGCAAGCCAGGAGGTGGCCATTGGTGTTGGCAAAGCAGGTGGGGACAACCGTTGGCGTTGGCAAGCCAAGGGGGGTGGGCAAGAGGGGGGGAAGCAAGAGGGGGCTGTGGCCGTTGGCGTTGGTAAGCAAGCGGGTGGCCATTGGCGTTGGCAAGCAAGTGGGTGGCCATTGGCATTGGAAAGCAAGATTGGGGGGGAAAGAGGGGGGGAGCTAGAGGGGGGGGCTTTAGTTGGGAGCAAGGGAGAGGGGGTGAGGGGGAGGGAAAAGGGTGATGAAGAGGAGGGGGGGGAGCTTACCTGGGGAATCAACCAAGGAGGTGAGGTGGGGGGGGGCTGAAGGGGGATGGAAGGGGATGGATGTCAGTATTGGATGATGGGGAGGATGAGGAGGAGGGGCGGAAGCTTACCAGGTGTGCTGGTGAGGTGGAGGTGATGGATGAGGTGGTGGTGGTGCGTGAGGAGGAGAGTGGACCAGTGGTTTGGTGGGGTGAGGTGAGTGATTTGGTGGGGTGAGGTGTTGGTTCTGTTTTGTCTAAGTCCACCAAAAGAGAAAAAAAACCCAAGTGAGTCAGCCTAGGATTCTTGGTTGGACAACCAAAACCAGAAAAAATACAGTGAATGAATTTTTCACCTATTTCAAAAAAAAACATTAATCATCAAAGAAAGCAAGTGTGAGAGATAGAATTCTCTCTCTCATATAAGAAGATGAGGAACAAGATGAGACAGGGATGACTTGAGGTGGATCCGCAATATCATATTCAAATATTTCTTCCCATTCATCTTTGGTGTTGGCCAAAAGGTTGTGAAGGATTACGCAAGTGATAATCCATTTTATGAGGAACTTCATGTCTTTTTTGTTTTGGAGCTTGTTTTGAATTTCTTTTTAGCTGGCCCATCTTCCTTTCAGTACTACTATTGCATGCTCAATCCAAACTTGTTATTGGGAAAGATGATAGTTGAAATTGGTTTTTCATTGATCATTGGACAAAACATTCTGGTATGCTGGATCCACATATTTCCCACTAGTATGAGCCAAATCAGCCAGAAGGTATTGATCTGGGTCAAAGTAGTTCTCTGGTTTTTGGGCAATCCGCATCCGAGTGAAAACATATGAATCATGAAAAGAACCTGGAAGGCCAGTGTGGACGGATATGAACTTCTTGTTGTTATCACAAGCAAGTTTTAGGGCCACAGAGTATCTAAACAAAGAGATGCAACATATTTGGTTAGTGTGTGATCAAAATTTTTATTAATGTCATTGGAAAATAATGAATCAATTGCCTCTTTTTGCAATCAAAATAGTGGTTGCCATCTAGCTTGGGTTTTTGAATCAAGGGGATGGTGGTTCCATCAACAAAACCAATGCAACCTGGAAAGCCTTTGGTCTCCATTACTTGACATATCTACTTTCTTTCTTCTTTTGTTGGCCAAGGAAGGACTGAGCCATGGAAAGATAGGATAGAAATCATGACTGTTTTGGTGTATAAGTCAATGGTTCCATAAACAACTGACAATAGATTTTCTAATCAATGAATCGCTGCTTCATTTCCATTGGATCCCAATCTACCAAGAGCAACAGCCAGTTGAATAGCGGGATTGCGTTGAGGATTTGGAGAATTGTTCTGGAAGATTTGGTGGTCTTCAATCATCTCCAGAAGTTTTATGAATGAAGGCAATAGAGTTTGGAAATGTTTCTGGAAGCTTAAGTTGGGGAGGAGATCAAGCTTTTTCCTTTAATACATAGGATTGTGGAGAGTTTGTATTCTTGGAACCATGTATTGCTTTTCTAATAGAGCATTCAAAGCCAACCAAGTTTATTCCAAATTAGAGTCTGAATCAGAGTCTGATTGGGAGTCAAATAGTAACAAAATTTCAGTCAGCTTTGTTTCATTTTCAACTTTCTGCCAGGAAGTTTGATTGGAAAGGTTAGGATGAGAAAGATGGTGATGGGATGTGGTGTGATGAGATTATGATGGGATTTTTGTGAAGTGATAGAGATGTGAACCAATGGAGATGTTAAGCAATGGATATGAGATGTGTGTGATGTTATGGAGATGGGATTGGTATGGATTTGCTCAGGTGGATGTTCTGATAGCTTTTTTGGATTTGATGGATTGTGGATGGATGATGATGTATAACTGGTGGGTTTAATGGCGGGTTTGATGTTTGAAATCCGCCAGTTTCATGAAACCCACCATTTTGAAATAAACCACTTAGGGGTTTTGTAAAAAAGAATGGTGGGTTTCTAATTGTGGGTTTGCTAACTCTGATACTCCCTATTGATGAGTACACCAATTGACCATTGGAAAATCACATCATCACCCCATCCAATCCACATAAACCTCTTACTCAATCACCAAATCATTCAAACTATAAATTCTACATATTTTGTTGTATGTCCATTAAAAATTAGCCCTCCTTTTGATCCAATTACCACAGAAATGATCATCATCATCCACCATCAATACTCTGATCCAATACAACAAATTCCAATCATTCACCCTTCCATTCCTTTTAATCATCCAAATCCACTTCAGTATCCATAAGAAATGTTCATGTTGTATATATTTCCATAAGCCCTCTTTCTCAAAATTAATCATCCATGATTATCATTATTTTTTAAATCTTCAATGACCCTAAAAAATCAATTAATTTCTCATTATAATCCAGATTTCTCCACTATACTTTGCCATTCACAGTATTCATCCCTTCACACGCAGAAACTTTTTTTGTCTTAATCTTTGGTCAGGTTTGTTCTTTTTTTCTCTCATTTTTAAATTACTCAATAATCCTGATTCACCATTTTTATCCTTCAATTCACAGGTTATATTCATTCTAGTCCCAATTTTTATTTTCCTGTTCCATCAAAAACTCATTTTAGTGTTGAGTTGATGTAGTATTTGATTGATTTGATTAGTAGAGGATAAGGTTAGAGGACAGAAGAGGGGCTTGGAATTATTGATTGATGATGAGGATGATAAGTATCAGTAATTGGACTTGAAAAGGCTGTTTGGGGGCATCAGTATTTTTCAATGATCATCAGATGGGCTTATTAACTTTGAGTGCCAGAGGGTGGTAAGAAGAGTAAGACTCATTATGCAAAAAAGCCTTCAATTTGGGTGGGAACAAGGTAGTTGGTGTGATGTTGGCTGAATCAGGAGAAGATATAAAATTATCTTTTATGGAAAAAGATATAACACATAGGGGGGAGGAGGGAGAAGAAGAAGGAAAGCTTGGTTAAAACAATCAATATAATGATAGTAGAAGAAAACTAGGCCAATCCAACCAAAGTTATAGCATAGGCATATGAAAAATTAAATTTGAGAAATGTTGAAATGAATATGAAAGGCAGAGGTGATTATGATAAGCATGATCATTGAGCAGGTTTGAAAATGAAGAATCTTCTCTTTTTTTTGAAAAATACAAAATTATTGAGGGATCAAGGAAAGTATTATGCAAAATAGGATTGAGATAAGAAGAGGAGGAGAGAATTGATGCAGTCAAATATTGTGTTTAGTGTTAATTGAGGTATAAAATTGGGATAAAATTGAATAGGATTGGAAAAAAATTGAGGAAATAAGGCCAAGCAGCAGAAAAACTGATTGTTTTAAGGTCAGTTTCTCGAAAAATCATGGACTTAATTAGTTTTGGTCTGGGGAGTTTTTGGCCAAGAGGAGTACATAGATGTGAAGAAGAAAAGGTCAAAATAATTTCTTTTTGATGATGATGATGAAACTAGTGAGGATGAGGTGGGTGTGATGATTATTTTCAATTGTTTTTTTGATTGAGATTGATAGGGATGTTCACTCTGGGTTATGATGGATGTTTTTTTCATTGGTTGAGTCTTGGGTTGGATAAAATTGATTATTTTCTTCCTGTGAATTGTGAAATTGATGCAGGGAGATGATTGATAGATATATGGTTGATGATTTGAGGAGTTTTGGATAGATTTCTTAAGTTTATGGATGATAATGCATATTTTTTTTCTTTTATAAATAGGACATTTTCAGGAAACCTGCCATTTTTAAATACACCAGTTAAGGGGTATGTATATTTCTGAAACCAACCATTAAAATGGTGGTTTTTTTAAAAAGGAAAGGGTGGTTTCTTAATTGCAGGTTTGATTACTCTGATATTCCTTAAAAAGAAACTTCATTCTAAGTTTTATTGGTAAAAATATTTTCGCAAAATAAATGGTTTTCCCAAAATCAGCCACTGAAAATTTACAAATTTTGAACTCTGGTATACCCTAATTTTTGAAATCTTTCTTTATTAATATTTAAATTGATTGTGATTTTTTTTTAATAAACCCAATTTATTTGCATTCTCATCATTAAAAAGGTATATAACATGTGTTCTATGTTTTTCATTTTGTTACAAGGGTATCAGAGATTGATTTTTGATATTTTACTTATTATTCTTGAACTTGATGAATTCAAGTTTTCTTCTATTTTGAAAATATTTTATAATTTTATTCTTCTAATAAGATATGTAAATATTTCAATTTTGCATGTTTCTTTAGATTTTGTCCAAAGGTATATTAGTTTTTTTCAAAAAAATATTTCTTTTGTATTTTTCTTACAATTTTGTTTGTAATTGATGATTTTTTTTGTTGAAATATTTCAAAATATTTCAATTTCCTTCATGAAATTGGTATATAGCACTTTTCTATTTTTTATTTATTTTTGGCACAAAGGTATTTATATTCCACCTTTAATACTCCATTTTGTGGCAGTAAATTGATTTTTTATAAGTTTTCCTGTTTTCATTCCATTGGAAAAATTTCTTTTTCAAATCTGAGGTCAGATTTGAATTCCTTCAAGAAATCTCATACCCATTTGAATTTTACCAAAGACATTCTCTCAAGTTATTTCCAAAATATATTTCTCCAAAATTTATGCCCCAGAAAGACCACAAAAAGGGGCTCTGGGTGGCTTAATCAAGCCCTAAGTCCTCAATTAACATTTTCAATCCTCCACGGACCCAAAAAATCCAATGAGGTGTGTTTTCCCAATCCAAGTGCTACTTATAACCTTGAACATTTTTTTTTTCTACCTCAGCAAGCGCATTGAACCCAAAAGGTCCTGTAAAGGCCCTACCCAGGCTTGTTGTCCCGCACCAGGAAGCTCTTTAAACCCTAAAAAGGCATCCAAAAACTTCAATCTCAATATCCACTCCCTTTTTTCATTTTTCCACACCTTCTGGAGTTTAAATTTACTTAATTGGGTGCGAAAATACACCAAAACACATGTTTGTATTAAATATTTTGCTATATTCACACCTACAGCTATTTGAATAAGGCTTGAAATTTTCAAGGAAGTTTCCAAAATCACTACTTTCTTCAAATATAGGTTTTGATTTAGTAATCTTGAAGGCATGAAATATCCTGGGCTTTATACTCTCACATTTCATTTTTCTAGCAGTTACCTTGGATGTTACTTCTTAGCAAGTAAGTAATCCTTCTTTTCTTCATCTTGTTACAACAAAGGCTTTGAAAAACATGTTTTTTTATTTATAATATTTAATTTAAATTGGATTTAATTTTATATGAAGATAATTACCTGAAAGAGGATTGTTTAAGAACCTCAGAGTGATCTGTTTCCCCTCTAAACCTATTTTTTTGAATAAAATTGTGTTACTTATAACTCAAACATTTCCCAAAAACACAACCTTCCATTGGTATTTTACATATTATCAAAATATTTTGTTGAAAATTTTGAATACATGGGTTTAAAAGAGTTAAAATTTTGAAAAATTTCAAATGTCTTATTTCAGGGAAAATAGCAATTTTTCCAAAAAAAATTTTTTATCAAAATGAAGAATGAACCAATGTATTTTACTGAAGAAAATACATTTTTGAAAAAAAAAATAGATAAGCCTCAAATCAGCAATTTAGTATTGAAAATTTCAACTCTTATGTCCCCTATGATGATATATTCATGCACCTATGCCTTCCAGAAGCTAAGGGGGAGCTAGGACCTTTCCATATAATATGCTGGAAGGCGTTTTTGTAAAGATTGAAGGGTGAAATTTATTTGAGGGTTTGTATTTGAGAAGCCATTTCATTTGGTGGTTGAATTTAATGAATTGAAAAATGGGCAGTGTTAAATGTGCAAACAAACACAACCTGTTCACAACTCAAAATGGGTTGCATGGCACAATTTGCAACCCATCTGGGCTGTGAAAGGCTGTTTGCAACCAATCTGAGGTGTGAAAAGCTGTTCACAACCAAGATAGGTTTCAAACCGCGTCACAGAACCCTATTTAAGGTGTGAACGGGTTGTGTAGGGTTGCCAATGTTTCTTTATTTATATTTTTATTTTTAATGTATTTGATGTATTTATTTATTTTTCATTTATTTTTTTTATTTTGTTTATTTATCTGTTTATTTAGCTATTTATTTATCTATTTATCTATCCCTTTATCTATCCATTTGTTTGTTTATTTGTTCATTTTTTTTTATTTTTTATTTATTTAGGGAATTATTTTTCTCACGCATCCAATCCTTTATTTCCCAAATTTTGACATTGTTGCGCAGTCGCGCCCCTCTGTTATTTCACTCAAAAATACTTTATTTCAGGCATATTTAAAGAATTTGATTTTTTGAAATCTTAATCCCTAGCCCCATAGCAGCGGTTCTTAAAACCCTAACCAAAATTGGAGCCATTAGAAACCCTTCAAAAATGCAATCAAAAAAATGAAAAAATTCCGCAAAAACAAATTTTTGCATGGGTTTTTGAATCCTTATTTTGGCTACTTTAGTTTTTTTTGTTAATTTTGGCTGTCATAAATTTCAACCACCATTCAAAGAGATTTCAAATATTTTTTCATATTTTTTTGGATGTATCCTTTGACCTTCAAAAATTCCTTCAAAAAACACAAAAAATCAAAAAAATCAAATTTCTCTTTGGACATTTCAATCCTTTTATTTTCTTTTTATTTCATTGTTTTGGGTAATTAGATATATCAAAAAGCTAAACCAACAGTTCAAAATAATTAAATTATTTTTTCCAGATTTTTTGGATGTATTATTTTAGCTTAAAAAATTCCTTTAAAAAAGCAAAAAATTCAAAAAATTCAATTTCCTTGTGGGCCTTTTGGATCCTTTTGTTTGGCTTTTTCATTAATTTTTTGGGTGTTTCAAGCTTTTATAAACTTGGAATAATTATTGAAGAGCTTGTTTAATTTTTTTTAAAAATTTGTGGATGTCATTTTTGACCTTCAATAATTACATCAGAAAACAAAAAAATTCAAAAAATGCAATTTTCTCACTGAATTTTTGAATTCTTTTGTAGGCCTTTACAATTTATTTGTTTGGGTTATTCAATCTTGCATAATTTTGAAAAAAAATAAAAGTTCATTAATAATTTTTGAAGATAATCTGCATTCTTCCATACACCTTATAAAATACATTCAAAAAATTAAAAATAAAGAACATATATGGATATAAATATCAAAATTTATTCAACTATGATTGTTTTTATCTTTCTGCTTGATTTTTGTGAAGGGAAAAAAACCTCATTTCCAAGATCTAAATTTCTCTGAAAAATTGTTTTCCAATATTTGGGATGCTTTGTCACAAATCTTTTCCAAAGTGGATCTAACCTGGGATCTTGGTAATGATCAGACTTGGATTGAATGAGACTATATGTTTGGATTCTTCTAGAAAAATGAAGATAATAGGAGAATTTGTGGAATTTGGAGTGGGAGGGGAATCAAGAAAAAGATAATTGCAAGGCATCAAAGCAGAAAAAAGAACCACTGGACACTTATATGTTTCAGACAGAAGGAAACCATTGCATGGAAATTTCATCCACATATTCATGGGAGCTGTAGAATTACTGTAGATGACTTAAGAAATGATGAACATAGAGGGATCTGGCAACTGAATGAAACAAGACAATCAACAAGAATATGAGTTTTCGGGTTTTGGGTCAAGATGAGTCACAAGCAGGCGGCGGTGAATAACTTTTGGAAGAAGTTTAAATGAAAATTCAGACCTCAAAGAATGAGGTTTAGATAGCAACAAGTTCTGATCTTACTAGTCATTTCTTATAGAAAGGAGAACTTGAGAAGTGGAGTTTGTGTTGATTCAAGTTGGTTGTTGTATTGATGATTTTAGGAAAATAAAAAAAGAAGAAGTAAAGAAGATGAGAAGAAGAAAGAATAAAAGAAGGAAGAAAAAGGTTTAATTGATAGTGGTTGAGTTTTGAGTATTCAGGTTTGTGCACAAGTGAGGTGGTTCTGAGTTGTAAGTTGTCAAAGCCAAGATTTGTAAATTTTGACTTCTTTGGTTGAGATGTTGGACAATGAGGATAGAAATGAGTGTGAAATAGAGCAGGATTTGTGACATTTTTCGGGGACGCGCAGGTATGACAGATGTGACTTGAGAAGAGTGGATGTGACAGGGAAGAGAACAAGAAGAAACAGAAAAGGAAAAAGAGGAGACGGGAGATTGAAATTTATTCAACACCCCCAGGGACTTTTAAGACTGAAGTCGGAGCAGAGAGGATGGATTTATAAGTCAAAGGAGAGTGATGAGAGAGCAGAAGGGAAGTGCCTTGGTAAGCCCATCAGCCTTCATGTCATGAGCTGGAATCAGTTTGACCAGCAGGTTACCAAGCTTGAGTTCTTCTTGGAGAGCTTTGGTTTTTATATCAATGTGGCAAGTTTTGGAGTTACAGCCAAACTTTTTAAGCTTGTTGTCAATCCCTTTGTTGTTGATAAAATGGCAACTAGGAGTGATGTTGGTCTTCCAGAGTTTGGATACTAAACCTCTCATCCAGATGGCTTCCAGAAAGGAGTCAACCAGAGGGTTCAGTTCAGCTTTGGTCGTAGAGTGAGTGATGTTGCGCTGGCAATATCTTCTCCAGGAAATGAGGGAATTGAAGAGAAGGGAAAGGTGAACAGATTGAAAGCACCTTGTATCCAAGTCATCACTCCAAGTAGCATTGCTAAAGCATAGAATTTGAGTGTTGGTATGATTGATTTGCAAGGTGAGTTTGAGATCTTTTGTGGCTTTCAGGTACTTCCAGCATCATTTGACTTCCCTCCAATGGCAAATTCCAGGCTTTTTGAAGAATCTTGCAAGGCTGGAGACCGCAAAGCTTAGATTGGGACGAGTTAGACGGGCTATGTAGTTTATGAGAAAAACGTCTGAACGGTAATTTATGTTCAGAGCCTTGAATTCTTTGTGTTCTTTTTTGGTGGCCGGAGATGGGTTGATGTTGGCAGTGAGAGGGATTGTTGATGGTTTGCAATCTTTCATTCTTAAGTCCTCTAATCTGTGTTTGATATTTTTGGGTTGAGATAGAAGGATCTTGTTTCCAGTATGCTCATATTTCATGCCTAGAATTGTGTTGGGTTTGTGGTGACTGGAGTTTGGAAAGCGTTTGAGGAATTTCTTATGGAACTTGTCTCAGAGACAAACTAGGATAAGATTGTCAATGTGGAAGAAAAGGACAGATTTGGAGGCGGAATGATTATACAAACAGGGATCAGAAATGGATTTGTGGAACCCCTTCCCCCCAATCCAAGAAGTGAGGGTTTGGAACCAGGTTGCAGGGGCTTGCTTGAGACCGTAGAGTGATTTTTGCAGAATGAGAAATTTGAATTTTCAATTTGAGCCTTTGGGTCTTTTAATGATAACTTTGTCTGCAAAGGGGCATGAAAAAAAGCACTCTTAAAATAAAACTGAGAGATGGGAAGGGAGTGAAACAAACCAAAAAGAAGAGCAATTCAAAGAGAAGCAGCTTTTCCCGTTGGGGAGAAGGTGTCTTGATAGTCTAAGCCGTAAATTTGATTGAAACCTTGAATGCACAGTTGACTCTTTTAAACAAGCGGGTTGCCATGGAATTTGTCCTTGAGGCGATACACCCAAGTAGTATTCAGAGGATTGTCAGGTTTGGGACCATCAAAGTCCTCCCATACTCCAAGAGCGTCAATACTGTTCAGTTCAGCGTCCCTTTAGGTTTCCCATTTCAAGTGGTCAAAACATTGTTTAGCTTGTTTGTATGATTGGGGCACGTAATAGTGATGATACCCGTACCGCTGAGGGGGATTTAAGCTTGATCAATTGCAAAGCAAGTAACCAGGGATGATTTTTTCAGAAAGTTCTGTAGAGGGATTGGATTCATATTTGGATTCCAAATTTTTTGAAGATTTGGGAGAAGAACTTGAGGTAGAGACTTGTTCTCTGATAGGGGAATCAGCGGATGAAACATTGGTTGGTGAATTCTGGGAAGATAAGTTCAGAGTGGAGAGGAGGAGATCATCATTGAGATCAATTTGAAGCTGATCCACGAGAGGACAAGAGACTGAGGGAGACTGGGATGGATTGTTATTTTTGAGAATTTTCACATGTTTAGAGGAAATAATAGATTTTTCAGGTTTCAAAATTTGATATGACAAGAAATTTGAGTTATAACCCACAAGGGTACCAGGAAGCCCTTGGTCTTTTAATTTTTTGCCGCAATTAATCTTGTTGTTGAGGTAGGCAACCTTGGAGCCAATAGGGTGAAAGAATGAAGTGGGAAGAGATTTTCCCGTAAAAGGTTGATAGGGAGAGGGAGAATTGGGAGCCTTAGGGATTTGATTCAAGGTAAGAGAAGCAGCCTTAGCCACTTCCACCCAAAGATTGAGCTGTAATTTGGAGCTTTGAAGAATTGCTCTCATGGCTTTGGTGAGAGTTCAATTGGCTCTTTCTACTTTACCGTTGTGTTTGTGGTGGTAGGGGTCAGAGATCAGGTGCTGGATAGAATTGGTTTTGAAAAAGTCTTTGAGTTCCAAGGAGGAAAATTCTCCGCCACCATCAGTGCAGATGGTAGCAGGAAATCTGTTTTGTTTTTGTTTCTTGTGGTTTAGAATGACTTTGAGTTGAAGACAGGCGTCTGACTTGTGCATAAGAGGTATTGCAGAGATGTAACCCAAAAAGTTATCAATGACAGTCATAATGTAGTTCATGTTGTTTTGGGAAGAAGGGTTGATAGGTCCAATCAGGTCTATGTGGAGTTTTTTGAATGGCCTAGACGATGTACTGGACATAATTTTGAATGGGGATTTGGAAATCTTGGAGAAGACACAGTCTTTGCATTGAAAGTCAGAGAGAGATTGGGTGGAAAGAGAAGGAAATAGATTTTTGAGGCGGTACAGACTGGAATGTCCAAAAGATTTAAGTAGGGATGCAATGGAATTGAGATTTGGATTATTAAGAGACAAGTGGCAGGACTTATTGTTGTTTCCAATTCAAGAAGGCGGGTTAAGGACAAATAGATTCTTGTGGATGAATCCGGTGAAGGCCAGTTGGGATTTGGCGAAAAGAGAGAATTGATTTTTGGAAGAGGAGATTGAGCACTTCTTGGTGGAGATAAGTTCACTGGGACTGATCAAGTTGGCCACAAGATCCGGAACAAAGAGAAAATTGCTTAGAGAGACAGAGGAGCCTTTCCAGGTTAGTTTTACAGTGCCGTTACCCTTGATAGGAAGTTTAGCGTCCTTCTTCCCAGTGTTGATGAAGTCGTTGCCAGTGAGCTCATCAAGATTAGTAAAGAAATTTCAAGAGTTGAACATATGGCCTGAGGCGCCAGAGTCAAGGATGATTTGATTTAGAGGATTGATATGTTTGATCCACGTGGTGAGAAGTGACACATAGTGAGCAACCTCTTTGGCCTGGGATTGAGAGTTGAGTTGTGCTCTCCAACGGGCTTGAGATTCCTTCCACCAGTTGGGAGCAAGATTCTTGTGAAGATGCCAACATTTGTTTTCAGGATGATTTGGGGATTGAGGATTGTGATATCCCTTTCTACATTGAAGTTCAGCAGGGACGGGGTTCTTTGTTGGCCAAGAAGAGACAAGAGCTGTGTTGCTGAGCTTTGGTTCTTTGTATTTGACTTTGATTTCTTTATCCAGCTGAGTAAGGTGGTTGAAAAAAAGGTCCACAGTGACAGCCTTATCAAAATGCATAATTTGTTGCCAAAATGAATATGGTGACGGAGGAAATTTGAAGAGGATGAGGTATGAAAAAATTTCATTGGGTAGATCAATTTGTACATCTACCATCTTTTTAACGGAAATCTTGGTTTCAGTGATGAAAAGGTTAATTGCATTGGGCTTGAACTGTTGATAGAGGAATTTGTTGAAGACACGGGCTCTGTTAGCGGTTTGAGAAGATGCAAATCTTTCTTTGATAGTTTGCCAGAGAAGTCAAGCTGAGGTGATGTTGGTGGGATTGACCACATTGTTGTGAGTGATTGAATCAATTTGTGAGAGCAGAATGACTTGGGTTTCCATGTTGTCCGCAGCGCTGAGATTTTTAGAGTCATCCTCTAGGGCTTCCTTGATACCCTTGAGCTCAAGTATCATAGACACTTTGTCTTTCCCAATTGAGTAGTTCTCATCTGAGAGAATGGGTACCGCTTCAAGAGCTTCCTTGAGAATGATCTGTTGGAAACCATTGTTGCTCAATCCCTCCATTGCTTTGATTAGGTTTGTCAGATGGAAGTTTGGCTTTTGACCGTGTAGAATTACTGTAGATGACTTGAGAAATGATGAACATAGAGGGATCTGGCAACTGAATGAAACAAGACAATCAACAAGAATATGAGTTTTCAGGTTTTGGGTCAAGATGAGTCACAAGCAGGCGGTGGTGAATAACTTTTGGAAGAATTTTGAATGAAAAGTCAGACTTCAAAGAATGAGTTTTAGATAGCAATGAGTTCTGATCTTACTAGTAAGTTCTTATAGAAAGGAGAAATTGAGAAGTGGAGTTTGTGTTGATTCAAGTTGGTTGTTGTATTGATTATTTTAGGAAAATAAAAAAAGAAAAAGTAAAGAAGATGAGAAGAAGAAAGAATAAAAGAAGGAAGAAAAAGATTTAATTGATAGTGGTTGAGTTTTGAGTATTCAGGTTTGTGCACAAGTGAGGTGGTTCTGAGTTGTAAGTCATCAAAGCCAAGATTTGTAAATCGTGACTTCTTTGGTTGAGATGTTGAACAATGAGGATAGAAATGAGTGTGAAATAGAGCAGGATTTGTGACATTGTTTGGGGACGCGCAGGTGTGACAGATGAGACTTGAGAAGCGCGGATGTGACAGGGAAGAGAACAAGAAGAAACCAAAAAGGAAAAAGAGGAGAAGGGAGATAGCAATTTTTTCAACAGGAGCTAGGTCATAAAGGTGGTTAAGTTTTCTTCTTGCTTCTTGAAAATTTTCACCCCAGATATCACGCAGTAATGTTCTGTCCTTGAAGAATGGGTTTGAATCAAGCTATTTCACGATTTCTTTCCTGAATTCAATCCATTTTTCTTAGTTCCTCCCCCAAACAATTTCTGCTGCTCTAAAGCCACATTTCCCATCCCCTATGACATCTTCAACATGTGAGATATGTTTAATGGCTGTTTTTTGGGAAATAAAATCTTTGTATTAGAGCTAAAACCAAAAATCAGAAGTTTTTATAAAAATATGGACTAAAGATAAAACTCACTTCTTCAATTGATATTTTGTGAAAGATTCCAGAATAAGAATAAGATAATGTACACGAAAACTACGGGAAAAACCCAAAAGAAATCAGAAAAAAATAAAAAATAAGAAAATACCAAACGTACTCACTTTCTCATGGATTGTTGGGGCTGCTAATACCTCCCTCCCAGGAGTATGGTAAGGAGAATCACCATCTTCATTGGATACCTGAAGGATCTTAATCATTTTCCCCACATTGTATTCAAGAGAAGCAACCTTTTTATTCACCTTGGCTCCAGACCTCTGATAAATGTTTGGATGAAAAAATTAATGAAAAATAATCTGCAAAAAATTAGCCAAAAATAAAAGAAAATGAAAGCTCACCATCTTAATGAAATCTAAAACTGGCAGCTCTTCATCTGTTTAATCTTCCCCTTCACCCAAATCTGTCACCTCTTCATCTTCTGAATATTCCTCTTCAGTCCAAAATTCACTCTATATTAAAAACAAATAAAAGTACTCATTAAAATAAAACAACCCATTGCAGAAAAAATAAGTATTGTTATGAAATTAACTCTACCTCTGATTCATCCTTCTTTTTTGTCTTCCTTTTCCCTTGGATGGCCTTGCAACTTCTTGAAAACTGAACACATAAGAAAAAAAATTAATTATGAGAGTTGATATATTTTTTTTTCCAAAGAAATGGTGACTGACCTTTGAATTTCCTATGACTTTATTGTTTGGCCTTCCTCTCCTATTGGGTTCTTCTAAATATTCAAAACAATATGGATCTCTCTTTTGCTGAGGACTGAGAGATCTTTGTGAGCTTACTGGCTGCTCCTTTGCATCTTCCTCTTGATATGGATCTTTGAGGGGAACTTGGCTCTTCAATCAGGGTAATTTGATATCTGCCATTTTACAGATTCATGCTTTCACCCATATAGTATGCTGTTCTCAAGGTGTAAACTTGCTGAATTCTTGAAAAATTTTAGTGAAATATAGGTTTTCATTATTTTATTTGGTTGGAACTTCAAGTTTTTCTGGATCTTCAGTTGATTAAGGTTTGAAAGTTAACTGGAGAAAGGAAAATAAAAATCAATCAGGAAATTATTCATTTGAGATTGAATCCCCCCCAAAAAAAGAGAAAGACTTAATGAGATGGGAGCTTTGAAATGCTACTGAGGATGAAAATCATCAATATGGAAGAGTTCCCCCCTTCTGATGGCCAATTTGACTTTGTGAACACATGGTATACCTATGTAAGAAGAGTAACCTCAGTTGTTGCAATTGGTGGAAGAATTAGGAACTTGATGAAATGAATGAATGATTTTGAGGGAAAAGTGGCTAATATTTCCAGAAAGATGATCCACACAGTGAGGCAAACCAATGAGATTCTTGAATTCTTGCTGAGAGGCTTCAATGGCTCTCTCATGGGTTTGGATGGTGATGAAACTGTAAATTTTTTGAACTAAATTACAGAAAGAGCCAATGGAAGAATTTATGAATCTTTGAATGTAGGAGTGAGAAACTTCTATTCTTGATTTACTTATTTTTCCAAAGTGAAAGTATTTTTTTGCTAAATAGAAGACAAATTTGATTCTCAGAGGAATCCAGTTTTCAAGAAGATAGTCAGAAGTGGGAGGATTCCAGACCAGAGAAAGTTTTTTCAAGTTTTTCTGATAGCTTGATTCAGATTTTGAATAGACCAACTGATGCCATTGTTTCTGGAATACCTTCCATTCATCTTGAGATTTAAAGTTCTTTTTGCAATTATTTTGAATATTCTTGAAAATTTTCCAGACCCAGAGAAGATGATGAGAGGGGGGAAAACTCATTCAACTTAAATGATAAGTGCTTGTTTCTTGTCTGTTACAATCACACAAGTTTCTTTATCTTCAAATATTTCCTGAAGCTCAGTCAGGGCTCAATCATAGTTCTTTTTTTTCTGTTTAGATAAGAAACAGGAGGAAACTGAGAAGCTTCTACCAGATTTTTTTACTCAACAAATATGAAGAAGAGGTATTTCAAATTTTTTTTTTTTATAGGTACAGTCCATCATAATGAGCCTTGGGAAAATTTTGAGAATTTCCATGGAATCAGGGTGTGGAATGAATAATGAAGTAATTTGACCATCCCCATTTTTCATTTTGTAGTCAAAAGAAGAATTCCAGATTTGTATAAGAGAGTTGAGAATTTTTAAAGGGGGAACTCCAGATTTGCATTATTTTTAAACCACCTCCTTTTTCTCCCCTGGGATTCTTCTGTGAATTGGATGAGTGGAAGGATCAATAAAAGGTGGATGTTTGTGCTCTTTACATATGAACTTCACCACCCAAACACCCAATATTTTTGAAAAGCTCCCTGATAACCTGAAAGGACAATTGTTCTTTCTTGATTTTTTGATTTGGTGGTATCTTTGCTGGGTTAATATTCCCCAGATTTATCACATTGATAAGTGTAGGCCTGATTACTGCAATTTGATACTCCAGTAGATAAGGCATATCCATGGGACTCTGCCCATGATTGAATAGCCTCAACTAGCTCCTCCTTCTAGTTATATATTAGCTCAGGAGGAGGCGCAAGAGGGGTGGAATCAAGAGTTTGCATATATGAAGAAGGAGCAAGAGGAGTTAAATTGCTAGTTTTATTAGATGAGATAATGGAGTATGGTCATGGTGAAACAGTTGAAACAGATCTGATAAGTGGGTGGATGTTTTCTTGAGCCATTGGAAAAAGAGATGTTCTTGATTGGAAGTATCTGGAATGTTGAGTTTTTCTGATGAGTGCTTGGTGGTGTGGTGTGGTGTGGTGTGGTGTGGTAGTGGGGGGGGGGGTGATGGGAGGGTGGAACAGGTCAAGGGGGTGGTTTATAAGATAATTGGAGCGCTCCAAGATGGTTGGTGGTCCCAGCAAAAATTTTAATTCATATTTAATATATACCTGTGAGGGGCTCAATGAAGAATGAATTTTTCAAATTTTTTGGTTTTTTAATGGAATTTTTTAATATCCAAAATGACATCCAAAAATTCTGAAAAGAATTTAAAAATCTCTTCAATAGCCTTATTAAAGTTCTCAAAGTTTGAAAAAACAAAAGAAAAATATTTAAAACGGCTAACATAAGGATCCAAAAGTCCAATGAGAAAATTGAATTTTTTGAATTTTTTGGTTTTTTAAAGGAATTAACCAAGGTAAAATAATACATCCAAAAAATCTTATAAAAAATATTTTAATGCTACTTAACTGTTTGTTCAACTTTTTGATAGCTTGAAGAAAACAAAAAAAATCAAATAAAAAGGAAAATAAAAGGATTCAAATGTCCAAAGAGAAATTTGATTTTTTTGATTTTTTGTATTTTTTGAAGGATTTTTTGAAGGTGAAAGGATACATCCAAAAAAGATGAAAAAATATGTAAAAATTTCTTTGAATTTTGGCAAACTCAATCAGAGTTTGCATCAAATGACTTCCTTTGAAACCAGATTGGACGGGATGCAACTGACGCGGCTGCCACAAGGTGCAACTAACTTGGTTATGGTTTACCAAGCGCAGATGACCTTGATTCTGAAGGACAATCTTCCGGAGGGGGTGCAAATTTTCACCAACGACGCAGGCATCAAAGGCCCAAAGATGGATTACGGAGCAGAAACGCTTATAGAAGCTCTGGAAATTTGCCAATTTGTATGGGAGTACACGCAAACGCTGGAGCGGATCTTGTTCTGGATTGAAGAAGCGGGGCTTACGGTGTCAGGGAAAAATTTAGCGGTCTACGCACCTGCGCTGGAGGTTCTGAAACATGTGGTGGCTTCCAGCAGAAGGCGTATTGCGGAAAAGAAACACAACAAAGTCCTCAAGTGGCCAAGGCCAAAGACTGTATTGCACATTCTCCAGTTATTGGGATTGTGTAGCTATGTAGGGATGTTCATTGAGCAGTTTGCAGAGGTTGCTAGCCCATTGCAGGCATTGAAGCGTAAGGGGGGGGAATGGACCTGGGGTTCAAACTGTGACTTTGCCTTTGACAAACTCAAGGAGATTGTCAGGCGCAATATTGTACCGCGGGACTTGGATTATTACTCTGGAGGAATTAAGTTGGCCATGTATTTGAGAAAGCTTGGCACAGGTGAGGTACTGACCCAGGAGGATGAGGTGAAAGATTTTCCAGCTCTTTAGGAGTCCATTACGTTTACGCCAATGGAGAGCCAGTACTTGAAGCCAAAGTTGGAGCCTTTTGGGGTCACTAAGATTGTGCGGAGGTTGCAGCATTTGCTATGGGGGATTCACTTTATGATTCTGGTGGATGTGGAGGCGCTTGTGCGGATGATCAATTCCCCAATGCTTACAAACACGCCTATGACCAGGTGGGTTGTGTTCCTTAAGTTGTTCTCTTTCAAAGTGGTTCATGTTCCAGCAAAGGCCTTTACAATGCTGGAAGCGCTGTCTCAGTACCTGCGCAATGACCCGTACAAAGTCGCGGAACCACTGGATGTGGAGGCTCCAATGGTTAAGGTGGGGGTAGTGGAAGTAGGTGTGCAACTTCCGCTACAGCAATCTGGAAGGTACATGGTCCTCAGTTTGTATTTGTGGGATCTTTGGTTCCGGATGACAGGCCAGCCAATATTGTTTAATGGATTTGGGAGAGAGTGGGAAATTTCTACCTGCAGGAAGGACAGCTGTGCCGGAAGAGCATACTGGTACCGCTTGTGGTCAGCACTTTGGGGGCGGATCAAGAGGTAATTCTAGGAATTCTGCATGACAATCTTGGCCATTGCGGCCAGCTTGAAACGCAAAAGTGGATGCAGGCAAGTTTCTGGTGTCCGGGGGTAGTACGCGCGGTGAAGGAGTGTGTACAGTTTTGCAAAGCGTGTCAGAAGCGGAGTGCAACATTACCTTGCAAAGTAGGTATCCCCTCTGGAGAGGACGCCTTGTTTGGGTGGGTTTCTCTGGATTTTGTGCACATCAAGGCAGGTAATTTTGTGTACCTCCTTGTTGCACAGGACAATATGTTGGGATCGGAGGAAGTGCGGCAGCTGGTGAAGCTTTTGGCGAAATAGTTGGTCAGTTTCTGGAGGAAGATTGGTTTGCGCTTTATGGATCACTTTGGCTGGTAATGGTTGATGGGAGTGGGGAGTTCTGGGGTAGGTTGGCGGAGTTGGTGCAAATTTGCAGAGAAAACTTTGGGCGAGTGACAGAGTACTATCCAGAAGGCACGGGGATGATCAAGCGGGGTCACCAGCCAATCAAGGATGTGATGGTGAAGATGTGCGGCAAGGATGGTAAGAAGTGGCAGGAAACCCTTCTGGTAGTTCTTTTTGTGGATTGGATATTGGCAAAGAGATCTATGGGTTTTTTGTTGTACAAACTGCTATTCAGGAAGCAGCCCATGCTGCGGATTGACATTGAGCTTTAAAAATTTCTGGGTATTGATTGTTGGAAGGTTAAGATGGCCCCAGATCTAGTCAAAGCCCATGCTGAGCAACTCCTGCAATGGGACAGGATGTTGGAGAAAGAGGCTTGAAGACTGAAGGCAACCTGCACAAAGTCCATCTCCTACTGGCACAAGCACTGCGTGCATAAACTCCAGGATCTGTTTCCAAAGGGGGACTTGGTTCTGCTTTACTACCAGAGCCTGGAAACTCAGTGGGGGAAGCTGTGTGCTAATTGATGAAATGGGCATTTCCGCGTGAAATCCAAGTTTACCGGAGGTAGCTACCAGTTGGAGGAATCGGACAGAAATCCGCTAAAACAGAAGGCGGAGGCTTTGCACGTGAAATGGTTCTTTGTGCAGGGCTCAACTTCATTCAACAAGAAAGCTGGTTTGGATATCAAAGGCAAAAACAATGCGGATCCTTCCTGCCAGGGCAAACCTGCGCGCGTGATTTGCGTCTGGCATAGTCAATGACTGCAGACAGCTGGGGACAGCAGCCAAGTTGGAGGGGGGAAAATGGATGAATAGGGGATATGATTGGATTTGATGAGGGGGTGTTCTAGCCGGTTCACAGCCAGAATAACTAGACACCACATATTTTTTTTTTCTTATTTTCTTCACTCTTGATTGGCTTTTTGGATTATTGCTGGCTAGGGATGGTTTCTTTTAGGTACAGGCACGGCGCAAAGCTGGATCCGCCAAGGCAAGGAAGAGCACCGCATTCCGGAAGCAAACGCATGGAAAATTTCCAACAGATGATTCAGGGAACTAGGAAAGCGCGTGGCGCGGGATGGATGTGGGTCAAAGAGCAAAGGCGCAGGCTTGGAAACGGGTTTTTGTTTAACAAAAAAAATCTTTTTAAGTTTTCTTGGTTATCTTATAGATGGAAGGTGCGAATGGGTTTGGGAGGATTCTTTTTCTTTCTATCTCTCAAGGTTGTGCACGCGGCTGGTTTTCTTTTTACTCTCTCTGTTCTGTAGATGGGTATGGGGAACTGTGTGGCAGTTTGTCTGGGGCGGTCAACGTACCTTGAGCAGATACTTCCCACTCTTGCAGGTTTCTCTCAAAAGCATGGATCTTGCGCGCAGATGTTCTTACTCTCACTGGATACTCTCAGTGGCGCGGATACTTCTCAATATTGTGGATCTTGGGCGCGGCTCTTATTTCTCTCACAGGTTCTCACAAAGCCCAAAGGCTACTCAGGATGGCGCGGAAAAAGTCCTAATCTTTGCATAGGCGCGGGGAAGGATACAAGATAAAAGAAAGGAAGAGAAAGGGGTGGTGATCTGCCTACGTTGGCCAAGTCCTCATCACTTCCTCCACATCCGCACAAGCCGCCGGGGCTAGGGATTGGAAAGCCACCAAGACCTTGCATTGTGCATTGGCAGTGTGCACTTAGGGAACCGTCAGAAATTTCTGGAGGAGTTTGTCGGTGTTGTTCACCATTGCATCAAACCTTGCCAAGGGAAGTGCCGGAACTAGAGGGATCTACAGGATCTTGGCAGTTGCAGCTGGAGGTTTTGCAGCAGCCGCGGGTGTGGGTGATGACTCAATCACCACGGGAGACAGCGCGCGTGCGGCCTCTGGTGATGGTGATGGCGCAGAGGAGATGAAACCTGAGGAGAAGCAGGTCTTGGGGGAGTAGGAGGATGCAGTGGCGGAGGAGGAGGAGCTTGCCTTGGTGGTGGTGGTGGAGGTGCAGCCAGACGGTTTGGGATCTTTGGGTCCATTTCTGGTACATTCATTTGTACCCACACGGCCCACTCATGGGTGGTGTTCTGGAAGGCCGCTGTGGTGTCAATTTATAGACACGGATTGGGAACTTATTCGCGGCTGCGGGCTCAGCATTTGGGGCAAGCGGGCTCAGCACTAGGGTATGCGGAGTGCTCAGCAGCCGCTCTTTGGCTTGGCACCTGGTGGACGGGTTGGGCTCGGCATTGAATGCGGTGTGGATGGTGATCCGCCCTGGAGATTGGATTTGGAAGGTAGTGCGCTCGACTAGGTTTTCAGGAGTGCCGGTTTGGATACGTAGGGGCGGAGCAATCCGCGGGCTATGAATGAACGGATGAAGCGCGCGCGCAAGCACGCAGATCATGCCGGATATTACCAAACACCCACAACGGGAACGGAAAAACGGATACGGACAGACTCGGGGGGCTACAAGTGGGGCGCGGTGCAAGGACCGCGTCATGAGAAGGACAAACCGCATGAACGGAATGGCGTACGGACGGCGGGGGGAGTTTGGCACGGGGGAGGTGGGGAGAGGAGGCTAGGGTTTCTTTTTTGGGATTGTTTTCTGTTTTGTTGTCATACTGTTATTTGCGCATGTACTTAGGTTAGGGTTGAGAGGGAGGACTTATCCTCACTCTCAACTTTGGGTTAGGAGGAGGCACCGGGGGCATAGATGCATGAGGAAAGGCGGAAGAGGAAGAATCTCATCATCAGATTGAATCACTCATCTCACCAGGAGATTAAAGGAACTCATACCGGAAACACATCCAGGTGGAAAGTTCTGAGGATTGAAGGATTGGCGATTTCTCTATCTCTCTACTTTTCTTTATCTCCTATCTGCTTATCTCCATTTCTTTTTTAATTGCCACTTCGGACATCCTCATCTCCTTTCAAACGCAGGGAACTGTTAACTTCCAAACCTTGGGACAATTATAGGGGGATAACCTTTATTCTTTCCACATCTGGGGGTCTGGCCCGGAAGTGACCTTCCGTTTCTTGTCTTGCAAAGGTAACTGGGTGCGATGTCCTATTCATACCTCCCTACAGTCGCTCCTTCTTCTTCTTCTCCTTCTCCTTCTGTCTCCGGGTCCGCTACTTCAACCCCACTCTTGTCTTCCATCCCTCCTCCTCCTCCTCCCTCCGCTCGACCCAGGATGAGCTAAGCGATTCCCCCATTGGTCTCCAGTGACCATGAACCCACTTGTCCGGTTTGCATCAGGCCGCGCGACTACCCTCACATCCGATTCAACACCCCGGATGTGGAGCAATTCATCTCGAGATACAAAGGTATTGCAGATGCGGAAGGTGCGTCGGACGCGGATAAGGCCCGGCTTGTTGTCCTGTTCATTATGGACAAAGAGAAGCTCTGGGATGTGGAGGAAATGGAAGGCTACAAGAATCAAGATTGGCCAAAACTGAAGGCGGAGATCCTAACGCGGTGGGGTAGGCGCGAACCTTGATTCCGGGAAAGCAATTTTGACCGCATGGCCTCAGAGGAGAGCGCGGGCGGAGGAGTCAGAAGGCGGGTGGAGCTGGCGGAGTACACCTCGACGTTCGATTGGATCTATTGGTACTTTTCAAAGAACAAGATGGTGGTGGGACAGACGGCGGCCATGAAACGCGCGTTTCTGGGCGGTTTAGGCACTCAACTCTGGGCAAGGTTTCAGCGGCATCTTTACAAGCACAACTTGGTAAAGCGGTCACTGGATGGGAGCATCGCGCTCCTTCCGGAGTTGGCTGTCATTTTCCGGGCTGTGGAGAGTGAGCTTGACTTAGAGGAGCTTATCAAGGACACCGCTAAGTCCTTCCCAGCAGGACCAAAGAAATCCGCTCCCCAGGTTCCGGCTCCGGAGCAATTTCCGGCCCCAGTTCCACCTACTTCCACACGTGTTCCGGTTCCTCAACCCGCGCCAGCCGCTCCTGTAAGCAAATTGACGGAGCTGATGAAGGACCTGAAGATCTGCATGAGTCGTATGGGCCAGAAGCAGCCGCAAGGGCCTCCACCTCACATGGTGGAAGGGTTTTGGCCGCCCGGTACCTTTGTGCCAAGGGGGTGCTTGTACTGCGGGGCAAACAGTCATTGGCGATTGGCATGCGAGGAGCTTACAAAGGATCTCAGCGCGGGATTGGTTTGAACGGAGGGGATGGGGTACATGTTTCCGATGGGCGAACAGATTCCAATGGAGCCAAGCCAGCCGACCGCAATGCAGCAGGTGCGCACACGGGGTCAGGAGGCAGGAACAACGGCGCAAGCGTCACTGGGAATTGTTACCGGTCGCGGATTGTGGCAACCACCTCGGGTGGAAGCTGAGGTAAGGGTAGTGGCAACGGAAGAAAAGGTGGTGGTCTCCGATAAAATGGAGGTGGACGCGAAGGAGCAACCCCTGTCGGCCATTCCGAAACCGGCGCGCGCGCCTGGAACCAAGGCACCGGCAGCAAACTCTGTAGGGAAGAAGAAAGCGGCAGACATTGTGCAAAGGGTGATGGGTAACAAGACTCCGGTTCCGCTGAACTTGCGGGAACTGGCGGCCGTGTCTCTGGTGGTGGTAGACGAGATGGTTCAGGTGTTGTGGGATTGCCGTCAGGGCCGGGTACCTCAGACGGTGCAGCGGGTTCATGTGGCGCAGAAGGAGGAGGGGCGAGGGGAGTGCGAGTCAAAATTGGTTTTGACTCCGCTTGCTTACGTTCCGATGCTCATAGGGGGAAGGAAGGTGTGGGCTATGGTGGACAGCGCTTCAATGGTGAACCTGCTTCCATCGCCGATGGTGGATGATTTGGGGTTGGTTCGGCGGAAGTGCACAATGGGTCTCCGCGCGCTTAACTGAGGGGAGTGTTGTGTGGATGGAGTAGTCGAGGAGGAGGAGGTTGAGGTCGCAAGGGTCCGTAGGCCCCTTTCTTTTCTTTTGGTTGATTGTGCCGATGTGATTTTGGGAAGGCTGTTCATGTTTGGGTTTTGAGCACGCATGGTTTTCGATCCGGAGGCGGGAACGGAGGCGTTGACGGTGGAGGATTTGTCCGGCGGAAGGTTTGAGACGACTATCTGCGATCACGGGCAAGGGAAGTGGAGGAGAGTGTTGGAGTATGAGGAGGAACCAGACGCAGAGTTGGTCTGCGACGGGCGACTTTTGGAGAATTTTTTCTAGTGGACTGAGGAGACAGCGCGGAACAAGCTCCAGTTTCGTGCGGGCGGTCAACTAATGAGGAGCAGGGAGGGGGAGGAAGGAAAGTGCAGGACGCGCACGTCGCAGAAGTAAGTCCCTTTTCTCAGTATGCATTTCCCAAGGGTACTACGCTTTGAAAACCCTATCATCGTGCCACACTTGTGAGCAAAGGCAAAAGTCGCGGTTCCGTTCTGTGCAGGACTTACAGCAAAGGATACGTGCAGATGATGCAGTGCAACGCGGGCAAGTACAAGCCGGTGTCAAGGAAGGTCCGACCAAGGAATGAGCCGATGCCCCAGGAACTGAACAGACCACTTTGACTGATCGCTTGGTTGCGGGACCCTTAGGTCATGCCGATTAAGGCTTTGGGGTGGGTTACTAGTTTGGCGCGGATCACAGAGGAGCCAATTGCAGCTTTCAATTTCGGCCCGACGGGATAGTTGAGTACGGAGGAGCGTGAGTTGCTAATTTTGGTTCTGGTTCTTTGGGAAAGAGCGCTTGCGTTCGGACCAGAAGAGTGGGGGCTCCTGAAAAACAATATCTGCGACCCCTATGTCATCCCCACTGTCAATCACAAGCTGTGGCAGATCAAGCCGATTCTGATACTGTGGGCGGTCCGGGAGCAGTTTCTGGAGTTGGTGCGGGAGCGGGTGAAGACTGGCCTTTACGAAAAGTCAACGTCTAGTTACTCCAGCCCAATCTTTGAGGTGGTTAAGTAGGACAGAAAGTTGTTGAGGATTGTTCATGATTTACAGCGGCTAAACTCCTTTACAATCTGGGAGGCAGGAAGGCCCCCTTGCGTTAACAAGTTCCTTGAGTCAATGGTGGGGCGCGCTTGTTACGGTTTAGTGGATGTGATGGGGGGATACAACCAGCGCGAGTTGGATCCTTGCTTGCGGCCTCTAACAGCATTTGAGACTGGGTTGGGAAGAATGCAGCTGACTCGGCTCCCACAAGGCGCGACCAATTCCATGGCAGTGTACCAGGCGCAAATGGCGTGGATCCTGAAGGACAATCTTCCGGAGGGAGTCCAAATCTTCATTGACAACGCAGGCATCAAAGGTCCAAAATCCAATTACGGGGGAGCGGAGCTGGTTGAAGTTCCCGGCGTCCAACGTTTTGTGTGGGAATATGCGCAGACATTGGAACGCATCCTGTTTTGCATTGAGGAGGCAGGACTGACGGTGTTGGGGAAGAAGTTGGCGGTTTGTGTCCCGGTGCTCAAAGTCCTTGGCCATGTTGTTGCTTCCAATGGCCGGCGCATTGCAGAGAAAAAGCGGAACAAGGTCCTCAAATGGCCAACCCCGCGGACGGTGTTGCATATCCTTCAGTTCTTGGGATTATGTAGCTATGTCCGTATGTTCATCAAGAGGTTTGTGGAGGTGGCAAGCCGCTTTGGTTTCTAACGCGGAAAGGCGCGGAGTGGAAGTGGGGGGAAGAATGCAATCGCGCGTTCCGGAAGCTCAAGGAGATTGTGGGACGTGACATTGTGCTCCGCAATCTCGACTACAACGCGGGAGGAATTAGGCTAGCGGTTGATTCCAGCAAATTTGGCGCGGGGGGGTTCTCACTCAAGAGGACGACGGCAAGGATAGACCCGTACTTTACGAGTCGGTCACCTTCACTCCGACGGAAATCCGGTACTCTCAGCCAAAGTTGGAGTTGTGCGGGGTCACCAAGATTGTGCGGCAGCTCCAGTATCTTTTGTGGGGGGTCCATTTTGAGCTTTTGGTGGACCCGGAGGCGCTGGCGCGGATGATCAATTCCCCGGCGTTGCCCAACGCTCCCATGACCAGGTGGGTGGCGTTTCTCCAAATTTTCTCCTTTGCTGTTGTTCATGTTCCGGGGAAAGCGTTCACTATGCCCAAAGCGTTGTCGCGGTATCCGAGGGACAACCTGTTTGAGGACGCGGAACTGCTCAATTTGGAGGCCCCGGTTGTCCAGGTAGGGGTTGTGGAGGCAGGCTTTCAGCTGCCGCTCCGGCAGACCGGGCGGTACACAATCCTTTGTGACTACTTGCGAGACCTTTGTTTTCCCAATGGAGCTACGGAGAAGGACATGCAATGGGCGAAGCGGCAAGCAGGGAATTTCTACGTGCAGGAGGGGCAGCTTTGGCGGCGTAAGACTCCGGTTCCTCTTGTGGTTACCACTTCAAGAGCGGATCAGGAAGCTATCCTCCAGAGCCTTCACAACAATCTTGGTCATCAAGGAGAGGTCAAGACGCAGAGGCGGGTCAAAGAGAGGTTCTGGTGGCCGGGTGTAGTGCGTGCGGTGCGGGAATGGCTGGCATCCTGCGAAGCCTGTCAACGGCGGAGCGCAAGACTACCCAAGGAAGTTGGAAACCCCACAGGGGAAGACGCCCTCTTTGGTTGAGTCTTGCTTGATGTCTTCCACATCAAGGCCGGTAAGTTCGCCTATCTGCTTGTCGCGGGGGAGGACCTGTCCGGTTGGGCGGAAGCGCATCCGTTGGTCAAGCTCTTGGATGACAAAGTTGCTCTATTTCTGGAGGAAGACTGGTTTGCGCGGTACGGGTTGCTTTGTCTGGTCACAGTGGACGGAGGGGCTGAGTTTTGTGGCCGTTCGGTTGAGTTGGTGAAGAGTTGCAGAGCCAAGTTTGGCCAAGTAACGGAGTACTATCCCAAAGGGGCCGGCATGATCAAAAGCGGGCATCAGCCAATCAAGGATGCCCTGGTCAAGATGTGCAGGGAGGATGGTAAGCGCTGGCAGGAGACCCTTCCAATGGTTCTGTTTGCGGATCGGATTTCGGTGAAGCGGTCAACAGGCTACTCGCCAAACGAGTTACTTTTTGGGCAGCGCCCCGTGCTTCCGGTGGACATTAAGTTGGAGACGTTCCTGGGGGTTGACTGGTGGAAGGTGAAGACTTCCGCCGAATTGCTTGAGGCTCGCGCCAAACAGCTCCTTTGACGGGACGGAATGCTTGCAAAGGCCGCGGACTGGCTAAAGAAGACTCAGACGGCATTGGTGCGCTATTGGGACGAGCGCTGCTTGCATCGCCTCCGGGATCCTTTGCGGAAGGGGGATTTGGTGCTCCTGTACAACCAAAGTCTGGAGTCTCAGTGGGGGAAGTTGTTTGCTAACCAGTGGAACGGCCCGTTCCGTGTGTCCTCCAAGTTTGAGGGCAGCAGCTATCAGTTGGAGGAATTAGACAGTACTCCGCTGAAACGGAAGGCGGCGGCTTTGCATGTCAAGCGCTTCTTCGCGCAAGGATCTACCTTGTTCAAAGAGACGGCGGAAGGGGTGAAGGATTGGACAAGGGGAGTGTGGAGCGCGGAAATGGTGTAGGAATGCAATCCGGGGATTTGTCTTTGGGCAGAGAAGCGGAGGCCGTGCCATTGCAACGGAGTAGGCGGTTGCAACCAGCTGGCGACAGTGGCCAAGTTGGGGGGGGAGGTAGAGGGGGTAGGGGATAAGTTTTGATTTGGTGAGGGGGTGCTCTAGCCGGTTCACAGCCGGAACAACTAGACACCCCAGAATGTTTGTTTCTCTATGTTTCTTTCTTATCTGGATTGTGGGGTCTTTGCTGGCTTGGAGTTTTTTCAGGAAACGCGGGCGCGGCGCGAAGCCGGGTCTGTAGACGCGAGGACAAGCCCCGCGGAACCGGGACGCGTGGGAAATCCCGCAGATGGGGGAAGCGAGACAAAGAGCAATTTGCGGGCGGTCTACGGGCGTTGCGCGAAAAAAAACAATGTTCTTTTCTATTTTTCTTCTCTGTTGGTTTCTTTTTCTCTTTTCCTTTCTCTCAGGATATCTCAAGGATGGGTGGCTGGTATGGGACTAAGCTTGATTTAGTGAGAGGGTGCTCTAGCTGGTTCACAGCCGGGACAACTAGACACCCCAGAATGTCCGTTCTCCTACTCTCTCTCTCTCTCTTCCCTTATGGTGGCACGCGCTGGTGTTTTGGTTGTTGTGTTTGTTACAGGAAGGGTACGGGGAATTGTGTGGCAGTTTGTCTGGGGCGGTCCAGGTGCCTCTTTTGGAACAGCTAGTCACTTACGGTCGCTCACAAAGCAAGCGTGCGGGCGCGGACTCAATCTTGGACTCACTCTCTCAAAGCGCGGCCGCGCACTTTTTTTCTCAGAAGGATAGGACCTCGCGCGGAGACATGTATTTTCTTAACGGAAAAGGGAAGCGCGGTACAAAAACAAGAAGAGAGAAAGTAGAGGAAAGGGACAAGGGGAAAAGGGGGGGTGATGCGCCTACGCCATCTTCATCATTTCCTCCATTTCCGCCCTTGAAGCCGCCAGTAAAGCCCGGAAAGACGCCAGGAGTTTGCGCCGGGATTCCGAGTATTGTGCGCCGGGGATTGTGAGGAAGTTCCGGAGCATTGTGGTTGACCGTTCCGCAAAAGCTTCAAAGCCAGCCGCCGGGAGCGCCATTACAATTGGAATCTCTGGGATCTCAGGAGGGCTGGCTGGAGGAGCGGCCGTTGAAGATGAGGCCTCCGGGGACCAACAGGGGGGCTTGGTCCAGCTGGAGGTGATGACGGGACAACAATCAGTGACAGAGGCAGAGGAGCGTTGGGGGTCGTAGGCCTCTCATCCCAGTCCGCTGGTGGTGCGGGTGGTGTCAGCGGTTGTGGAGTAGGAGGAGGAGGTGCTGGCGCGGCCGCGGGTCTTCCAGAGAGTCTTGGGTCCAGTACCGTTTGGTTCACGCCAACAGCAGCGGCCCAAGCGCGGGTCGCCGCGCGCCATTCCTCTGAAGTCTTGTATTTTCCCCGTTGCGGAGGTCCAGCTTGGAGGAGGGGTGATGCCAAGTCGCGGCTCACGTGCAAAGTGGTGGGTGACAGAGCTTGGGGGCGGCGGGATGGAGGTGAGCCGGGTGGTGTCCACAATCCTTCCAAGATTGACTTGTCGTCCGAAACCACGAATGGGTCCGGACAAGCCCTCTTGCGCGGCCTGGGGCGAGAGCTGGATTGGGGGGGAGCTTGAGGGATGCTGTCCCTAAGCGAGCAGCAATGATGACCGCGACGGCAAGCTACACAGGCGCGTCAACCGGGGATGATCAAACACGCGTGCCTGTTCTGAGCGCAGAACTTGCAGGGGAGCATGATGGCGATGGAGAGGAGGGAGACGGAGAAGGTGGTAGTGGGAAGTGGTGGGGGTGGAGCGGAAGTAGCAGAGGTGGTGGTATGGTGAAGCAATGGGAAACTTCTGGGGACAGAACTCAAGTTGGGGGGGATGTGGTGTCAATTTATAGACACGGATTGGGAACTGCGTTGCGGCTGCGTGCTCAGCATTGGGGGCAAGCGGGCTCAGCACTAGGGTATGCGGAGTGCTCAGCAGCAGCAGCTGCTGGATCAGCAGCAGCCGCTGTTTTGCTCCGCACCTGGTGGACGGGTCGGGCTCAGCATTGAATGCGGCGTGGGCGGCAATCCGCCCCGGAGATTGAATTTGGAAGGTAGTGCGCTCGACTAGGTTTGCGGGCGCGCCGGTTTGGATACATAGGGGCGGAGCAATCCGCGGGCTATGAAGGAACAGATGAAGCTCACGCGCAAGCGCGCGGATCATGCCGGATATTACCAAACACCCACGACGGGCGCGGAAAAACGGATACGGACAGACGCAGGGGGCTCCAAGTAGGGCGCGGTGCGAGGACCACGTCATGAGAAGGACAAACCGGATGAACGGAACGGAGTACGGACGGCGGGGGGAGTTTGGTACGGAGGAGCTGGGGAGAGGAGGCTAGGGTTTCTGTTTTGGGATTGTTTTCTGTTTTGTTGTCATACTGTTATTTGCGTGTGCGCTTAGGTTAGGGTTGAGAGGGAGGACTTATCCTCACTCTCAACTTTGGGTTAGGAGGAGGCATTGGGGGCATAGATGCATGAGGAAAGGCAGAAGAGGAAGAATCTCATCATCAGATTGAATCACTCATCTCACCAGGAGATTAAAGGAACTCATACCGGATACACATCCAGGTGAAAAGTTCTGAGGATTGAAGGATTGGCAATTTCTCTATCTCTCTACTTTTCTTTATCTCTTATCTCCTTATCTCTATTTCTTATTTAAGTGCAACTTTGGACATCCTCATCTCCTTTCAAACGCAGGGAACCGTTAACTTCCGAACCTTGGGACAATTATAGGGGGATAACCTTTATTCTTTCCACACCGCAAAGTCCAGAAAGTCCTAGCGCCTTGGAAGTCCAGCCCGGAGAAATGGTGAGCCCAAGTCATGACTCTTGTGCAATGGAGGATTTTGGGTGGTGCATTTCAGACGGTTGCAAGGCAAGCCGGGCAGGTTCCACTCATTTTTTTAGATCTCCTTGTTGCTCAAGATCACAAAGGAGTCGCGCCGGTTCCTCTTGCGTGAGCAACCTTGAGGGCAGTCGCGTGGCATGCCCTCTGATAGGTAGCAGCGGCGGTGTTGGGCTTGGCACAGGACACAGGAGCGCCGGCCCGGAAGGATGCAGCAGAAAAGGCTGTTCCAGCTGCAGTACGTGCAGGACATGTTTGGTGAAGAGTGGCAGATGAGGTGTTTTCTTTCTTTGGTGTGATGAAGGGGTGCAGAGGGGAAGGTGGGATAGTTGTGGTATAATTGGGGGCAGGTGAGTTAGTGGTGGATCTCTGGCGACAGAACTCAAGTTGGGGGGGATGTGGTGGTCTTTTATAGATGCAATTTGGAATTGGCTGGGCGCTACGGGCTCAGCGGTGGCAACGGGCTTAGCAGGGGTAGCGTGCTCAGCAATGGGTGGGGCTTTGGCGCAGAAATTCGCACTGCAGGCTCAGCAGCAGTCAAATTGAGCTCAGAATCTGGAGACGCGGGATGGATTGGATTGGATTGGACAAATTGTGCATGGATGGCGCCTTGCAGGACGCGGATAGGATTGCACCAATATATCTCAGATATCTGGAATGAAGCATTGGGTGGATTCCAACATGCGGGGGGGCTCTGAGTTGGGCACGGCGCAAGGTCTGCGTCATGAGAAGGAAAAACAGGGTGGATGTAATGGCAGGCGGGAAATAAGGATGGATATTGGATATGGGACGGGAAGGATAAGGTTGGGGCTAGGTTTCTGTGCTTAGGGGTTTTATTTCATTATTCTTGCTTGTTTCTGGTTGTACTTAGGTTAGGGTTGAGGACGGGCAGCTACTTAAACCACACCCTCAACCCAGATGAAGGAGAGATCATCAGATCAGACAGGGGATAATGGAGGATCATATTAGGTTATCATAGGTTTTGGAAGGATCTTTACTCTCAATTCTCTATATCTGAGTCAAAGGGTGAACAGTTGCACCCAGGTTTTACAGATGTAAGGGATCAACAACTTCCAAACTTGGGAACCATTAAAGGAGAATTCCTCTTCTTAATTCCACACCATTTGCAACCCATGGGTTTCAAATTTAACATGGCCCTAGAAAAAAGCATGTTTGGTTTCTGGAGTGACAAGGGCCTAAGAAGGTGGATGATGGATGAAAAATAAGCAAATGTATTATATTCAAGCTGCAGAAAGTTCATCATTTTCAAAGTAAATCATTCATTTTGAATTATATTTGATAAACGCATGATAAAATAACTGAATATTTCAAAGTTTTAATTGAAATTTATCCTTCAAAATTTAGTTACAAAAATTGTGACTTGGATTCACTTTCATAAACCCAATCAGATATGAATATGAAAATTGAATGCATTTTTGATTAAATATTTTGATCTTGGTGATTTTGTCTTGATTCTTTTTTTGAAACTGATAATCAAGAATTTCCTCTCAACTCATAAATTGAAGCTTTTAAAAATTATTTCAATACTATTTCTTAGCCTACACGCACCTTTAAAGGGTCAAAAAAATATTTAGATTATTGGAAACTCCAAAATAGAATAAATTCACATATCAGCTATTCAAGTTTACCTCAATTGGTTTCAAGGTGAGTAATAGATACTGAAGGATATGATAGGACATTTTTTTTTAAGAAAAAATGTGCATGAAAATATTTTCATAAAATCTAATACTCTAAACATTTTCTTGAAGAATTAGAATAAAAAAACATGCAAGATGATCACAATTTTCTACCAAATTAATTATTTATATTTCTAGATTATATTTATTCAAATAAAAAATGAATGAAAACCATTTCATTGGATTTCTTTTCAGAATTCAAAAAAATAATCTTGGTTGATCACATGATTTTGCCTAGGACCAAGTCATCCTTTGAATTGAAGGAGTTTTCTGTGTGTGAGACTTGGGCTGAGGATATACCAACATGAAAGAAAATACTCACAGTGTAATATTGAAAAATTACTGAAATGAAATCATAGAGCTTCATTTGGATCAAGCTAAAGCAGCTCCTCCATTTGAATATCTTTATTTCATGCTTTTTCAAAAGCTTTTTGAAAAAAAAATAAAGAATCAGAAGGGAGGAAATAGAATCAAAAAATGAAAACTTATAAATACCTAGTAATCAATCATTCCAAAGTATGAAAAACAGAGATAGAGAGAGACAAGATACTTAGATAAAGTATCCTCAAAAAGAATTCCCAACGATAATCCCATAAACAAATTTAGACTTGAAATTTATCGAACAAAAAAATCTGTAGGAGGGCCTTAAAAATAACTTTATAATGATAGGAAATGTCAGGAATTAGTTTTAATGAGGATGAGAAAAACGGATCGGAAATAAAATATTTAACTGGAAGTATCTCTAGAGTTGGTTTCGGTATTTCTACTTTTGGATAGAGTGATGAGCCACTCTTTGGTTGAACAGATAAATTAAAGTCCTGGTGAACGAATACACGGCGGTTGCTATCTTCCATTCAAAAACGAACGACTATTATATGAGCCATCACGAAACCAGCCCAATCACCGCTAGCCAGTATCGCTAGCTCTTGGTTGGGATTCAATCAATTCGCGCATTGTCTTATTGCGTTTCTGGTGAGCAAAGTCAGGGCCCCATTATCGAATTCTTTTACTGCTTTATAAACCAATATTCAATCTTCCTCCAGAGGGTGTAGGATTCGCATCAAAGATCTTTTGACAGTCGAAATCGATCGACTTCCAAAATGCTTTGCCTTCCCATTGTTCTCTTCCAGGAATATCATCCAAAATGGCATCGGGAAGTGGGATTGAGTTATTCTCGCCATTGCCATAACAACACCAAAACTTTTGAACATGTGAAAAAGCTTTCAATCTTTCTTCACGCGTTAGTTGATCTGAAGGTTTTGGTGTTCCGAAAATAATTTGCCTCACTTGGGAAGGATCTTCGGATAGACATAATTTGGAATATGTTAAAGGTGGTGCGCCTAAATCTGGGGATAGGAGTGGGCATTTCTTTGAGGCCGGTAAGACTGTTTCGGGCGGCAAGGTGACCAGATTGCTTCCATCATCAGATGTAAAGCCCCCATTTTCTTCGCTCGCAGTACCGACTGTTATGCCCCCTTTGCCAGCTTGCAATGCTTGGGCTGTATTCGTAAAAATAGGTGTTAAGATCAAAAGTGGATCATCTAATGAATGAATGAACCACAGGACACTCATTAATCCTTTCCCCACGATAGGTGGCAATGTGCCAGCTGCATACATTAACGGCCAATCCAACAATTAATTAGTACCAAATGGCTCATTGAGGGTATAGTCCAAAGCAACCGCTACATACCCACCATCTCTACTCCATGAATCAGCCCATGAATGACTTGAAATCCAGCACCAACTAAAAGAATTGATTCGGCGGTAAAATCCGCACCATGGAGTAAAAGATGTAAAAACAATCCACCGGTGACAGTTTTGAATCCATCAATTGGGTTATTTTCAAACAATTGAGCGGCAATTTTGGATCCTAAGGTAGTGTGCAATTTTTAAAATAGCTTAGTTTAACTCATGGTATGATTCCTATAGTTGAGAGTACAAGGAGTCTTACCGTCCCAAAGCTCGTGACCTAGATCTTTCACCTGTCAAGTTTTCCCATGGAAAGTGTTGTTTGTCTCTCACTCAGATCTTACGGTAACAAAATGAACCTGCCAAAGCAAAGGTTGCTCTTTATTATTGATTCGACTTACTTGTTTCCACTCTTTCTTAGACTGAAAGGGAAATTTCACAATCCACTTCAAGGCGCCCCAGACCATCATGATGAAATCTTTTATCACGTCGGCTGTAAATTCGACCACGGCATCAGCTGCTTTCTCGACTGGATTAGGACCTTCAACCCATGCTTTCACATCTTCATGGAGTGTGTTGGTGAATAATTCCCAGAGCGTCTTGTCGGGATGTTTGTCCATGTAAGAAACGATCCAGGCTTGTTCTCGCTCATCGTCCGTCATTTCTTCGGTGGTGGAATTTTTGATATATTGTTCGTTCCACTTCAGGGCTGCCGGACAGCTTATTCCAATCTGCGATCCGGGGGTGTTGAGAGCAATCGTCGGATTATGCAATGCTACATTGAATACATCAGAAACTCCGGAGTGAACGTCATCGTTATCCTTCATTTTGGGCGTTCAAGGACGGTATGTTGGCGTTATGATTCGTACAACGAAACGTGAGCCTGAATCCACCGTGGGAGCCCAGCCAAACCGTGAGTGACCGCGGAATGCTAAACAAGCACTTACCCAAGTTGTATGATTTGAGCCTGTGCCAATTGCAATACCCGCCGGGTCGCCAGATGGATGGCTTGATGCTATCGTGGCGAGGCCAAGGAGGGTACAAAATTGCCGCTGAAGAGTGCGCTGGATCATGCCGAAAAATCAACAAGTGCACCGCTTGAGCCAAAAGGACTTGGGCTCAGAGGCAACGAAGACAATGCCGCGACTATGAAGAGCACTTGCGAGGCGACTGTGGTAGGTGCGACAATATGGTGTCGAAGTCTCTCCTCATGCTAACGGTTATTTTGAATCACTCACAGACCCGGGGACAACACCTGTTGCCAGTTCTTGCGTCACGTCTTTTCCCCTTGGATTTTCATCTTTTTTAACCCTCCCGATCAGATTCCAGTGTCATAGATTAGGATCACTGCACGAGGAAGCCCCGGAGAATCAAGTGCAATACAGGACTTCCAGTAGCACTAGAAAATAGGTATTGCGATTTCAGTCTCAAACCGTTAGTTTGCCCTGGGTAAGCTGACGTGAAGACCAGAGCGTGAGCCGGTCATCCACGTTTTGTTCAGAGCATTAAGGCCAGTCGCCCGGGTTGCGTCCTCACGACACCGGTGCTGCACGAAGGCGCACGTGCACCGCTTGCGGGGTAGGCCGAGATCGATGAGGCAGATTGCAATGAGCTTTAGCTCGCCAACCTCGCAGTCAAGGAGCCTAATGAACGGGGGGCGGAAAACCAAACGGAACTCGTCGAGAACAGCTCAACACCTGTGGACTGTGAATGTCTAATATACCCGTAACCATGAGCACCACTGTATTGGGCAGTTTGAGCAAGCGGGAGCTTCCGATGATATTTCATAAATACCGAGTCCATATTGGGACTGAAACACGCTTCGGAGAGTCACCCCCGCACCCTAGGGCTCTCCAGAATACCTGATCCTATGCTCGTGAGGCTAGTCATCGGCTAATGTTACACTTTCAACTTTCCGGTAATCTCTCATAGAAACTATTTGCCCATCGTCCGTTTGAGGACCTGCAGGGTGATGAGGTAGTCGTCCGGGTGTGCAGGTCCGCCGGGAGATAACCGGGCGTGGACAAGGTCCAGATCGACCTCATGTTTGATACAGCAATACCGAGCCGGCTCCAAGGTCTTGCTAAAATGGGTTTTGCCCATAGCCTTAAGAGCATGCCCAATAATTTGGGAAAATCCGGCCTTGATCAGCTAACTTCACCATCATGCAACCTGGATCGGTGTTGATTCTGCCCCCAGACCATCCAACTTTCTCTGGAATCGGGCTGAGAGCATCTCCTACTTTGGGAGGCTTGAATCGCTAGACATGAGCTCGCTACCCCAAATAAACAGCTGGCGACCGATTTGGCGCGCACATTTTACGGCCATCCGCTTCATAAGGCCCCAACAACTAGCTGCTAGCTGGCTGGCGACCCGAAAAGCTCAATTGTGTACCACGCACACGGGTTGCTAGCCATGGATGACTAGCTACAACACTTGTTGCAACACTTGTTGTCCAGACCGTGTGAATTTTTGGAAGCTCTGGCGAAAGGTTTTTAGAGTGTTGTCTGTCTAAGATTATGCGTATAGTTGATCGCGATTCCTTAAGTGCGAGAGAGGGATGCTACCATGATTGCGCAGTACGCTATTTATTTACAATTTTACCTTGGGGTTTTTCAATGCTTTCTATAGTATTTGGTTTTAGTACGACGCCTTACAAGAAAAAGATGATCATTTGAAGAAAGAAGATGTTCGCCCATCCTCATTCACTCTATTCATTGCTCTGGGGTCTGCTACCCAGAGAATGTGATCGTGTACCTTGTATCGCGGTTATAAGAATCAGTTTTTCAATCAGCTGATGAATGATTATTCTTTCGGTTCTATTTGAAAATTCCCATCCAAAGGGAGCCATCACCATTTGAAATTGAGGATAAGGAGTTTCAACACAGAATTAGGTAAAAATAAATAGAAAGGGGAGGGGGCCTCCAAAAGGAGAAGGAAGCAGTTGATATGGAAATTGCAACAAGTATTCAAGATGAAAATTAGATGATGCTAGAAGGAATCAGCTTGAGTAGGAGATTTAAGAATAATTCAGATGGATAGGGATGAAGAGAGGAGTAAGAAAAAGATTTCAAGTGATATTCATCAAATCAAGGAACTGACTCAGGAATGATCAGCTAATAGGATTAAATTGACAAGGGAATAATTGAATTTGAAAAGTGGCCTATTTATGGGAAAGATAGTTTTGAAAGAAAGATATTTTGGATGAAATAAAGGCCAAAAACGAATGCATCGAAACAAGAATTTGAAAAATTTAAAACAAAAAGAGAAAGGAATTCAAGCAAAAAGTATGAGATGATGTCCCTCATTTATAAAATTAGTTGGAGTCACTTTGACCAGGCACTCAAGAAGTATGTCCTTGGAGAACCACTACAATATACCTCTAGTTCTCTGTGTGAAAAATCAGACCCATGGGTGGAACAATCAGACCCACAGCAGCAGTTTGGTAACCAGGGAGAAAAGGGAAGGGAATGTAATCAAGCATATGCATGTGGGACCATAACACAAGCTACACTTGAATAGCTCTCATGTTTTTCTACTTCTGTCAATTCTTTTCTTTCTTCTTTTTTCTGATCCCCTTTTATTTTTCTCACCACCATCAGGTGATCCTAGCTCCTCAGTCCCGTGTCCTCTATCTCACTTGTTGCATTGTCTCAACTTCTAACTTGGGTGGTTTCCTCTAAAGCTTTCCATAGCACCCTATCTCAACACTCTGTAAAGACCAAAATTTGTCCTTATATTCAAAATTTTCAACATGAATTTCAAAATATTTCAAACCACTATGTGATCCAACAATAGATGGTAATTTTGATAAAATTTGAGTGGCTCATCATTGAGTGTGGAAAATCTTTAATTTTAAAAAATGATACCAGGTGGAATTAGTAATTAAAAATAATTTTCTCTGTTTATTTAAAAGAAATTCGGAGAGCCTTTGGAATTTGAAAATTGCTTTAATTCATTGATTGTTCTTGTGGACGTATTTTGGAAATTCCTTTAATGAAAAATTTTGATATTGGAAATTTTCTTACTATAGTTTATAAATTTCAATTTTGTGGATTTCAAAGGGGAAAAAATTCAATATTTAGAAAAATAATATAACATATCTGTAACGGTATTTACTCCCACATGTATCCTTCCATGCACTGTCTACCATTATAATTCCTTAAAAATTTCTTCAAATTTTTTTAATCTTTGTTTAATGATTCTTCTACCACCCTCCTTGATCTACTTTTAAATATAAAACAAACATCCAGCTGAAAAATCAAAATATGATTCAATATGTGGGTCCTATATAATTTTATAGGAAGAAATAATTACCTCACATTCAAAAAATGAATTATAAATATTTATTTTGCCTCTCAAATATCTCTCATGCTTTACTTGCGTTCTCTATTTATCTCATCTCCACTCCACTAAAAAAAAACTATTTTTATTTTTCTTATTGAGTACAAGCTCAGATACCTATCTTGGAAGTTGCACAAGAGAAGAGGCATCTAGGAACTGAGCCTGTGCCAATTAAGAAAGGAAGTGTGCAGTCAAATTTGAAGCAAGCGCACCGGGGAGGGGCCTGGTTCAGAAGCAGGTTAAGCAGTATGGATAAAAGCAACGGAAAGTGGAAAGTGGAGTATGAGAAGTGGGAAAAGAAGAAAGAAAATACATAATGAGAATGCATGGGTAATTTTGTGGAAAGAAGATTGAAAGGCAATTAGTAGTCATTTTTCAATCATTCAAAACCCTCCCTGGCTTTTAATTTTCTTGAATACAAGGCCTCTCCTTGATTTTCCCAAGTTGAAGTTTCAGCGCGGCTCTTGACACGTGTTTAGTGAGAAAGTTGGCCAGATTTTGCTTGGATTTGATTTGATTGGCCATTATTGTACCCTTCTCAACCTCCTCTTGTAGGAAGTGGAATCATAGTTCCATGTGTTTAGTTCTGAAACCAGCTTGGTTGGCAGAATTTCTCGCCAGTTTAATGCAGCCATTGTTTTCTTCATGAAAAATTATTGGGTGGTTAATGAAAAAGCCCAGTCCCTCCTCCACCAGCATTTTGAGCCACAGGACCTCCTTGACCGCCTCCCCCACTGCTTTATACTTGGCCTCAGTTGTGGATAGAGTGACGGTTGGTTTCTTCCTTGATTTCGACCCAATGAAATTTGCATTCCATAGGAAGATCAATCCACTTATAGACCTCCTGGTGGTAGGGCAAGTGGCCCGGTCTGCATCAACATATGCGCTCAGGCCAGATTCCTGCGGTTCCCTAGTAAAGGTAATCCCCACATCTGGAGTGTATTGGAGGTAACTCCATGTCAGAATGGCGGCTTCAAAGTGAGATTTGCTTGGTGTGTTTAGGAATTGTGAGAGGTAGTTGATGGCAAATTTGATATCTGACCCTGTGTTGCAGCTAATGTAGTTCAGCTCAACTACAAGCTTCTGGTAGTTCCAGCTGGTCTCAAGAAAGATTTTGTGCTCTTTGTCCATTTCCGGGGTGATTTTCCAAAGGTTTTAAATGTTTTGGAGAACCGCTTGTGTGATGGTAGGTGTTATTAATCAGCAAGAAAGGCAATGTAAGTTTTCTGCCCAAGGTGAACGAAGTTTGCTTTGTGTATGACGTTCATCCCCAGGAGAAGAGAGGCGGGCCCAAAGTCTTTGATCTTGAAGCATTTTTGGATGAGTTCAACAAATTGATGAGGATTTGAGTTTTTGGCTAGAGGACTAAAACCAAAAGACTGAATTTCACATGTCAGAAAACATATTTGAGAGAAAAAAATATAATCATAAGAAAGGAGAACAAGGAAAATAGAGAGATAGATACCAACAGCTAGACCAGACTTAGCAGGAAAAATATCAGAAGGACAAGAGTGGAGGATGAGGACAAGCTATAGGTACGTATATCTAAGATACTATTGTCAGGTTCAATTGAGTGGTGAGTATTCAATGATGATTGTCTTACCAGGCAGAGATCAAGATAAGAGTTGAAATCCATTCAACGAGGTGAGTGGTGATAACCTTCACAAGGAGAATCAGACTAATAGAGAAGAAAATAGGAAAGATAGATAAAGAAGAAATAGGAAAGATAGATAGAAACGAGAGAGGCAGACAAAACCAGGAAAGAAACCAGAAGTGTAAGAATCAGAGTGGAGATCCCCCCGCCAAGCGAGAAAAGACTTCTCCAGGGAGATCTGTTCCAGAAACCCCCGGCATTCCCCGCGCGCCTTGGGTGGGGGAGACGATGATTATGGAGTTCCCTCACTGCGCGGTGTCGCAGGAATCAAAGTGAGAGTGAGAGGGGACTTAGAGATCTCAACACCCCTTGTGACTGGTAGGGCAACATCAAAAAGAAAAGAGAAAAGAAAAAAAGAAAAAAAAAGAAAAAAGGAAAAGAAAAAAAACAAGCTAATTCTTGGGCAGAGTAAAGACAGAACTATGAAGAATTTGGAGTGAATAGCAACTGGAAGCTTTTGTTAAGGAGTCAGAAACCATCAAATCAGTAGAGATAAGGGATAGGATGTATTCCAATCTATTGTAGTCTTCCCTTAGACCCTTGGTCTTGATATCAATATGGCAAGATTTAGAGTGGGACCCGAATCGCTTGATCTTATTGTCCAATCCTTTGTTGTCTATGTAGATGGTGGGTTTTATCTTGGAAGAATGATGGATCTCGCCGATTAGGTGAGTGACCCACTTGAGCTTGAGAAAGCAGTCGAGGAGAGCATTGAGCTCGGATTTGGTAGAGGAGTATGTCAAATTCCTTTGTCTTGAAGAATTCCAGACCACGGGGCTACCGTAGTGGAAGATAATGAAACCGGTTTGAGATTTTCTCAAATCCGGATCATCCCCCCACATAGCGTCACTATAGGCCAAGATCATTCCTTCTTTGGATTTGTAACTGAGAGTGAGTTTGAAGTCTCAGGTTGTTTTCAGATATTTCCAGACCTTGCGCGCTTCTCTCCAATGGGACATACCAGGTTTGGCATTGAACCTAGCAAGATTCAAAACAGCAAACGCAATGTTGGGACGGGTGTACTGAGCAAGGTGATTTAGGAGACCGGTAACTGAACGGAAATTGATGTTGAGTTTCGCAAATTTTTCATGATCTTTGTCAGAAGCTGGTTCCAGATGGAGATTTTGAGTGGGTGGAGAGTGAGTGTCTCTGCACTCCGAGAGACCTAATTCTTTGAGGCCGCGATTGATATGATTAGGTTGACTTAGCAGAATTTGATTGCCGTTAACTTCCATTAGCATCCCAAGGATTGTATTTGGCGGGTGGCAAGAAGAGTTTTTAAATCTTTTTAGAAAGTTGATCTTGAAGGTTTTGCTTTGTCCGACATGGATGAGATCGTCTACGTGAAAGTAGAGAACCTCTTTGGAGTTGGAGTTAATGTATAAGCACGGATCGCTGCTAGATTCCTGGAATCCTTGAGATTTGATCCAAAAGGTCAACATCTCGTACCAGTTCTTAGGAGATTGTTTAAGACCATATAGAGACTTCTTTAGTCTGAGATAGGGAGATTTGCGGAGTGAACCTTCCAGAGTTTTGATAATTACATTTTTGTTGAGGGGGGCATGAAGAAAAGCCCCCTTGACATTGAACTGAGTGAAAGTCATCTTCTCTTTCAAGCCGTACAGAAGGGCAATTCGTAGTGAGCCTAGCTTACCGGTGGGCAACCAGGTCTCGTTGTAATCCACTCCCAAGATTTGGTCGAATCCTTGAACGCATAATTGCGCCTTGTAATTCACCGGTTCGCCGTGGCAGTTTTCTTTTACTTTGAACACCCAAGTAGTGTTCAGGACATTATCCGGTGTGCCGTAATACTCCTCCCATACCTCCTGAGATTCAATAGATTCCAGTTCTTCTTTTGAAGCCTTATCCCACTTGGGCCATTCAGGGCACTTCCAAGCAGCCTTATACAAGGGGGGTTCGTAATAATGATGGAAGCCGTAACGTTGAGGTTTACAAGTTTCACGTTTGGGTCGTTGATGGATCTCGGGATTTATAAGAGCAGGAGATTGGATTTGAGAAGATTCTGGTGGTTCCAGTTGAGGATTGGATAAATTCAAATTAAGGGAGATGGAATTGTCTTGAGTCAAGTCAGATTCTGAGGAGTCATCATTATGACTTCTAGTGGTGAATTGTTTGTCAGGTGAACAAAAATCTGATTTGTCAGAGTCGCGGTAGGAGTGGGAGAAGAAATCGGTTCCATCCGGTTTGAGAAGGGGAAAGTTGATTGTATGTGCCTTGAGGAAGGTGACGTGCTTAGTTTCAAAAATAGAGCCCAGTGAGTTAAGGACAAGGTAAGAGTGAAAAGCGGGATTAAACCCAACTAGAATCCCTTCACATCCTTTTTCATCAAACTTGCAACCTTTTTGTATGCAGTTTGCCAGATAGATGAGAGGAGAGCCTACAGGTCTCAGGTAGTTAGCAGGAATTTTTTTACCAAACATCAGCTCCCAAGGAGAGAGATGGTTACCTTCTCTTGGTATCTGATTAAGCATGAAGCAGCAGCTTCTCATGACGATATGCCAATAGTTCTTGGGTATTTGAGAGGAAGAGAAAGTAGATCAAGCAGATTTGACAATAGTACAATTTGCTCTTTCAGCGCGGCCGTTATGTTGGGAGTGATAAGGTTTGGAGGTGAGTAGCTTGATATGTTTAGTCTTGGCAAATTCCTTGAGCGTGGAGTTAGTGAATTCAGAGCCTTTGTCGGAGTAGATTTCTGATGGGTAATATTTGAGTCTTTTGAATTCAACTTCAAGTATATTGATGATAGTTTTGGGAGTTTCATCTTTGGAGTGTAGAGGGAAAGTCGCAAGATATCCCAAATAGTTGTCGACCAGGGTTAGCATGTACCGATGGCCGGACTTAGATTGTGGAGTAATAGGTCCAACTAGATCAAGATGAATTCTTTCAAGAGGAAGATTAGATCAAGTCGAGACAGCAGGGAAGGAGGAGCAAGTAATCTTGCTTCGTGCGCAGGCCTCGCATTGGAACTTGGTTAAAGCATCACAATCAAACAGATCCTTTACTATTGGTCAAAGTGTCGAGATCAAGGCATGGCCGTATGTCTTGTGAATGTTGTTAAAAGGGATGAATTGATTCAACGTAAGACTGAAAACTAAAGAAATGAAAGAACATTAACAAGAGCCCAGATTTGAACATTACAAGTCCAGAGTGAGAATACAAACATTCAGCAATGAGCAGAGAGTTCGACGAATGAAAACAGGCAGGAGTTGAGTGTTGGAGGACATGGATGGACGAGATCAGATGTACTTTAGAATGAAGAAAGATTGTGACGGTTAGATAAATCAGATTGAGGATTAGAGGATAAATGGATAAAAGGATATGATATCTCACCGGGCACAGGCAGGGCATGATAAGATTGAGGAAATTTGAGCAATGAAGGAAATAAAAGAAACTGAGAAAAAATAAATGAAAGAATAAAGAAGGAGATTGATGAGGGTGTTGATTGGTTGAGTGACAGGATTGAGGTTGTTAAAAGGGTGAGGAGAGTTTCTGTTCAGGAGAGTTGTGGATGAGATTGAGTATGATCCAATCTCCCCTTGACAAATATTTCAAATAGTGAAGTAGAGTCTCTACACCGGTGAAGGGCTATTGTGTGCGCGGTATGAGTGCGCGGTAGAATGAACAAGAGAGGACCCAAAACTTAACACCCCTCCATGCCCGATGAGATATTAGAGCCATCATTCAAGGAAGAAGCAAGAAAAGGAGATAACATCAATATGCTTTGCACAGAAGATGCTTTGGTGAGTGGGTCAGCTCTCATTTGCGTAGATCTTATGAGAATAATTTCAATTTTCTTATTTGCTAACTTGTCTCTCATCCCCTTAGTCTTTAAGTCTAAGTGCCTTGTCTTAGAGTTCGACCCAAACTTCCTAATTTTATCATTGAGGCCGCTATTGTCGATATGGAGAGGTATGGACTCCGGGGAATCTTTGAATATTTTGTTCATTAGGGCCTTGATCCACGTTGCTTTGTGATATGAGTCAACAAGTGCATTCAGCTCCGCATCCGTGGAAGACCAGGTTATGCTCTTCTGCTTGCAGCTGTTCCATGAGACCAGACTGCCAAACGTAACACAGAGATATCCAGTTTGGGATTTTCAAGTGTTTGGATCATTGGCCCATGAGGCGTCCAAGAATACTTCCAGCGGCTTTTCTTGAGAAAGATACTTGAGCTCAAGTTGATAATGTTGCGTAGATTTGAGATACTTCCAAGTCTTCTTTAATTCATTCCAATGAGTGATCCCGGGTTTAGTATTGAATCGGGCTAAGCTTGAGACTGCAAAGCTGATGTTGGGCCTTGTGAAGCAAGCTATATGGTTAAGTAATCCTATAACTGATCTATAGTTTATGTTAAGAGTTTTGAATTTCTTGTGTTCCTTGTCTGAGGCCGGAACGAGTTGGAGATTACGAGTAAGTGGCGTAGAAAACCCTTTGCAATTAGTCAGACCCAATTCTTTGAGTCCATGCTGAATATGGTTTGGTTGGCTGAGAAGGATTTGTCCCTTTTTGACTTCTATTTTCATTCCAAGTATTGTATTTGGGTCTTGACTTGCCAACCCCTTGAATTTTTCAAGAAATTTTTCTTTGAAGTTTTGCCCATCGCCTACTAAAATCAAATCATCAACATGGAAAAACAATCTGGATTTTCCGTCGTTTGATAAATAGAGACAGGGGTCGCAGGCCGATTTGTAGAAACCAACTTCCTTGAACCAGGCCGTCAAATTCTTGTACCAATTTTTGGGCAATTTCTTTAAACCGTATAGTGATTTTCTTAATTTGAGAAATTTGGATTTGCACTTTGAGCCCTTTGGAGTTCGAATGAAGACTTCCTTGTCAATCTGAGAATGTAAAAATGCACTTTTTACGTCGAACTGGCGAACCTTTTGAGAGGATTTTAGCGCGTAAACAAGTAGCAGTCGTAGGGTCAATGGTTTTCCAGTAGGAGCGAACGTTTCAAAGTAATCTAATCCCTCGATTTGGCTGCAACCTTGCACACACAGTCGGGCCTTGTACTTAACAGGGTCACCATGGCAGTTTTGCTTTAAGCGGTAGATCCAAGTAGTTTGTAGCGGATTTGCAGGATCGGGTCCGTCGTACTCTTCCCAAACGTCAAAGGATTCAATGGATGACAACTCTGTGTCCCTTGCTTCCATCCACTTAAGGTTTTCATCACACGTAACCGCATCGTCGTAACTTTTGGGTTTGTAGTAGTGAAAGAATCCGTAGCATTGGGGCGGTTTAATCAAGGACCAATCTCTGAGGGTTCTACTTGCTTGAATTGGAGGTGTAGGATTAGTGGGATTGGGTTGCCTGGGCTGCGAAATAGGTTGGAGTACACTCGGGTTATGACCCGAGTTGTCTAACAGCTGAGTTGATTCTTCTGACTCGAGATACTCCACAGATTCGCTGCCATCTGATTCCGAGTCTGTTTCTTTGGGTGGCCGTGATCTGAATTTCGTGAATGCTGGATTAAGCGAGACCTCTGATTGGTTTTCTTCCGGATTTCTATGTTCAGAGTTGCGGATATCGCCATCCACGTCATCGGATGTGATTGCAAGGATTGAATTTTGCGGATTTGGCATTTTCAAAAATTTGACGTGCTTAGTACAAATGATCGAGTCAGATTTAGTTAAAATTTGATACAAATGGAGGAGGGGGTTGAAGCCTACTAGGATTCCTTCCTCTCCCTTTTCGTTGAACTTATGACCTTTATCCCTTCTTGTCAGTAGGTAAACGCATGGGCATCCTATTGGTTTCAGATATGAAACGGGCAAGGATTGTCCGTGCACTTGAAACCATGGCGATTCGGGGTTTTCTTCTCTGGGAATTTGATTGAGCATGAAGGCGCTCGCTTTGATAACCTCATGCCACTGATTAGCTGGTATTTGACCGTCCTTAAGAGTGGTTCTTACTGATTCAGTGATTGTTCTATTTGCTTGCTCCGCCTTTCCATTGTGCTCGGGGTGATAAGGTTCCAATACTACCTGTCGAATATGATTAGCTTTGTAGAAAGTTAAAAGTTTGCAATTCACAAATTCAGAGCCTCCGTCCGAGCATACTTCGGAAGGATAGTATCCGCGTGTTCTATTTTCTTTTTTGATCAAATCAATTATGACATCGGAAGTTTCTTCCTTCAAACCCAGAGGGAATGCTCAGATGTATCCGGTGGCACTGTTGACCAGGGTAAGAATGAATCAATGTCCCCCCTTAGATTGAGGCTTGAGCGGTCCCATGAGATCCAAATGGATTTGTTCAAATACCTTCCTAGCTTTGACTGAGTTCTCGTTAAACAAAGATTTCTTTATTTTACTCTTGACGCAGAAAATGCACTCGAACTTCCTTTTCACATCGGGGGAAATGTGTTTTGTGAACCTCTCCAGTCTGGAAAGTGATGCATGCCCGTAATTCCGATGAATTTCCATTAGCTCGTCTTCCTGGGTAAAAGCCAGATTTGCCAATTGGGACAGAACAAGGTTGCAATCAAAGTGAGGAGTTTCAAGGGAGTAGAGATTGTTCAGAATAGTTCCTCCAAACAATTCTCAACCATCCTTAGATACCTTAAAACCATTACTGCTGGCCTTCAGGGAGCAACCAGCTTGATTGAGTGCGCCGGCGCTTATCAGGTTAATCGTTAAGCCAGGGACATAGAAAACATTCAAGAGCTCAAGCGTGAAATTCCGCCATACTAGTATTGCCGTCCCTTTTCCTTTTATCTCAAGCTCTGCTCCTTTCTTTCCAGTTTTGATGGTTTGATCGTCGCAAGGTGACATTTCCTTGACATATTGGCTGTTGTTAATCATGTGTATTGACGCACCTCTGTCCAGGATAAACTTTGAGTTGGCGTTTCCGTGATTGATCCACAATGAGAGGAGAGCAAGATAGTGGGCTACCGGATTAGCCTTCCCTTGCATCTTGCGAGATTTCCATTTTGCTTGATCTTCTCTCCACCAATCGGGTGCAATTTCAGGATGGAGGTGCCAGCAACTATTGGACAAGTGGTGCTTGTCTGGTTTGGGATTATGATACCCCTCAGTGCATCTTTTCCTTTCGCCCTGTTTCTTGAATTGACTTGATCCCGCCGGTTTAAAGTTGGTTAGAGCTACTTCCGTCCAAGACTGTTGAACATTCTGAGAAGTCTGTGCTTCAGATTCATTATTTAACTGAGTGAGATGATTAAACACGTATTCGACGGTTAGCTCCTTGTCCATGTGCATAATTTGAAGCTTGAAATCTTTCATTGATTCGGGAAATTTAAAGAGCAAATGGTACGCCAGAATGTCATTCGGGAGGATGATGCCGACTTCTGATAATTTCTTGAGGCTCACTTTTGCCTTAGTAATGAAATCCTTGACCTCATCAGGAATAAATCGCAAGTACATAAAGTCGTTAAAGACTCTAGCCCTGTTCAATGCTTGGGAGGAAGCATATTTATTGATGATCGCCTTCCAGAGGAGCTTAGCAGAATTTTTATTGGTTGAAGTGACTATATTGTCGTGAGTAGCTTCCTTGAGTCTAGAAATTATAAGGAGTTTGATCTCGTCATTAATGTTGGCTTCAAGGGTAGATGCATCGTTGTTGATAGGACCGGAGCATCCGCGAACATCGAGGATAGCATCCATCTTGTCCTTCCAAACGCCGTAGTTATCGTTGCTGATTCTGGGGATGGTATCAAGAGCTGACTTTAGCATAGCTTGCCTAAACCCTTCTGACATGGCCGACATTTTCCAGTCTTATCTTGAGGATCAAATTTTGAATTTGAGAGAGATCCGTTTGGCTTTTAACCGTGTTAAAAGAGATGAATTGATTCAACGTAAGACTGAAAACTAAAGAAATGAAAGAACATTAACAAGAGCCCAGATTTGCAAATGACAAGTCCAGAGTGAGAATACAAACATTCAGCAATGAGCAGAGAGTTTGACAAATGAAAACAGGCAGGAGTTGAGTGTTGGAGGACATGGATGGACGAGATCAGATGTACTTTAGAATGAAGAAAGATTGTGAAGGTTAGATAAATCAGATTGAGGATTAGAGGATAAATGGATAAAAGGATATGATATCTCACCGGGCACAGGCAGGGCATGATAACATTAAGGAAATTTGAGCAATGAAGGAAATAAAAGAAACTGAGAAAAAATAAATGAAAGAATAAAGAAGGAGATTGATGAGGGTGTTGATTGGTTGAGTGACAGGATTGAGGTTGTTAAAAGGGTGAGGAGAGTTTCTGGTCAGGAGAGTTGTCGATGAGATTGAGTATGATCCGATCTCCCCTTGACAAATATTTCAAATAGTGAAGTAGAGTCTCTACACCGGTGAAGGGCTATTGTGTGCGCGGTATGAGTGCGCGGTAGAATGAACAAGAGAGGACCCAAAACTTAACAAATGTCCATCAGAGATTGTGGAGATGAGGGTGAGTCTTTCATAGGTTGAGTGATGTGATTAATCACATTGGTTGAACCAATGGCCTGTGGTTTCTTGACTACGAAGAGATTATCTCCAATTAGTCCATTAAGTATGGTCAACCCGTTTCTGGTAAGGGAGAATTTGTCTTGATTTTGAGTTAGGCAACAGCCTTTCTTAGCAAGAAGACCAGGGCTAATGAGATTAACAACAATATCTGGGACAAAGACGCAATCTTCTAAGGTGATGATTGAGTCCCCCCATTCTATTCTTACCGTGCCAATCCCCATGATCTTTAAACTGGCTTCAAGTTTTCCAGTCTTGATCACTTCATGGTCTTCTTGAGTTTTGAGATTGATGAAGTATTTACGGTTGTTGAACACATGAACATTGGCACCCAAATCCAGGATCAAGTTGGGAGTGTTGTCCGCGTTAATCCATAAAGTTAGGAGAGCGTGATAGTTGATGGTTGGTGCTGATTTCTTATTTTTATTTTTCCATTTGTTCTGTTGTTCTACCCACCAACTGGGGGCAATCTGAGGGTGTAAGTGGAAGCAACAGTATTTGGGATGTGGGGCATTGGGATCATGGTAACCCTCTTTGCATTGCATTTTAACCTTCCTGTCTTCTCGGGAGTTTTGAGGTTTGGTAGTTACAAGAGAGAGAGTAGAAGTAGATTTGGAACCTTTTTGTTGGGCCTTTTGTTTGTTTTCATATTGGATCAGATGGTTAAAAACTACGTTGATCGTCATTAATTTCTATACGTGCATGACCTGTTGTTTCAGATTCTCGAGAGAAGGAGGAAATTTAAACAGTACTAGGTAGGCAAGAATATCTTTAGGTAACTCTATTCCTACGTCGTGCATCCTCATCAAAGCCTTCTTGGTTTCCATTACAAAGTCCTCAATAGCGTGGTCACTGAAAGTAATATGGAGGAAATGGTTGAATATTTGGGCACGATTGGCTGTCTCAGATGAAGCAAATCAACGAGTTATATCGGCCCAGAGTAATTTGGAGGAGTTGAAGTTTGTTGAGTTGACCACATTGGCGTGCGTTGTGCTGTCCAATTTTGAGAGGAGAACGGCCCTAATATCTTGATCCTGCTTGATGGACATTTGTCCTATATTCTTCGTGATAGCGTCCTTAATTTCTTTGAGGTCAAAGAGCATCAGCATCTTGTCCCTCCATATCAAATAGTTTTTGTCGTTGAGAAGTGGTATGGCATCGACCGCAGCTTTTAGAGCAACTTGATGGAAATAGTCGGTAGCTCCCGTTGGTTCGGCCATCTTGAGGATTTCGGTTATTCCAGTGGGGTTTTCGGCTTTTAACCGTGATGAGGATTTGAGTTTTTGGCTAGAGGACTAAAACCAACAGACTGAATTTCACATGTCAGAAAACATATTTGAGAGAAAAAAAATATAATCATAAGAAAGGAGAACAAGGAAAATAGAGAGATAGATACCAACAGCTAGACCAGACTTAGCAGGAAAAATATCAGAAGGATGAGAGTGGAGGATGAGGACAAGCTATAGGTACGTATATCTAAGGTAGTATTGTCAGGTTCAATTGAGTGGTGAGTATTCAATGATGATTGTCTTACCAGGCAGAGATTGAGATAAGAGTTGAAATCAATTCAACGAGGTGAGTGGTGATAACCTTCATGAGGAGAATCAGACTAATAGAGAAGAAAATAGGAAAGATAGATAAAGAAGAAATAGGAAAGATAGATAGAAACAAGAGAGGCAGACAAAACCAGGAAAGAAACCAGAAGTGTAAGAATCAGAGTGGAGATCCCCCCGCTGAGCAAGAAAAGACTTCTCCAGGGAGATCTGTTCCAGAAACCCCCGGCATTCCCCGCGCGCCTCGGGTGGGGGAGACGATGATTATGGAGTTCCCTCACTGCGCGGTGTCGCGGGAATCAAAGTGAGAGTGAGAGGGGACTTAGAGATCTCAACACAAATTAGTGTGGATTGGGACTGAAGATGGCTATTTTGTCCACATGGACATAGAGATATGTTTCATCTTTCCAGAAGAGGCACCAATTGCCTTGCTTTGGTTGAATCCTTCTTGGATGAGCCGGCCTCTTAGAGTGTTGTACCACATTTGTGGGGCCTGTTTCATCCTGTATAGGGCTTTATTCAGCGGAAGCCCCTTGCCTACCAAGACCAGTACATTTGAAGGCGCCTGGAAATAGATAGTTTCCTTGAGTGGAGCATTGAGAAATGCAGACTTGACATCTAGTTGGTGGAAGAGATACCTTTTTTGGGTGGCATTCCAGATGATTACTTGTAAAGAAGATTTTTTTGCAGTGGGGGAAAACACATCAGTGTAGTTGATGCCAAATTCTTGGTCAAATCCCTGCACACAGAGAGGTTCCTTGAACTTGATGACCTGATTTCTTTGATCTTGTTTTGCTTGGAACACCCAGATACACTTCAGGGGTTTTGTTGAGTCACTTTGTTCAAATTCCTCCCAGACCTTGTGTGAGAGAAAGTTTAGGAGCTCCTTCTCCATGGCTGAAATCCACTCAAGCCTGTAGGGACTGCGCAGAGCTTCATCCAGGGATCTGGGATCTGACTGCTCTGCATCTTTCAGGTTGATTCAAGGTTCAGGGTTGGTTTTTCCTCAACTTTTGTGTGTCAGGATATTTCTGCTGGTTATTTCACTGTAGTTGGGGGTGTGAAAATTTTCAGAGGCCAGGATGGCATTGTCAACGGCATTGGTGGTATTTTTGGTAGAAGGGATGAAGCTCTTATCTGACAAATTCTGAGGTGGAGAAAAGGGTGAAACAAGGTTTTCAGGAGATTCTCCTTGAACATAGTCTAAGAAATCCTCCAGAAACCCCACATTTTTGCTACAATGCACATGCTTAGTTGCATGTTCTAAGATTTTGTAGGACAAGAAATTGTTGGCATACCCAAGAAGAGTACCTTTAGCTCCGTTGGTTGACAGTTTGAAGATTCTTTTTCCTTTTGGTATGTGCAAGTAGTTCAAGCAGCCAAAAGGCTTCAGGCAGTTTTAGTTGAAAGACCTTCCTTGCCAAACTTCATAGGGAACTTTGCGGCCTTTGGCGATGATAGGAAGGACATTGAGTAGGTCAGTTTCCATTTTGACAGCCTCATCACAGAAGGTAGGAGGTAGTTTACTTTGCACTAGCACACACCAGGCTTAGTCTAGGATAGACCAATTTATTCTTTCATAAAGTCTGTTTTTTCAGGGTTGTAGGCTGGAGCCAGATGGTGTTGAATACCTTGAAGTTTTAAATATGCGCTTAGTTATTAATTCACAAATTCTCCTCTGTTTTCCAACACAAAAGTCACCAGTTTTGTTTTGAGTAATCTTTTGGAGTGGTTGATGTATTCATGAAAGGTGATGGTTTCCTGGTCTTTGGAGCAAAGGAATGAGACAGATTTGACACCAGAGTATTGGTTGATGATAGTGAGGAAGTACTTGCAACCGCCATTGGATTTTACAGAAAAGGGTCCAACAAGATCTAGATGAATTGTCTCAAGACAGCGTGAAACTGGAGTGAAGTGCCCATGGTACGGCGTAGCTGTCATTTTGCAACTTCTGCATATCTGACACTTGGAGGAAGATGGAATCTTGGGAAAGAGAAATTTGAGGGCAGCATTGTGAGGGCAGCCCAGGCAAAGGTTCCAAGGGTCATTTTGTGATTGTTTCAGAAGGACTTTTCCTTTGGGCGCAGTTCTGAACTTGGTACTGCAAAGTTTTACCAAGTGATTGCTGGCTGTGCCTACAAAAAAAAAATTTATCCAGGGAGATTTTGCACCCAGAGTGTCCAACTCAATTGATGAAAGCTGAATTTTTGGTCAGCTTAGAAAGTGAGATTAGGCAGCAACAAGAGCTGGAACTAGGAGCATGTTATTGAGATTGACCGCTTGTCACAGGTGATTCAGAAGTGTGGCCTTACCAATTGCAGAAGCAGAAAATGAAGAGCCCTTGCTTCCTGTGCCTATTCTCATATTGATTGGCCTTGATTCAGTAAGGTATCCAGGAGAATTGAAAATATGGTGAGTTGCTCCCAAATCTAGCACTGGGAGAATTTGTGTTTGAGATCTGATAGTGTTCAGATAGATTTGAGCATTGAAGAAGGCATGAGGAGGAACCTTCTCCGCATCAGCTCCACCCTCAGATTCTTGACTGGCTACATGAAGGTGTGAGTGAGCACAAGAATTTTGAGAGTTGGGTTGCAGTTTGGGGCGGAGAAACCAACAGCAATCTTCAGTGTGGGCAGAAAGTGGATTATGTTTGCCCTTCGAACAGGGATGCTTTGACTTTGGCTTCCTTTGGGATCTGGTCTTGAGCAGGGCGACTGAGAAGGCTCCTTGAGGGTCAGTCTGATCAGATTTTTCTTCCTTACAGGCATCTTCCAGGTGAATGACTTCCCTGAGTTTGTTGAGAACAGCAGTGGGTTTTTTCAGCATTTTCTTGTTAAGGAGAAGGGTATCCACTATGCAATTAAAATCATTTGGCAGTTTGGCTCAAATGGTGTAGCTAAGTATGTATTGGGGTATGTCAAGTTGGACCACTGACAGTTTTTTCATCATTTTCTGGCATTCATAGAAATATTGGGACAGGTCTCCCCTGTATTTTAGTTGGATGATGTTGAGCCAGAGATAACCACAATTGTAAGAAGACTGCAAGGAATATTTTTCATTGATTGCCTCTAGGATTTCACGTGGATTAGCTTCATTTTAGTTATTCACCACAGCGTTGAACACTAAATCACCTAAGTGTTGAATGATGATGTTGCCGGCTTCAAACACCTTTTTCTTCACTTTTGCGTTGGCGGCTTGATCTGGGACATAATCTTGAATGAGCTCTAACAATCCCCTCCTTCTGATGTAGCTTTTTATGCATTTAAACCAGTTTGGAAAGTTGGTCTTGTTAAGGAGTGTTATATTTAGTTTGGGGTTATCCTCCTGATAATTCATGGCAACAAGCCTTTCTTGAGGTGTTTAGAGCCTTTGGGACTGTAAATCTGTTGAAAGAAGGCTTTCAAAGAAAGGTTCAGAGCCTGGAGAGGCAGGAGACTGACGTCTTGAGTACAACAATTGAGAAAAAGATTGTTGGAAACCAGGACCTCTGGATTGATTTCAACAGAAAGAATGTAGAAATGAAATAAACAACAAAAATTGACAACATAAGATTAAGATAAAAGATCAGACCAACAGGAGCAATTCTGAATGGTTTTTGAATCAGCACATGCCAAGTTTCTTCATGGCCTTGATCAAATGCGCGGACATTTAGGAAGTACAGTCTTCAGATGAAAGGAAGTTGTCTTGAAGTCTTCTGAGTTGTGGTGGAGGATCTGTGGATTGTGCTTAATCAGTGCATGGACATGGATTACTCAAGATGCTTTGAATCAATCTTTAACTGCTTGAGACGCTTCCAGACTTGATTGATTCATTGAGGAGTGCTTTGTAGGTGTGAGTGTGAGAGATAACAAAGAGGAAAAGGAAGGGAAGGAGATGTGGAGAATGATGTGGAGAATGATCATGAATATGCTGTTGGATTTGTCAGGGTCACAGTTGGTTGGCTGAGAGGAAGAGAGAACCATGCGTGCGGGTCTGCTGGAGTTGAGCCAGGAATGAAGCGCCTGTACCAGGATGCCAGAATGGCAGGCTTCAGTCTCAAGTGGGAGCTTGAGGACATAGTTTTTACAACAAGAATCACCAGATAACAAAGAAGAAAAGGACTTCCAATTTTGATAACTATGAGTAAGTCAGGGAGACAGGTGAGAACATGAGAGTTGGATAAGAAACAAGATGGGCCTACCAAGCTAATATCTTAAGATTCTAGTGGTACATCTTTGAAGTTGCACAAGAGAAGAGGCATCTAGGAACTGAGCCAGTGCCAATTAATAAATGAAGTGTGTAGTCAAAGTTGAAGCAAGTGCACCAGAGAGGGGCCTGGTTCAGAAGCAGGTCAAGCAGTATGGATAAAAGAAAAGGACAGCAGACAGTGGAGTATGAGAAGAAGGAAAAGAAAAAAGAAAATAAATAATGAGCACGCGTGGGTAATGTTGTGGAAAGAAGATTTAAAGGCAATTTTTAGTCATTTTTTGATCATTCAACACATTTAAGTGTTGAAACTAGTCAATTTTTCTGTGGGTATTGGTAGCGGGTGATTTTCTAATTTTTTAAAAATTGAATCCAAGAATCTAGATATGGTGTAATAACAAAAAGAAAAATTGATTTTGGCAAACCATATGCATGTATTGTATTATGTATATAGGCCCAGGATAAAATAATTCTTTTAATATTGCTAAAAACATGCACTACTCTGGAAAAATGAATTATCATATTAATGTATTTTTTACTAAAATCAGACCTTCTGGCATGATTTTGAACCCCAGGAAGGTGTGTTTTCCAACACAAAAAAGGTGAAAGTTTGGAAAATTAAGGTTTCAAAAAAATTTTCAAGATTTAAAGGAGTTTTTTGGGTGGTATAAAATACATTTTGAGGAATTTTTGGGCCCCTCAAGGCCTGTGAGCATTGACTGAGGCCTGGGGGTGGAGCTACATTTAGGCCTCCACACCTCTTTGGGTTATCCCTTGAGTAGAATGTTTGGAAAAATCCAAATATTTTGTCATGACCATAGTCCTGAAACTCCTTCAACTAAACCAATCCAACCTTCTTTATCAGCTCCACCCTGATATCAAACCCAACTTCACTTAATCCTACCTTCCGCTGGGTAACACTCCTTCATCTATTGCAGTCTCCATCCTCTTCTGCCAGGTTCACCCTCTCCCTTTATGGTATAAGCTCTATGTCCATGTACACCTCACCACTGTGTGATGTGATTCAGTCAACCTTCTCAGGATCTCCCCTTCTCTCCATGGCTTGGTACATCCTCTATCTCTCCTCAACCCAATTGGTATATGAGTTAGTACATATTACACTTGGTATATACATAGTACATAATCTCCACTGCATGTTCATCCCATACTCCCAGGACTCCAGATCAGTACATGTAAAATCTTCCTGGACAGGCCCATCACCTAATTATTCAGCTACAGCCTCCATCCCAATCATTCAACATGTAATCCCATGGGAAATCCAACCTGAAAACCCAGCCACTCATCCCTCAAGGCCTCCCTCTCAGCTCTCACATATACACTTGCCTCTCCTTCCCTCCTGGACTAATTACCCCCAAGGAATCAGTATACTACTCCTTACTGGTTAGTCCCTCTGCCATAAGGTTTCATCTCAGAAAAAGAAATCCTTCACCCAGTCTGCTTAACTCATATCACCTTTCCACTTACTGGTGTTACTCTTATAGGATTCAACAAGCACTTATTCAACAACCTCCTCCTGGACTTCTCCATTCCTTATGTCCATGTTCTCATCACTTGTAATCCTCCTCTCATCTTTTTAATTGCAATGGCAAAAAATCATCCTTCAGTTCTATGAGTAGTAGTGCCTGTGCCTTCAGCCCCTTTGTCAGCTTGCTACTATTGCAGAGCAAGCTGCAAAAGTAACAAAAATAACATAAAAATAATAATAATACAATTAACCTTAGAAGGAGTAGGAAAACCATGAATATTACTAAATAAATGGATTCTCCACCCAAAATTAGGTAGGGTCACTCACTGACCCCACTCTTGAAATCCAACTCCTTATATTTTTAAATAATTAAGGAAAGAAAGACCAAAATACTAAGGCTCCATTATTGAGCTTTTTGGCCATTTAAATATTTCACACACATTGTCACGTATAGGTTTCACACCTAAAATTGAGTCAGAATTGAGGTGTTGTGTATATTTTAGGAGTTACGGATGGAAATGTGTTTTGTCGCAATTCCCGCACGCAGCCCCGGCAGCCAATGCACCCGCGCGCGGCTGAGATACAGCCTTGTCACACCGTCGATGTCGTGTACGCAGCCCCGGGCCTCTGACAAGTATGCAGCCGCAGGACTACGGGTTGACAGAGTGACAGGTGGCCTGAGAGGCTCAGGTACCGTGTAAACAGGCTACAACATACACGGGAACTTTCTAAATATGTAATAAATGTTCCGGTGGATAGTATACTGTCTAAAAATACATAATATTATATAAAAATACATAAATAATCCTTACACGTATTTTTTACTTAATATAATGCAAAGTACCAAGATCCCGAAAATAAGACAATGACAACTTCTAAAAATATATTAAAATACTTTAATATACCTTTATGAGAATTGCTAGACATCAATATCTTTGTGACATACTAAGGAAAATAATGATGTAAAAATATTAAATGAATTCACATGAATTATATTTTTAAGTAATTATCTTAATAAATCAACTGGAACTCGAAAATAAAGAGTAAAATCAATATTATGACTTTTACTCCAGTTATATAATACATAATGAGAACTTACCTGACATCAAGATATCCGTAGAGATATCTATTAATGTAATTATTAAATTAATGGGAACATTTACTAAGGATAATCAATTAAATAATACATAAATAGGACAGATTAGTGTTATTCACACGTCCTAATGTCTATTATAAGGTAGAATAATTCCCATACCCTGAGGAATTAGATGCTACCCGTGCTATAGCACCAAGAACACATGACAGGATACCTCTTGTTACCCTGCTAGCCTTAGTGTCCGTCCCTTTGAGCCCCTGTACCCCTCAGAAGGACAATGTTGGAACTCCAAAAGCTATAAGTAAAGAGCTCTTTTGAGGATATTGATGGGCAGAGACCCATTAATATTCATATCCAGACGCCGTTCCAAGGTAATCAAGTTCTTATAAGAGATAAGTAAGTGATTTATGGAAATGTCTGATCAGTACTATCCGTCCTCAAACCTCTTTTTATCAATTAAAACTGCTGAACAACTTTATAACCCCAGTATACAGGTTTAACCCATCAGTACACGTCTCAAACAGATACCCAAAGGATTTTATAACATAACAGTGAGTCTTATTATCCTTTCTCTGTCGTGGTAGCTTGGCTACAAGTCCCTACCACTCCATTGTGTATTTTACATACATATTATCTTTGGGTAAAATATTCTTTAAACTTAAGAGACCAAAGTAACCAGGACTATGTGTTTTCATACTGAAATCCCTGAAGCGAGGTGTTAAAGATCCCCAATATAATTGTGGAACCTCTATAAAAATATTTAATAATCAATTTATTCATATTTATTTAAAACAATAAACAATAACCAAACCACTCAACCTTGCAATAAGCTTAATCCAAATATTCTACGGATTTTTGCTGCATTTATTAAATAATATATTTATTATTTACTCTGTCACCTCTGGTAGCTAAAGGATAGCAAGGGTCTTGGCATCCAGGAGGCTGACAATTCGGGGTCTGGCTGGGAAATATTCCATTTTATTATATTTAATACCTTGAACCAGACATTTTCACAAAAAATAAAATCAAAGATAAATTTATCTGACTTTATAACCGTGATTTATTATTCAATTCTTTTGCAGTGGATTCAAAAAACAATGCAGAATTAATAATCTATTATTTAAATCTTTTAAAGATAAGAAAAGAAGAATATATTAAAAATTATAAAACTACTGGTTGGAAAGCTTTAACTCAAGCTGAGCAACTTAATATCTCTTCTGCACGTAAACACTTAGATAAACTCCTTGAACAAGAAGATCTTGAAAGGCGTATCAACTTTCAGGATCTATTAAGAAAACATAAAGCTTGGAAAAAATACTGTATAAATTACTTTTTGAAATATAAAAGTAAGTACACAACTTGCATTACCATATTATTTTTTTATAATATTAATATATTTTATTAAACCAATAAAATACACTTTTTTATCAGTGAACCCTCCTGTACCAGAAACCACCGCCACTGAAATTGATCTATTGGATCAGGAAGTCCCAGACATCTCTGGACGCCCTGAAAATATTGATTGGGCAGGTGAAGACCTCAGTGGAACCCACCAAGACCCCGTAGGAGTACCTACTAAGGATCAATTTAACCCCAATAAAGTCTTGGTACCTTTGAACATCAATTTAAGTGATTTTTGAAATAAACCTTATTTTTACGGATTTTTTTTGTAAAATACTTATAAACATATTATTCTGAAAATTAATAGACTTAACACAAGAGCCTCAGGAAGAATTCCCTACTATGGATCTTTTCCAACAGCTCTCAGTAACCGTGAGACCACCAGTAAGGACAACCATGAAGGGACTAGAACCCGTGAATCAAACTTTGATGGACAAGGAGCAGCACCAATCAATTCTGCCCTCTCCCAACCTAGAGCCGGAGAAAGTAGCAGAATCAAGCCACCCTCCTTTACAAAAAGATTCCCCCCAGCCACCGCAGCAGAATCTGGCCAAGGAGGCCACGATCAAAGACTGAGTCAAAGAGCACGTGAAATATTGGGAAGAATTCAAAGAAGCCCAAGCCAAGGAGGACATGGTATCTATGAAAAAGATAATCTCCCGGGCAAAAGCCACCCAGATAGCTCTTCAGAAAATGGTTCCAAGGAAAGAGGTAGAATCCTACGTAGAAAAGTGGAATCCTTGGGATCAATTAGCCCAACTGAAAGGCAAAGGATCAGGAAAGAAGAGATCCTCTGCCCATCCCAAGCCAAAGGGAAAGAAAGACTGGGACCAGATAATATCCCTAGCTCAAAAGTGGAAAAAGGTTTACAAAAATTAGCCTCTAATTCTGAGCCCAAACAAACCTCTGATGTAATTACTTCTTTTTCTAATGATATGCATCATAATTTCAAAGTTTTTTGTGAAGATTTGGACGGGGTTTACACCCACATGGATAAATTAACCTCAGTAGTAGCCAAATTGATTAATAACCAAACAAAGACGGTAGGAATGGAAGAAATTAAAGAACAGACAGAACAGTTATTGGAGACAATTAATCAAGGTAGGATCAAAAAGACTCAAACAATTGAGAATATGTTATCAGGAATCAAAGAAGATTTTATTATGTCTTTCCACCCCTTAAAAGAAGAATTGGCAACCACCACTAACAGTTCTATTCTATCCCTTAGTGAAAAATTGGATGTGCTCAATAAAAAAGTGGACCTGAAACTTAATCTGATCAAAAATGATCTTAGAGACTTAAAAGTCTGTCTGACCAACCCCTTGGGGAGTACTACAGAGGAACCAAAGCCTCCCAGACAAACCACTACTCCTTATGCACCACCCTTATTAGGAATGCATAGGAGTGACACCTTTAGGCCTAGTCCTACTCCTGAGATGGAGCAAGCTCTCAAACTGTTACCCCCTATATCTGAATGTCCCAAGTTCTCAGGAGAAGGAGAGTACAATCATATAAATTTTATTAAATTTATTGACTACACCATTAACTCCTATGACCTACCAGAAGCTATAGCTCTAGTCAGGCTACCCAGACTATTTGAAGGAGTATCATTGGACTGGTTTATCAGTAAGATAAAAGAAGTAGGATCCATACCATGGAATTCTTGGAAACTTCTGATCAAAGAGCAATTTGGTTCTAGAATGTGGAAAAGGAAAATGATGAAAAACTTCGAAAATTCCTCATTTGACCCCTCCAAGGACAAACCTCACAAATGGTGCTTGGAACAAAAGAAAAGGTTGGATTGCTTCTATCCGGATTCTGATGAAGAGGAAGTAAATGAAAGACTCCTCAACCTGTGTCCTGGCAATCTTAACCATAGTGTAAGATGTAGGATGAGTATGGATGCGGACTTGCCCACTCTAATCAATGTGCTAGAAGAAGTAATAGACATGAATGGGTTGGACAAGAAAGCCCCTTCCAGACCCAAAGAGAACTATAACATCAACAAAACCAGAGAACAACCTCCTCTGATAAATGCCTCTGAAAATAAGAAACCTAATGAGAATATGGAGAAAGAGAGGATGCAGGCAACTTGTTGGAATTGTAACAAGACTGGGCATATGAGACAAGACTTTCCATTACCAAAAAGGAAGATAGCAGTCTTGGAAGGAGAACAGGAGGTTGAAGAGAATCAGAACTATGAAGACATAGCTGATACTGAAGGATCTCTTTCTGAATGTGAATTGATCTTGACCAACCCTATTAACGTTATAGAAGGAGATATAGGTACTTCTGCAGAGATCAATAACATCCATGGGGATTCTAGCCTGCCCCAACAATGGGATCCTACTATAGTTCCTAGACATATTATGGATGTCAAACCATTAACAGTTAGACCCATGAGTGGGAAGAGTTATACCACTGGTCAAACGTGCTATGCAACTGGGTTGTATAAAAACATACCTATAAGGTTATTACTGCATAGTGGAGTCTTTTGCTCATGTTTCTGTGCTGAATTCTTAAACAAATGGGACCCCTATTGGAGAGAACACCTTTTACCCGTCCCAAAATCCAATTTCAGTTCTTGCAACTTTACTTTGAATGCTATTGGAGTATGGAATGCTCCTATAATACTACCTCACACTAAAGGATCTTTGAGAATACAAGTTGAATTTGTAGTATTGCTCAACGGACTATTTGACTACCTGATACTGGGGAATGACTCCTTATGTCTATATGGTATAGACGTGTTCCAGAGTAGAGGAAGATACTTTACAGTAGGAGGTAATTGGGATAAGAAGTTTAAGATATGCACCATTCAGTCTAACTTCCCCTCCCCTACTTATCAGAAGAATTTAGAAGACTTTGGCCAAGAATATTTCTCTCAAGCAGCTTTGAATATGAAACTTTCTGAGGAACAGAAGAAAGATATATTAAAAGTCTGCTTTGAGAACCAGAATGCTTTTTGTACTAAAGATCATCCTACTGGTGATATTAAAGGACATGATATGGTATTGAAATTGACCATTAAGCCTCCTTATCCTCCTAACTTAAGAAGGCCAGCCTATCTGTCTAGTCCTAAATCTAGAAAAGCTCATGAGGAACATATCCAAGAACTGATAGACTTACAAGTATTAAGGAAAGTAGGGCATAATGAACATGTAGATGTGACCACACCTGTAATCATAGCTTGGCATAATGACAAGTCAAGAATGGTAGGAGACTTCAGAATGCTCAACAATAACACTCAAGCAGATTATTATCCTATACCCTGGATTGATCATGCTCTTCAAAACTTGTCCGAGGCTAAGTACATCACTACTATGGATATGCTTAAAGGCTTTCACCAGATACCAATAAGCCCTGAAAGCAGGAAGTTTATGAGAATAATCTGTCATTTGGGAATATATGAATATCTTAGGATGCCTTTTGGTATAAAGAATGCTCCATCACACTTCCAGAGAACAATAAATAAAGTTCTAGGTACTTACATCAGACAAGGATGGATGATGGTATACATAGATGATGTTATCATATACTCTGATGACTGGGATACTCATATTAACCAAGTAAGATTAGTACTCCAGACAATCTCCAGAGCAGGACTAAAGGTTTCTATGAAGAAATGCAACTTTGGCTATGGAGAATTGAAAGCCTTAGGTCATATAGTCTCTGGCCTAACTCTAGCTGCTGATCAAAATAAGATAGCTGCTGTCATGAATAGACCTATGCCTCAAAGCAAGACAGAATTATTGTCTTTCATCAGTTTCTGCAGTTATTACAGACAATACATACCAAAGTTTGCTATCCTAACTAAAAGTCTGTATGAAGTATGCAACAACAACACACTATTTGGAATGACTCATGATAGACTAAATAACTATGAGTAATTAAAAATAGCTATGACCTCTACTCCTCTACTGGTCCAACCAGATTTCTCTAAGCCCTTCAAACTATACATTGACTCTTGCATGGAAGGGCTAGGATCTGCTTTACATCAGGAAAGGATAGAAGAAGACAAACCAGTAGAAAAACCTGTACTCTTCATATCTAGACAGTTCAAAGATACTGAGAAGAGATATGGGGCCAGTCAGTTTGAATGTTTGGCACTAGTATGGGCTTTAGAGAAGCTAATCTATTACTTAGAAGGCACCACTTTTCAAGTAATCACGGACTGCAATGCTGTAAGAACTCTTATGAACATGAAAACCCCCAGCAGACATATTCTCAGGTGGAAAATTGCTATACAAAAATATAGAGGACAGATGACTATAGTGCATAAAGCTGGAGCTAAACATCAGAAGCTGATAGTCTAAGTAGGAATGCTTTGCCTAATGACTCTAACAATCCAGCATATGACCCTGAAGATCAAGATATCTTTCCTATCTTGAACATCAATCTTTTTGCATTGAGTGCTCCAATAATGGGGATCCACTTATGTGAATTAGACACTGCTTTCTTCAACCTAGTAAGAGATAGCTACTCTCCTGAAATAAAGCTGCTGGTTACTATTATGGAATGTGAATCCCCAGAAGAAGCTTTGATTAATAGCCGCCTGCTTCACTACTTAAACCCTATAAAGCAGGAAGGTTACCTTTTGGGATGGTCTCCTTTACTATAGACACCAACATTCCAGCATATTAGTACTAAGCAACAAAGAGCATATACAACATATACTCCAGGAATGCCATGACAACTGTTCATCAGGACATTTATCCACAGAAAGAACCTTAGAGAAAGTGAAACAAACTGCCTGGTGGATAGAATGGAAAGAATTCACTACAGAATATGTTAATAGCTGTGAAACCTGCCAGAAATCTAATAAAACTACTGGAAAAAGTTTTGGACTCTTACAGAAGATATTTGAACCTACAACCAGGTGGGAAATTATCAATATGAATATTGTCACCGGCCTCCCCCCTGGAGGTACTCATTCTTATAACTCTCTCCTAGTTATATTTGACAGATATTCAAAAAAGGCAAAATTCTTACCTAACCACAAGGAAGATAGTGCTATGGATGTAGCCTTACTTTTCTGGAATATGATTATAGCTGATGTGGGTATACCCAAGATTATAATCAGTGACAGAGACCCCAAATTCACATCTGAATTTTGGAGGAATCTACATGATATACTGGGTACTACTCTAGCATTTTCTACAGCATACCATCCCCAAACTGATGGATTAGCTGAAAGTATGATACAGACCCTAGAAGATATGCTAAGGAGGTTCTGTAGCTTTGGTCTAGAATAAAAAACTCAGATGGTTATTGCCATGATTGGGTAAGCCTACTCCCAGCCCTGTAAAAGGCTTATAACAGCAGTAAACATTCTACTACCAAAGAAGCTCCTTACATACTAGAAAGGGGATGGATTCCAAAACTCCCTAGGAATAACGTGAACTATAACTTAGCCACTATTCATACAACATCTCTTGACTTTAAGAAGATGATAGATGTGGAAAATAATCATGCTCAGAAATGTGTGGAAGAAGCTTTTGAATACAACAAACAAAGATGGGAAAAATCCCATAAAGAACCTGACTTTAAGATAGGAGACCAGATCTTGATATCTACAACTAATTTCAACCTGGCAGGCAACAGAAAACTGAAATCAGCCTTTGTTGGACCATTTTTTATCAAGAAGATGCATGGAAAAAATGCTGTGGAAGTAATCTTGAGTGAAGAATTATCAAGAAAACATCCAGTATTTCCTGTTAGCCTAGTCAAACACTTTAAACCAAGAGAAGGCAGAAACCTCCCTCCAGCAATAATCCCAATAGAACCTGACCCTGTAAAAGAAAAAGGGAAAGTCAGCAGGATATTGAGAGATAAGAAATAGAGGGTACAAGGAAAAGATATCAGACTATACTTAGTAATATACAAATGAGAATCTGCAGACAAAGATGAATGGTTACCAGAAAATAATATATCTGATGGACCAATACATCTCAGAAACTACAGAGCCAGCAAAAGGAACTGAAGCACATATGCAGTTAATTTTTTTTTTCTCCCAACTTCCTCCAGATTTTTTTCAGATATGGCCATATCTTGGAGTGGGGGAATGTCAGCTTGCTACTATTGCAGAGCAAGCTGCAAAAGTAACAAAAATAACATAAAAATAATAATAATACAATTAACCTTAGAAGGAGTAGGAAAACCATGAATATTACTAAAGAAATGGATTCTCCACCCAAAATTAGGTAGGGTCACTCACTGACCCCACTCTTGAAATCCAACTCCTTATATTTTTAAATAATTAAGGAAAGAAAGACCAGAATACTACAGCTCCATTATTGAGCTTTTTGGCCATTTAAATATTTCACACACATTGTCACGTATAGGTTTCACACCTAAAATTGAGTCAGAATTGAGGTGTTGTGTATATTTTAGGAGTTACGGACGGAAATGTGTTTTGTCACAATTCCCGCACGCAGCCCCGGCAGCCAATGCACCCGCACGCGGCTGAGATACAGCCTTGTCACACCGTCGAGGTTGTGTACGCAGCCCCGGGCCTCTGACAAGTATGCAGCCGCGGGACTACAGGATGACAGAGTGACAGGCGGCCTGAGAGGCTCAGGTACCGCGTAAACAGGCTAAAACATACACCAGAACTTTCTACATATGTAATAAATGTTCCTGTGGATAGTAGACTGTCTAAAAATACATAATATTATATAAAAATACATAAATAATCCTTACACATATTTTTTACTTAATATAATGCAAAGTACCAAGAATATCAAAAATAAGACAATGAAAACTTCTAAAAATATATTAAAATACTTTGATATACTTTTATGAGAATAGCTAGACATAAATATCTTTGTGAAATACTAAGGAAAATAATGATGTAAAAATATCAAATGAATTCACATGACCTATATTTTTAAGTAATTATCTTAATAAATCAACTGGAACTCGAAAATAAAGAGTAAAATCAATATTATGACTTTTACTCCAGTTATATAATACATAATGAGAACTTACCTGAAATCAAGATATCCGTAGAAATTTCTATTAATAAAATTATTAAATTACTGGGAACATTTACTAAGGATAATTAATTAAATCATACATAAATAGGACAGATTAGTTTTATTCACACGTCCTAATGTCTATTATAAGGTAGAATAATTCCCAGACCCTCAGGAATTAGATGCTACCCGTGCTATAGCACCAAGAAAACATGACAGGATAACTCTGGTTACCCTGCTAGCCTTAGTGTCCGTCCCTTTGAGCACGTAAAACCCTCAGAAGGACAATGTTGGGACTCCAAAAGCTATAAATAAAGAGCTCTTTTGAGGATATTGATGGGCAGAGACCCAGTAATATTCATATCCAGACGCCGTTCCAAGGTAATCAAGTACTTATAAGATATAAGTAAGTGATTTATGGAAATGTCTGATCAGTAATATCCGTCCTCAAACCTCTTTTTATCAATTAAAACTGCTGAACAACCTTATAACCCCAGTATACAGGTTTAACCCATCAGTACACGTCTCAAACAGATACCCAAAGGATTTAATAACATACCAGTGAGTCTTATTATCCTTTCTCTGTCGTGGTAGCTTGGCTACAAGGCCCTACCACTCTGCCGTGTATTTTATATACATATTATCTTTGGGTAAAATATTCTTTAAACTAAAGAGCCCAAAGTAACCAGGACTACGTGTTTTCATACTGAAATCCCTGAAGAGAGGTGTTAAAGATCCCCAATATAATTGTGGCTCCTCTATAAATATTTAATAATCAATTTATTCATATTGATTTAAAAAAATAAACAATAACCAAACCACTTAACCTTTCAATAAGCTTAATCCAAATATTCTACGGATTTTTTCTGCATTTATCAAATAATATATTTATTAGGGCGTATCAAAGTTAGAAAACCCCCCATTAGAAACCCGCCATTTTTTTTGAAGAAACCCGCCATTTTCAATGACGGGTTTCCGAAATACACATACCCCCTAACTGGTGTATTTCAAAATGGTGTGTTTCATGAAAATGGCGGATTTCAATCATCAAAAACGCCATTAAACCCGCCATTTATGCATCATCATCCATCCACCATCCATCACATCAAAAACACCCATCCACATCAGCAAATCCATACCGGTCCCATCTCCATTGCATCACACACATCTCTATTGTTTTTCACATACCTTCACATACCCATCTTCACACAAATCCCATCATCATCTCATCACCCCACATCACTCACCACCTTTCTCAACATGTCCAATCAAACATCCCGCCAGCAAGTTGAAAACGCAAAAAAGCTGACTGAACTTTTGCTACTGTTTGACTCACATTCAGACTCTGATTCAGACTCCGATTTGGAATCAACTTGGTTAGCTTTGAATTCTCTGTTGGCAAAGCAATACATGGTTCCAAGAATACACACTCTCCATAACCCTATGTATGAAAGGCCAAAGCTTCATCTCATCCCTGACTTAAGCTTCCAGCAACTGTTCCAAACTTTGTTGCCTTCTTTCATGAAACTTTTGGCAATGATTGAAGACCACCACATCTTCCAGAACAATTCTTGCAATCCTCAACGCAATCCAGCCATCCAAATTGCTGTTGCTCTTTGTAGATTGGGGTCAAATGGAAATGGAGCAGCAATCCATCAATTGGAAAATCTATTCTCAGTCAGTTACGGAAGCATTGACTTATACACCAAAAGAGTCATGATTGCTATCCTATCTTTCCGTCGCTTGGTCCTTTCATGGCCAACCAAAGAATAACGCAAGGAGATATCTCAAGTAATGGAGACAGAAGGCTTTCCTGGTTGCATTGGTTTTGTTGATGGAACCACCATCCCCTTGAGTCAAAAACCCAACCTAGATGGCAACCACTATTTTGATCATAAAAAAAGGCAATTGATTCATTTCTTTTCCAATTGCTATGATAAAACTTTGGATCACACACTGACCAAATATGTTCCATCTCTTTGTTTAGATACTCCGTGGCACTACAACTTGTTTGCAATAACAAAAAGAAGTTCATCTTCCTCCATGCTGGCCTTCCAGGTTCTTGTCATGATTCATATGTTTTCAATTGGATGCGGATTGCCCAACAACCAGAGATCTACTTTGACCAAGATCAATACCTCCTGGCCAATTTGGCTTATGCTAGTGGGAAATATGTAGTTCCAGCATACCGGAATGTTTTGTCCAATGATCAAGGAAAAACCGATTTTAACTATCATCTTGCCCAATCACAAGTTTGGATTGAGCATGCCATAGGAATTCTGAAAGGAAGATGGGCCAGCTTACGGGAGATGCGAAACCAGCTCCAATGTTTCAAAGATATGAGGTTCCTCATCAACTGGATTATCACTTGTGTAATCCTTCACAACCTTTTGGCCAACATCAAAGATGAATGGGACAAAATATTCAAAGATGATATTCCTGATCCGCCTCAAGTCAGCCCTGTCTCATCTGGTCCCTCATCTTCTTCTATGAGAGAGGGGATTCTTCCTCTCACCCTTGCTCGCTTTGATGAGTAATTTTTGATTTTGAAATTGGTAAAAATTCCCTTCACCGTATTTTTTTGGTTTTGGTTGTTCACCCAAGATTCATAGGCTGAGTTTTTTTTTTTTTATTTTTTTTTAGTGGACTTGAATCCAAAAACACCTCCACCTCAAACCCTGCCACTCACCAAATGCCACCCCCCTCCCCCTCACCACTCAAGCCCTTCAACCTCACCCCACTCACTCACCGTTCAAACCCTGCCTCCTCCTCACCAAACCACCTCACTCATCACCACCACCTTCAAAACCTCACCAAAACACCACCACCTTCACTCTTTACCAACCTCACCAACATCCACATGACCAACAACATACCTACCTCCCACCCAACCTCCATCAACCATCAAAGGTGAGTCCCCTCCCCTCATTGAATCACCTTTCTCTTTTTTCACCTGGCTGATCTCCTACCATAACCCTCTCTTTGAACCCCCCCAGGTCCAGCCAGCCCAGTCCCCCTCCCCCTCCTCATCCTCTGGTCCATCCTCTGCCCTTGGTGAGTCCCCCCTCCCCTTCATCTTCTTCCTGCCATAGATCGCGAATCGATTGAGCAATCAATTGCCAATTGATTTCCCAATTGATTTGCAATTGATTGAGCAATTGATTGCCAATCAATTGCCCAATCAAGCAATTGATTCGCAATCAATTGGCCAATCGATGCAGAGTTTTTTTAGGGTACAGGAACTGACTTTCCCTTTGTTTTTTCTTTTTTTTGTTTCTTTTTTTTTAGGTTTTCTAGCTTTGCCAGAACACATTCTCTCAAGTCTTACGCCAACTGAGCTACGTCCTGGGACAGTCTGGTTTGCCTAGTATGATGCCAGCCGCGGCTCCTCATCATTACCACTCCTCCCCAGCTAATTCTATTCTTTTGATATTGATTCCTTCACTGCCTACCAAACTCAAAATGTTATACATCAATTCAAATTTCACCTTGATCCTCACCTTGGGTGCGGCAAGTGCCTGGGAGGGAGAAAGATGGAAGGAGATGGTATGAAAAACATAAAGAGAGGTGGCAAGCAGAGGAATCTTTGATTTTCATCTCTTTTTTATTTTTTTAATCCCGCTTTTGTCGCCAATAATGAGAACGTTGCTGACATTTTTATTTTTTTTTATTTGTTTGACCGGTCTTTTCGTTTTTCCAACCCCTTTTTTGATATTGATTCCTTCACTGCCTACCAAACTCAAAATGTTATACATCCATTCAAATTTCACCTTGATCCTCACCTTGGGTGCAGCAAGTGCCTGGGAGGGAGAAAGATGGAAGGAGATGGTATGAAAAACATAAAGAGAGGTGGCAAGCAGAGGAATTGTAGAAAAAGGAGGGCTCAAATGAGGGATTCGGAAATTTCTTTGGAAGTGACTGACGACTTGATCAAGGAAAATTTTGCCTGGTCTAGACAAAAGCTATGCCCTTTGGATCTGTACCCTGCTATCACGGCTGAAAAGAAAAACAACCCTTGAAAACCCACCCAGGAAGAATTTAAGCAAGCAAAACAGACAATTGGGGCTTTCCACTTCTTCCACCATGGAAAAGTTATTGTTCTCGACCAATCTGATCACCATGCTCTGGTTGCCGTCATTGAATTTGTGCCTTTGGATTGACCATCTGAGCAAGATAAGAAAGATATCAACTTTGTGACAACATTCCTTCACTGTTCAAAAAAATTTGTCAACCCGGTTGGTCCCTCAAGATCTTGGGGTGGAAAAATGTGGGCAATTGGTTGGCAAAAATCAATGAACCCTTTGGAGTTATTCGGACGTTATGTGAAGAAATCATCCATTAGATCTTCTCCTCAAGAGTACGCTGTCCTCAACCTGAAGGCCAACAAAGTATCCCGAATTTTAGGACAAATGTTTTGTAATTTGGCCAAACTTGCCTTTGAATCAAACCATGATACCATGAAGGACAGCAACATCCCCTCTTTCTCTTTGTTGGAATTTGGTTCCAAGCCTACACCTTTTGATTGCTCCCCACACCTCACTTTCACCTTGGATTCTTTTTACAATTCTCCTCATATTGACAAAGGCAACATTTCTTGCTATTCCTTTTTACTTGTGGTCCCAACCAAAAAATTGAATGGTTGACTTATTGAAGATATGCATGAATATCAAGTTTTGGACGGTCAATTTTTTTTTCCTGACCTTGGCTTTGGAATTGATTTCAAGCAAAAAGGTATAGTCAAAATGGTTTGGGCGGCTAACAAGTACAAGCACTGTACCTTTCCAGCTGTGGACACAGCAACCCATACCAGAATGGCCATGTCACTCCAAATTAATAAAAAAACTCAGAGCACTTGTAGGGACATGAAAAAGGGCCAAATTTACTCTAGAGAAAAAAATATCAATAAAAACAAAAAAGATCTGTATATTGGTGGGGTTAAGAATGCTCTCAAACGTTGTTGTAGTAAAAAATAATTTGTTTTTCTTTCATCCATGCAAATATATTTACAAGCCCAGCATTTGATTAATCTGATGTATTTCTTCTACCAATCTACCACTGCCAATGCAAGCCAAAGCTACTGATACCTTATCCTTTTTTTTGTTTGCCCGTTGTTCCCTCTCCTTTTCCAGTTGCACTTGCTGCCAATCCTTCTCCTTTTCCTCTTTTTGAAACTCTAGCTCAGCTTGTTTCAACCTCCACTCAGCATCCAATTTTTGTTGATTAGCCAAAGTCTCGGCTTGCTGCTTTTGACCATCCATGGCCAGTTGACGATCCCACTTTTGCTTTTCAAACTGAAGTTTATCTGGTTCAATTTGTGATTTCACTGTTTTTTGGAGGGGAATGGCAATGAGCATGATTTTGAAAGCAAGGATATTGAATCAATCAACTTACATGAATCTTGCTTCTCCATGATTTCTTCAAAGCCCGAAAAACTGGAAGTGTTTCTCCTCTTTTGATGACTTTTGGGGTTGAAATTGATGGAATTGGAGGCCTTTTGCTTACCCTTGGCAGAGGAGGTTTGAGTCTGAAAGTCCTCACTAGTATTTGAAGGCGATGTGGGAGGCCCCATTGGCTTGAGTTTTCGGCCAATAAAAAATGGATGAGCCTGTTTTTTTACAATGTAAATCAGTCAGGAGCAACCAGACAGAATCAAAAACAATTTAGTTCCTTACTTGAGCAGATTTTGATGGCAATGGTGATCCAGGAATAACATCCTCCTCATTGGGCAAGTTCTCCAGTTGTTCTGCCCCAGGAAGAGAGCAATCAAAAGAAGGAAGTGAGGGGTCCAAGTTTGGGATTGAATGATCAATCAATACAAAAGTAGAAGTGATTGGAGCCAATTGTGTTTGAATATCCTCCTCGTCATCAGATGGGGGCCACTCCAAGGCCAAGTTTTCATCAAGGTCCCCGTTGGTAGGCTGAGAATCCCCAGCCAAGTCCTTGGCATCAACGGAATTGGATTGTTGGGCATCAAAAGCAGCTAGGGGGGTGATGTTGGCCTTCTTTCCGAAGATTTCATCCATTTGAATATAAAAAGGACAAATGGAGTCCAACTTATCAACCACCGAGTTGATTCCTTTGGCTTTGTCCAAGTCGGTGATACCAAAGCCAGTGGAGATAGACATAGAGTGGGCCTTTTTTTACTTGGCTCAATAGTTTTTGAACCGCTCCCTCATATGTTTGGATGACAGATCCAGCCTACCATTTGTTTTTTTCTTGAGTTCATTGGCCATCAGGAGATAACCATTGACCTTAGAGGATTGAGGTTGGCCAACACGTGTTTCGTTGTCAGATCCAAAGCAGGCATTGTAGTTGGAGGGAATTTTCAGCCAGTTTACCAGGATGATGTGATCAGCTCTCTTGAGCTGACTTGAGCCCTTGGAAGCTGATGGGGGAGGATTGTTTGTTGTGGAGTTCCTTGGCAATGTTCACTTGGGTGTGTTGGACTTGTGGGGGGAGGTTTGCTGAGGGGCCATTTGAAAGAGTAAGGGCTACGCAAGTGATGAGAGCGATAAAGTGATGAGAGTGGTGAAGTTTTGAGAGCGATAAAGTGGATGAGAGTGATCAAGTGATGAGAGCGGTTAAGTGATGAGAGTGGTGAAGTTTTGAGAGCGATGAAGTGGATGAGAGTGATCAAGTGATGAGAGTGATGAAGTTTTGAGAGCGATGAAGTGGATGAGAGTGATCAAGTGATGAGAGCAATAAAGTGATGAGAGTGGTCAATCAATTTTATGATGAGGGTGGGGGTAAAAAATTTTCCAATGAGGTCATAGGTAGAAGGAGGTGGGAAGACAGGGGTTTATGATGCAGACAGGTGGTGGAAGCATTTAAATACTTTATTTGAAAAAACCCACTTATTTCAGGTTAACTTTGACACGTCTGATCTGAAATAAGTGGGTTTTTTTGATTTTTAATGGTGGGTTTGAAATGGCGGATTTGGGTTGAAACCCGCCATTAAAAAATTGCGGGTTTGGTTAACTTTGATACCCCCTATTATTTACTCTATCATCTCTGGTAGCTAAAGGATAGCAAGGGTCTTGGCATCCAGGAGGCTGGCACCCTTGAACACCAGGGACAGTTGTGGCATATGAACACCAATTAAGTTGAAATAATTTGTAAAATGGCAATGAGTATCATTTTGTTTGCAAATAATTCAAATCTTAGATCATACTTTTCAAATGATTCCATGCAGTATGACTAGAAAAAACAGAAAAATTATAGAATTCATTTTATTTACAAAAAATGGAATATTCCCAGTGGAATATAAGTACCTTTCTACCAAAAATATAAAAGAACTAGTATATGCACCCTAATTTGGGGAGGAATGGCATTTCCTGGTGCAGTATTGACTTTTCCCAGTGTCAATGCAAGAGTTGCATATACAAAGAAATTGGTAAATGAATAAAAACCCAAGGCCCCCAATGATGGGGAGGTTTGGGAAGTTTTTCAATCTTTTTATAGAAGTAGATATAAAAATATCAAATACACCAATTTTATGTGGAAAACTCAAATCCTTTAAAATAATTCAAAAAAATATCATAAAGCAAAAAATTAATAATAATAACAATATTAAAAACAGATTTATTGGAGAAAATTCAAAATTTCTGATGGGACGTAAATATCCTTATATAAAAAAAATTCATCAATTTAAAAAAATCAAAAATATTGAATATAAAATGTTTTTTTCTTTGGTTGCAAATTTTTATTCAAAGTTTGATGGAAATACCTTCATACCAAAAATAAAAATACACAGCAAAATGCTACCTACCTATTAACCAATTGGATTCAAATATGTTGAAAATATTTTGTAAATCATTCATGGATTAAAATAGTAATAATAATAATAAAATCAAAGAAATTATTTCTTTGAATAAGAATTAATTTTTCTGATGGAATTTTGGTACTTTTTTTACCAAACATTGAAAAACATATAGAAATTTTGCATGAACCTGTTTGATGAGGAAAATCAAAATACCATGAAAAATTACAGAAGAGCCTTCATCAATTCCAAGGAAAATAAAAGAAATCCAAAATTTATTTCTTTTGATGAAAAAAAAATAAACCTTCCTTATTTTTCTCATTCTTTCTCCTCTGGTAATTTTTCAAAATATTTAAATTCCTCTCTAAAACAGATCTTTTTGCAGCAGTTTTTAATTATTTTTTATTTTTTTTTTCAAGAATGCATATAAATTCTATCAGAAATGTTCAATTGTATTCAAAGTAAAGAGTTTTTGTATTCTTGTGCTCAATATTGAGGGATTTTTTGCCAAAGAATTTGACAATATTTCAATTATTCCCATCAAATGGGAATTTTTGAATTTGTGAAATTTTATTATTTTTTTAACAATATTATTTAAGGGTGATGATAAATTCACAGTCCAAATGAGGCGTTTACAAAAATCATTTGGGCTGTGTGGCATGCTACACAGCCCAAATGTAGTCATTTAGCCACCATACAACTTGAGTGTAGTCATGTGGCCCCCACGTGATGGCCTGGGTTTTGTGGCACAACACCTGGCTACATTTGAGCCATGTGGGAATGTACACAACTAAAATTTAGTTTTGTTCCATTCCACACAACTTCAATTGTTGTGGGCCAAAAAAAATCAAAACAAATCAAAAAAATAAAAAGCTAAAATACACTCAATAAAAATACAAAAAAAAAAACGGAAATGAATTAAAAGATCAAAAAATGTTGATTTTTTGGTTAAAAAAATCAAAAATATCAAAAATAAAATAATAATACATAAAAAAAAAAAAAAAAAAAAAAAAAAAAAAAAAAAAAACTGAAGAAACAAAAAAACCAAAAATTAAATAAACAATGAAAGAGTTTATGGAGCAGCCCCAAAGTATAAGTGCCAAAAAATACAAACTCAACTTGAATAGCCCTGAAGTAAAAGTGCCAAAAAATATAATTTTAACTTTAAAAGCCCTAAAGTAAAAGTTCAATGTAAAATTTGCAACCCTGGGGTCACAAGCGGGGTGCAAAATGCCGTTTGAAACCCATCTGAGTTGCAAAACACCGTTTGAAACCCGTTTGAGTGGCAAATGGCCCTTTGCGACCCATCTGAGTTGAAAATGGATATATATATATTTTTTAAACATTTTTTAAACATTTTTTAAACATTTTTTAAACATTTTTTAAACATTTTTTTATTTTTTATCTTATTTCTTTGATTTATTTTAATGAAAAAAATAAATAAACAAAAAACAAAAAAAATTAATCCATTAAATTAAAAATATGAATATAAAAAAATAAAAAATTAAATGAAATAAACAAATAAATAAAAAAATAAATTAATTGATTAATTGAGTAACTTAAAAATAAAAATATAGAAAAAATATAAATAAATCAATCTAAATAAACTGAAATAAATAAAAAATAAATAAATATATCAAAATGAATTAATGAATTCAATCAATTTAAAAATAAAAATATAAAAAAAAAATATAAATGAAATAAATAATTAAATTAATTTTTTTTTTTGCCATTCACTACCCAAAATGGGTTGTGTGGTGCTGTTGGGTGGCAAAGGTCCATTCACAACCCACCTGAGTCGCGAACGGCCGTTTGCAACTCAAATGGGTTGCAAATGGCCGTTTTCAACTCAAATGGGTTGCAAATGGCCGTTTTCAACTCAAATGGGTTGCAAATGGCCGTCTGCAACCCAAATTGCACCACGCAACCCGTTTTTGGTAGTGACAAGGGGTTGTGAGGTTGCAAATTTAACATTGGCAAAAGTAAAAAAAACAAAAACAAAAGAAAAGTCACTTGAGAAGCCCTAAAATATAAGGGTGATGATAAATTCACAACTCAAATGGGCCATGTGGAACGCTAAACAACTAAAATTGAGTTGTGTGTAACGCTACATGACTAAAATTGAGTTGTGTGGCCTCTACACAACTTCATTGTAGTCATGTGGCACGCTCCACGACTAAAATTTTAGTTATGTGGCCTCTACATAACTTGATTGTAGTCATGTAGCCCCCACAAATGGTTCCATGTTGTGTGGCACCGTACACAACTACATTTGAGTTGTGTGGGGCTTTACACAAATAAAGTGTAGTCGTGTAGTGTGCCACACAACTTCAAGTGTTTTGCGCCAAAATGAAACAATAAAAAATAACAATAAATTGAATAAAAATTAAAAAACAAAACAAAAAAAAACAGAGATCTACCAAAAAATCAAAATATGTTGATTTTTTGGTTAAAATTAATAAATAAATAAATAAAAACTAAATAAAAATAAAAAATAAACAAATAAACAAATAAATAAAGGTTAATGTGAAATTCAAGGATCATTTGAGTTGTGTAGCATTCCACACAGCCCATTTGATTTGTGTACACAACTCAAATTATTTTTGAATTTAACATTACCCTTTATTTATTTATTTATTTATTTATTTATTTATTTATTTATTTATTTATCTATCTATTTATTTATTTATTTATTTATTTATTCATTTATTAATTTATTAATTTATTAATTTTTTCCAAAAAATCATCATACTTTGATTTTGTGGTTGATTTCTGTTTTTTTTTTATTGAATTTTGATTCAATTTATTATCATTTTTCATTTTTTTCATTTTGGCGCAAAACACTTCCAGTTGTGTGGCACAATACACGAAAAAATTTGATTTGTGTATAGACCCACGCAACTCAAATGTAGTTGTGTAGGGTGCCACACAACATGGAACCGTTGTGTTGGGGCTACATGACTACAATCAAGTTTTGTAGAGGCCACACAACTCAATTTGAGTTGTGTACACAACTCAAATGGGCCATGTGGCATGCTACACAACTCAAACAGGTCATGTGGCAGGCTAAAAGGTCCATTTGAGTTTTGTGGCACGCTAAACAACTACAATCAAGTTGTGTAGCCTCCACACAACATGACTGCAGTCGTGTAGCCCCCACATGACAGTTCAGTTTTGTGTGGCACCACGCAAAACTACATTCAAGTTGTGTGGGGTTGTACATAACTAAAAACTAGTTGTGTTCCGTGCCACACAACTAAAAGCATTGCGGTCTAAAAAAAATAAACTAAACTAAAAAAATACAAAAAAAAAAAAAAGAAATCAACCAAAAAATCAAAAAATGTTGATTTTTTGGTTTCAAAAAAAAATATAAAATAAAATCAAAATAATTCAATTCTTGCAAAACCCCAGCAGGGGTTGTATAACCCCATACACAGGTCTCAATTGTTGTTTAATCGGGTAAAAAATTCAAAAATACCCATTATGGGGGATATATGCCCCCCCAGGGGTTGCGCGTGTTTGGAACAACCCTTTGGAGTAGTGTATGGGCCCCCACGCGTTGATTGGGTCATTTGGGGCCCTAAGCAACTCCCACAGGCTTTGTGGGGCCCTAAAAAACTTTCACATGAGTTGGAGTTGTCAATTTACCATCACCCAGAAATAAATAAATAGATAGATAGATAAATAGATAAATAAATAGATAAATGGATAGATAAATAAATAGATAAATAAATAGATAAATAGATAGATAAATAAATAGATAAATAAATAGATAAATAAATAGATAAATAAATAGATAAATAAATATATAAATAAATAGATAAATAAATAGATAAATGAATAAATAAATGAATAAATAAATAAATAGATAAATAAATAGATAAATAAATAGATAAATAAATAGATAAATAAATAGATAAATAAATAGATAAATAGATAGATAAATAAATAAAGAGATAAATAAATAAAGAGATAAATAAATGAATAAATAAATAAAAAGATAAATAAATAAATAAATCATGTCTGGAACAACCCATTCAAAGCGTGTATGGGCCCCCACGCGTTGATTGGGTTGTGTGGGTCCCTACACGACTCCCACACAACTGGGAGATTTGAATTCATCATCACCATTTCAATTTTTATCCAAGGAAATGATTCTTTGGTGTTTCTTGGAGTATTCTTGTACTTGATGGTGTTTCTTTTGCAATCTTTCATGGTAGTTCAATTTCTCTTATTAATTTGGTGTATGCAGAATTTTTTTTTTTTTGGTTATGTTTGTTAAAAATATAATTCCATCCTATTGTTTGAATATAAATTTGAGAAAGAAACTACAGATACAACAAACTAGAAGGAAGAAATTTCAAAATGACCTCACTTCCAGGAATTTCTGTAAGCCTAGAGAGATTGCTTTTGGAAAAAAATTCTTTTCTACTTCTAAACAAAATAAACACAATATTTCAGTAAAGCACAAATATTTTGAAAATTTGTATCATGAAGATAGAGAAGTATTTACCTCTTATTTTTTAAGGCAAGTCTATAAATATAATGGCTCCCATTTTATCAAGCTCATTCTGCATTGATTACAATTATCTTATCATCATTGTTTTACTATCATCTTTTATGTATGATTTTAATTCAAAAAAATTACTTTATCAAATTATCAGTATTCCCTCTAAATCAAACTAATAACAACCAGAAACTAACATCCTGCCAACCTCCAAATTCAATCACCTTGAAATGTACCAATCTGATGGAAGACAAATTTTTCTAAACAATAAAACCTTTCTGACTTGGGTCACACTCATGGAGTCCAAACTATTCCAAATTTGTTTCTGGAATTATGTCATCAGAATTGATAATGTTGTGAACAAGGAGAAAAAGGAGACTTTTTACTGCCTCCTAATTCATTTTCTTGAAAAGTTAATTTCTGCTTCTTTGGAAATAAGATAACAATGAACAAAAGGGGTGAAAGACAGGCCCTCTGGGATATCTTGAATGAAAAAATTGTTGGAATGGTTATTAAAGCCCCAGGAATAAATGTAGACCAAATTTTATAATTAAAATTCAAAATTCACAATCAGTGGATTCAAGAATTACAAGCAACAAATAGAAAGATGGAACTTACTGGCACCTCATTAAAGAATTCTATTGTGTCTAGCAGAGTAATTTGAAGAGTTTCAAGTAAAAACAAGTTTCTGATTTGATTAATAATTTGGGGAAATGGCTACTCATAAATTGAAGAAATAATTGCAAGTGTCAAAAAAATAAAGCAATGTTTGGACATGGTGCATCCCAGGTTAAGGAAGAGGCAGAAATGCCATCAGAATTAAAATTTAGGTATAAATTGAACAACTGTGGCAAGATAGGACACATGAAAAATTACTGCAGATTGAAGAAGAAGAACAATGGCGATAAGGAAAAACCTACCAGAGGAATGCTGGCGGGCCCATTAGTGTTTATAGCAAAATCAAATAGTCCAACAGCAATTATATCAAAATCAAACCTGAAATGTATTGTTTTCAAATTGGGCGCTGTGGAACATATTTCTTTAAATAAGAATCCTATTCAAAAATTTTAAAAGAGTTTGTGGTTCATTTATAATGATGGATACAGGGAAGAAGGATTAAAATTTAAGGGAAAGGAGATATTTCTTTAAGCCTTGAAGGTAGTTAAATCATTTTCAAAAATGTTTTATTTGTCTCAAATATAACCTAAAGCCTCCTATTGCTTTGAAAAATCTGGAAGAATTGTGGGGAAATTGTGAATCACCAGAAAAAATAATTAAATATCCACAAAGATACAGAAGTTTTATTTGGTGGAAGAATCTCACAAAAATCACTATATATTGATTATGATCACCTCCTTGCACCTTAAATTTTGGAACAAAAAAATCTAGGGAACCTTGGAAGATCAAATGGAGTTGAGCCTTTCATTGAATAAAAAATGGCAAGAACCAGTTTCAAACATCAGACTGAGAGAACAGAAAATCTTTTGGAAGAAATATCAATGGATTTAATGGAACCTATTACACCTGACTTGCTGGGAAGACAAATATATCCTGATTGTTGTAGATAGTGAAATCTTCTTTTTCTAGAAATAATTCCTACAATCTAAAGACCTAGCCCTTGAACAGATCAAGAAAATTATTCACCTTTCCAAAAATCAAGTAGAGAATAATTTCAAAAAAATCATTTGTGATGGGGGTGGGGAATTTATAAATATAAATTCCAAAGAATGGTGTCAATCAAAAGGATTCAAGAATATTGTTACCACTCCTTATACCACACAAATAAATGCATTGAAAATATGATGAAATATACCCCAATGAAGAAATCAAGAGTAATTTAACTTTAATCTTGCCTGTCAAAGGAATTCTAGGCGGAATTATTATGAGCAGCAATTTATTTAAGAAATAAAACCAATTATTAAAGGGTAGAAACATCTTCAAAATTTTTCTTTGGTTGCAAACCTAACATTAAAAACAGAAAGCAGGTTGGCTAAATTTTTTTTCTAATAAAAGTATTAAAGAAATGAAAAATGGGTCCACAAAGCCAAGAAGGGGTGATGTTAGGTTATGAGGAAAATTTTGGAGTATGTTTTGTTTACATAAAAAAAGAAAAGGAGATGATACAATCTTGCAATTTATGTTTCAATGAAGACTTACAGCAACTGAAAAGAAGCTCTATCCCAGGATATAACCCCCTATCACCCTAGCTTTAACCAATTGAATCAGTCTCTTTATTAAAGTTATCATTGAATCAAATTAATAACATCCAAGAGTCTTCCATATGGAAAAAAAGCCACCAGATTTTCCTACTCCAATGAACAAACCCAAGGAGACCAATAAAACTGAAAAAACAGCAATAGATGAATTGAATCATAAAAGTGAAACTAATACAGGGGTAAAGAATAAGAAAAAATTCAAAACTAAACCTTTATTGGATTGGATACCCAGAGAGTTAGTACAAGTTAGTACAAAAGGATATTGGTTGAAATATTGATGAGAACAATATTATAGAAAACCTACTTTGAAACTGAGCCCACTTTACAGAAGAATTAGAGACCCAACCAAATTTCTCAGATTATCTTATACACAAAGCATTAAGCAGTCTAACCAAAAAAAATATATATAAACAGCTCAAATATCCTAAAAGATGCGAAGTGAGCTCCAGATTGGAGCCAATGGAAGAAGGAAGTCATTGAATAAATTGAATTGATAATTGACAGAGGTGTATTTTACTTAGTAGAAAGATCCCCCCTACCTAAGAATGAGACACTGATTAATAATCAATGGGTTTTAGCTAAAAATCTTGATGAGGATGGGAATCTGAAGAGACTCAAAGGACAATTTATAGACAGCTTTTCTTCCAAAAACATTGAATGGGCTATAGAAAAAAAATTCCCCAAAAGGAAAAATATTTGAACTAGGATACTTATTCAACTATGCTAGCAAAACCAAAAAGAAAGACCAACAGGCCAATTTCATAGCAGCTTAACTTAACTATGATCTCAGTAAGGAAGAAGCCATCTGAATCAAATTACTTGAAAACCTTTTTGAATGGAGCTAAGAAACCAAAATCAAATCTTATAGCGTTGAAATATTTAGGAAAATTGTTAAAGAACCCAAAAAATACATAATAAAGCTAAAAATTCATTTTGAAGACTGACTTAAGAAGCCAAAATCTGGTTTAAAACACGGAACAGCTGCTTGGTTACAAATAAATTTCCCATAATTGAAGATGATCCTTTTTTCTTTCTCAAATATGTTTATTAATATTTTTTGGGTAGAGGAAATGATCATGATTGGAGAAGGCTCAGAAAATATAATTGAAGAAATGCAGAAGGAATTCAAAATCAACAACCTGCGACTAGATTTCCACGTAATCAGAATGAAAATCATTCAGAACCAAAACTCAATCACTCTCAGCCAGGAAAAATATTTCAAAAATCTCTTTGAAGAACATGGAAAGGAGGATTGTAAGTTATTACTAACATAAACTCAAAGCAATCTAAAACTTGAAACAGAAACATAAGACAAACATGATATTTTTAGAGATACAGGATTTGATCACCAATCAGCAGTGGCATCCCTCAACTACCTCTCCAAGTGTGCACATCAAGACTTAGCTTACTAAGTAGGAAAGTTATCTCAATTTCTGGAGAAACCCTGCACATCTCACTGTTAAGCTTTCAAATTTGTCTTATTCTGTCCCAAAAAACCAAGAATCTTGGTATTAACTATTGAAGAATTGAAGATTCAAGAATAATTGGCTACTCAGAAGAAAACAATTTGAATTAATTCTTGGGTTACATATTTATTTTAGGGAAGGCCACAATCAGATGGAGAATCAAACAACTTGTGGCCATAATTTTTTCTTAAACTGAAGCAGAGTTCTGGGCATTGATATCTGATTTCCAAGAAGTAAAATGGTTAAAAATAATACACTCAGAGGTAAATAAAAAGGAACCAAAAACAATTCTATTAAATAGCCACAATGGGGGAGAAATGAAACAATCAAAGAACCTTGTCTACCATTCCAGAAAAAATAATATATATTTCTAATAAGAATTCATAAAGGATCAAACATATAAATAAAGAAATAGCATTAGAATAAATCATAAAATACAAGTTGATTTTAAACTGTTTGAAAAAACCTCTTGATGGAGTCAAAAATATGAAGTTTAGAAATGACATGTGAATATATTTGATATCATACCAGAAAGCACAAATTTAGCCATAAGTGCATTTCTCCCACAGGAGTTAAAGATCAAAGCTAAATCTGATTTACCTCCCAACTTCCCAAAAATAGCCTGTCCCATGGGTGCTATACGTGGTTTTATTTTACCTTGGGAGGTTTATGAGGGTCTTGGGGTGCCACATCTGGCAACCCACTACCTCCCATGAAATGCTTCAATATCTGTTAAATCCATCTGCAATATTCCCAAGGGTGATGTTAAATTCACAACTGCCGTTGTGTGGGAGTCATTTAGGGCCCTAAAAAGCTCAGATGAGCCGTGGGGGCTCATAGGCGACTACAAAGGGCTGTTCCAAACACACGCAACCCCCGGGGGTTTGTATAGGAGCCATTTACCCCCCAGAAGTTGTGCCAGAATTTTGGGCACCCCCTGGACCACACTTGGGCTCTTTCAACCCAAATTTTGAATCAACACATACTTTTTGGGACTGTTTTTCCACACCTAGTGATTCCAAAGTGACTTTAAATTGAAACCAAAGTGAAATTAAAGTGAAAATTGAAATCATAAAAATCTGCAAACAATTTTTTCTCAACTCAAAATTGAGCAAACTTTGTTTGTTTAATTGAAATTTGGATTGAATACTAAAGTATACCATTGCATTTTTTTTGCATGGGAACAGTGGCAAGCCCTCCTTCATCTGACATGGCTTTGTAGAAGTTCTACATTGATATCTCCATCAAAAAAGCTTTGTAAATATAAAAAAAGGGTTCTGCTAATGAAACGTTGTAATCCCAAATTCCATTCTCATCAAGGGTGAAAATTGAGGAACAAAATGTTTCACAGTGGGATTCAAACTCTGGTTGCTTGTAATAAGTTATGTTACTGAGGCCTTTGCTGGATTTAATTTGATTAAAACTAATGGGTGCATGTAACTGAAACTATGACTTAACCAATGAAAGTTTACTAGATCCACTTGACCCACCTCCTGTGAGAACTTTTGCTACTAGGGAAGAGGCCAGAAACTATTGTCAAACATGGGCTACAAAGTATGGTTATGCCCTGACAGTTTTTAACTCAAAGAAAGATAAATATGTGCATTCGGCCTGTGATTGCCATGTTTCCTATTCAGGACAACTTCTTACAAAATGGTCTAGAAAAACTCAACGTAGGAAGGATGGGTGCAAGTTGCACAAAGGCAGAGCCCTTGTGGCAACTCTCCTACAAAGAAACCCAACATAACTATCAACCATCTGAAAATCCCTTTGTTCATCCTCAACTGAGGAGAATCTTGGGGGTGGCCTTAGAAAATCTAACAGAAGGCATGAATGATGGGCTCAATACGTTGCAGCTTAAGAGTAAATTGAGCAAGATTGATGGAGTGAATTATGTTGATGAACAGACAATCTGAAAGACTAAGCGGAAGGTAACGCTTTCAGAACTAAATTGGAAAAGTTTTTTGGTGGTACTCTATGAACAGCTTGGAGAAACAAGTTGGATTCACCAGTCAAAGTTAAGTGGAGAGGGTCATTTTGAGGCCCTGTACTTAGCACATCCTGAGGAAGTAAAGCTTTCAAACAAAATCCATCATATTGCTATGTGGGATTGTACTTATAAGACAAATAAGTACAAAACTCCGCAATTGCATGTTGTAGAAATGAAAGCCAATTGGAAAATTTTCACAAAATCTCTTGTTTTCATAATAAAAGAAACTTTTGAGCTCTAAAGTTGTTCTGTAAATGCATTAAAGGAGTTGGCTTATGATCCTGAGAGACTTCCAAAATTCTTTGTGACGGACCGTGAAAAAGCTCTTATTTTTGCTATTGAATCTAGTTTCCCTGAGTCATCAAGACAATGTTGCACTTGGAAATTTTCTAAAAAAATACAAGAAAACAGTAAAGGGCGCTTTGTTAATGATGTTGAAGGATGGAAAAGCTTTATGAATCTGTGGGAAAAGTATGGGGCCTCAAAGACTAAGGAGGAGGCAGAGGTGAATGTTGCAGAGCTCAGAGTAGGTCCCAATCACTGCTTCTTATTCATCCTAGTTTTGGGGTTCTGACCTTTTGACTTGTATAGTTTTTCTTGAAAGACTATGAGGATGTACTGAAGTATATGGAAAATAACATTTTCCCTATCAAAAAGATGTTTGTAACAGCGTGGACTTGTATAAAACCAGATTTTGGAAACAAAACAACATCTCTTGTTGAAGGGGCCAATGCAACTCTCAAATTATTCCTTGCAAAATCTTTGGGAAACCTGTTGGATGTTTGGAAAAGCCTTGACAGAACAGTTTTGGATCAAGTTAAATCAGTTCATGCGTCACTTTATAACTCTCAAATTAAGTTAGGTACAGTTCTTCCTCCTGAAATTTTACCATTGGGTTATAAATTGTCTTTAGAGGAAATCCATCTTGTTAGGGAACAATTCAAGAAGTTTAAACATGATCATGATGGCAAAGTCTGCACCAATTCATATTTCAAGACTATGGGTTTGCCCTGTTCCGGCCAAAAAGGTGACCATCTAGCATTCAGAGGATCCGTGGTACCCAAAGATGTTCATCCTCAGTGGAGGTTGGACTATGACCCTTGCAGTTCTAGTTCAGTAATTTGGTTTAAGTTGGATTGTTCAAATCACTATGTGATTAACGCTTTTTGATTAATGAATCCTAATTCGCTAATGGTTGATCCTTTTGAATTTTTCCAGTGCAATTTCAATGAAATCCTAAGCATTCCTCAGTTACATGAAAAAGTGAAGACAATGATCTTGGAATCTGCAGATCATGAGAAAAGCGGCCCATTGAAGTATATCATTTGGAAGATTATGAAATATTGATTGAAGCCATGACTTGAACCTCAAGTCTTACAATAAAGTAGGGGAGGGCCAAGATTGACAGTTATGCCGCAAGAACTAACTTGGTTTGAGAATGTTTAAAAAGAACTCAAGGGGAAAAAAGGACTTGGAGGGCTCCAAATAAGAAAATACAAAAGATTGTAAGTCTTTTCTTTTGGGATATGTTCATTTTTTTGGTTTAATGAACTTATTTACTAACTAATGATGAATTTTTAGCCAAAGTTGGAAGAATCTGAATCTGAATTTCATAGTTCAGAGGAGGAGACTGAAAGTGAATTGGGATCACTTAATTTGGAATCAGAGTCCTCTTTAGAGGAAGAGAACATGCAGCAAAGCTCAACCAGAAGCTCATCTTTGGTGAGTAGTCATTGAATTGGTCTGATTAAAGAGATGAATACTAAGTTATTTTTCATGATAGGAACCAAACATGAAATACCTCAATCAAATACCAAGGGAATTCCATAAGTTCTTGGGTGAGGTTTGGGATCCAATTGGAGATGGGAATTGTGGATTTATAGTCATTGCTAAATCTCTTGGGCATGAAGAACATGGTTGGTTTAATGTTAGGGAGGAAATGATTGAAACATGAGAGAAAAATAAAGAATGCTACATCAAGATGCTTGGTGTCGCAAAGGCAGTTGAAAAGATTAAAAAAATACTTTATGTTGAAGAAATCAATGAAAAGATTCCCTCCTCAAAATGGCTGGCTAAATTAGATATGGGTCAAATCATAGCAGACACATATTCTAGACCTATATGTTTCATTTCATTGGAGTCATGCAATACTTATAGTCCAATGAAAAATGGTGTTATTGATCAATCCGATCCACTGTTCATTTCCTTTGTAAAAAAAACCACTGGGTTCTATTAGTACTTGAGGGAGAAATGATTCAAATCCCACCCATTGTAGCAAAACTGCGTTCCTTGATTTCTAAAAAAGCCTCTGGTTGGTTTGATCATCTCAAAGATCAACTGAAAATGTATTCTAGATTATAGATATTATAGACTTTGACTTCATTTAATCATTTGTTTTCATATAAGTTGTAATTCTAATGCAGCTAACAATTTCTATTAATACAAAGGGTTATCAAATTTTGAACATAATTATGTTGAGTGTTTTGGTTTAACATCATTATATTGATTGTTTTCAATGAGAGTTTAATGTTAAGTCTGTTCAACCAGTGTTGGGCTGATTCCATCATAAGGAGTATTTTACTCCTTATGATGGGATCAGCTTAACACAAGTTGAACTGGTTTTTTTTGGTGTTTTTACTTGAGGGATTTTCAAGTTACTTGTCTTTTTTTTGGGTGTTTTTACTTAAGGGCTTGTCAAGTTGCTTGTCTTTTTTTGGTGTTTTTAGTTTAGGGCTAGTCCAGTTTCTTGTGTTTTTGGTTCTTTTTACTTCAGGGATAGTCCATTTGATAGTCCCAGTTTTTCTTTTTATTTATTTATTTTTTATTTATTTTTGTTTTTTTAGGGTGATTTTAAACTCACTGATCCAACCGTGTGGTAGTTGTCTAGGGCCCTACATGGCTCAAATGGGGTGTGGGGGCCCATAGACGACTACAAAGGGCTGTTTTAAACACGCGCAACTCCCAGGGGGTTGTGTAGGAGCCATTTACCCCCCAAACATGGCAATTTCAAGCTGTGTACCCCCGTACATGGCTCAAAACCGCTGTGTTTGGGGGTGCACAACCCCCTGGAAGTTGTTCCAGCATTTTGGGCACCCCCTGGACCACACTTGGGTTCTTTCAAAACAAATTTGGTATCAATGCATACTTTTTGGAAATTTTTTTCCACAACAAGTGATTTCAAAGTGACTTTAAAGTGAAACCAAATTGAAAGTAAAGTGAAAATTGAAATCATATAAAAATCTGTGAAAAATTCTTTCTCAACTCAAAAGTGAGCAAACTTTGTTTGTTAAATTGAAAGTTGGATTGAATACTGAAGTATACCATTGCATTTTGTTGCATGGGAACAGTGGCAAGCACTCCTTCTTCTGACATGGCTGCGTGGAAGGTCTACATTGATAGTGCCACCAACAAAGCTTTGGAAAAAGAAAAAAGGACTTGGGTAATGAAACATTGGAAGCCCCAATTGCATCCTCATCAAGGGTGACAATTGAGGAACAAAAGTTTTCACAGTGGGATTTGACCTCTGTTTGTGATTAACATTTTATTTTACTAGTCTTTGCAATATTTAGTTTGATTGAAACTGATGGAGTGCATTCAATCAATATAACTATGTAACTATGACAGAACAACTCTACCAACCTCCTGTGAGAGCTTTTTCTACTAAATAAGAGGCACAAAACTATTTTCAAACATGGGCTATGAAGCATGGTTACACTCTGATGGTTTTGAACTCAAAGAAAGATAAATATGTGGATTTGGCCTGTGATTGCCATGGTTCCTATTAAGGACAAATTCTTACCAAATGGTCTAGAAAAACTCACTCAAGGAAGGTTGGGTGCAAGTTTTTAATCCATGAAAGTTGCACAAAGGCAGACCCCTTGTGGCAAATCTCTTATAAAGAAACCAAAAATAACCATCAACCATCTGAACATCCCTCTGTGCATCCTCAACTGAGGAGATTCTCTGGGCAAGCCTTGAATCTACTTAAGGAAGGCATGAAAGATGGGCTCAATATGTTACAACTTAAGAGAAAATTGAGCAAGATTGATGGGCGGGATGATCTTGATGGCCAAAAAATCTATAACACTAAGTGGAAGGTAACGCTTGCAGAACTAAAGGGGAAAATTGTCATGGAGGTACCCTATGAACAGCTTGAAGAAACAAGTTGGATTCACTGGTCAAATTTTAGTGCAGAGGGTCACTTGGAGGCCCTGTACTTAGCACATCCTGAGGAATTAAAGCTTTCAAAACAATTCCATCATATTGCTATGTTGGATTGTACTTATATGAAAAATAAGTACAAAACCCCACTTTTGCATGTTGTAGGAATAACAGCCAATTGGAAAACTTTCACAAAAGCTCCTGTTTTTATAAAAAAAGGACCTTTTGAGTTCTACAGTTGGTCTGTAAATGCATTAAAGGAGTTGGCTTATGATCCTTAGAGAATTCCAAAAGTCTTTGTGACGGACTGTGAAAAAACTCTGATTTGTGCTATTGAATCTAGTTTCCCTGTGTCATCAAGAAAATGTTGCACTTGCCACTTGTTTAACAACATACAAGAAAACTGTAAAGTGCGCTTTGTTCATGACATTGAAGGGATGGAAAATCTTTATGAATCTGTGGGCAAATTATGGGGCCTCAAAGACCAAGCAGGGGGCGGAGGTCAAGGATGCAGAACTCAGAGTATGTTGAAATCACTGCTTCTTATTCTTCCTAGTTTTGGGGTTCTGACCTTTTGACTTGTATATTGTTTCTTGAAAGACTATGAGGATGTACTTGAGTATATGGAAATTAACATTTTACCTATCAAAAAATGTTTGTAACAGTGTGTACTTTTATAAACCCAGATTTTGGAAACAAATCAAAATCTTTGGTTGAAGGGGCCCATGTGACCCTCGAACAATTCCTTGCAAACTCTGTGGGAAACCTGTTGTATTTTTGAAAAAAGCCTTGACAGAAAATTTTTGAATCAAATTAAATCAATCCATGCATCACTTTATAAATCTCAAATTAAGTTAGGGACAGTTCTTCCACCTGAACTGTTACCATTTGGTTACAAATTGTCTTTAGAGGCAATTCATCTTATTAGGGAAAAATTTGATAAATTCAAATGTGATCATGATGGAAAAGTGTGGACCAAGTCATATTCCAAGACTATGGGTTTGCCCTGTTCCCACCAAATAGGTGACCGTCTAGCATTCAGAGGATCCGTGGTACCCAAAGATTTTCATCCTTTGTAGAGGTTGGACCATGAACCTTGCAGTTCTAGTTCTGTAAGTTGGCTTAAGTTGGACTTTTCAAGTTGGATTTTTCAAATCAGTATGTGATTAATGCTTTTTGATTAATTATTTTTGATAAATGATTCCTAATTCACTAATGGTTGATCTTTCTGAATTTTTCAAGTGCAATGTCAATGAAATGCTAAGTATTCCTCAGTTAGGTGAAAAATTGAATGCAATGATCTTGGAATCTCCAGATCATGAGCAAAGAGGCCTATTGAGGTATATCATTCAGAAGATTACAAAATATTGATCAAAGCCAATACTTGAACCTAAAGTCTTACAATCAAGTAGGGGAAGGCCAAAATTGACAGATACGTGGCAAGAACCATCTTGGTTTGAGAAGGTTGAAAAACAACTCAAGGGGGAAAAAGGACTAGAAGGACTCCAAACAAGAAAAAACCAAAGATTGTAAGTCATTTCTTTTGGGATATGTTCATCTTTTTGGTTTAATGAACTTAGTTACTAACTAATGATGAATTGTTAGCCAAAGTTGGCAGAATCTGAATCTGAATTTCATATTTCAGAGGAAGAGACTGAAAGTGAATTGGGATCACTTGATTTGGAATCAGAATTCTCTTCAGAGGAAGAGAACATGCAGCAAAGCTCAACCAGAAGCTCATCTTTGGTGATTATTCATTAAATTGCTCTGATTAAAGAAATGAATACTATGTTAGTTTTCAGGATAGGAACCAAATGTGAAATACTTCAATAAAATACCCAAGAAATTCCATAATTTCTTGGGTGAGTTTTGGGATCAATTGGAGATGGGAATTGTTGATTTAGAGTCATTGCTAAATCTCTTGGTTATGAAGAACATGGTTGGTTTAATGTTAGGAAGGAAATGATTGAAACATTAGATAAAAATAAAAAATCCTACATAAAGATGCTTGGTGATGCAAAGGGTGTTGAAAAGATGAAAAAAAGACTTGATGTTGAAGACATTAATGAAAAGATTCCCTCCTCAAAATGGCTGGCTAAATTAGATATGGGTCAAATCATAGGAGACAAATATTCCAGACCTATATGTTTCATTTCATTGGATTCATGTGACACTTATAATCCAATGAAAAATGGTGTTACTGATCAATCAGATACCATGTTCATTCCCTTTGTAAACAATAACCACTGGGTTCTATTAGTACTTGAGGGAGAAATGATTCCAATCCCGCCCATTGTAGCAAAACCGCGTTCCTTGATTTCTAAAAAAGCCTCTGGTTGGTTTGATCATCTCAAACATCAACTTCAAATGTATTCTAGATTATGGAGATTATAGACTTTGTCTTCATTTCATCATTGGTTTTCATATAAATTGTAATTATAATTTAGATAACAAGCTTTATTAATATAAAGGGTTATCACATTTTGAACATCATCATGCTGAGTGTTTTGAGTTAACATCATTATATTGAGTGTTTTGAATGAGAGTTTAATGTTAAGTCAGTTCAACTTGTGTTGGGCTGATTCCATCACAAGCTTAACTTGTATTAAGCTGATCCCATCCCAAGCTTAAAATAAGTTGAACTTGTTTTTTTTGGTGTTTTTACTTTAGGGCTTGTCATGTTACTGGTCTTTTTTTTTGGTGTTTTCCTTTAGGGCTTGTCAAGTTACTTGTCTTTTTTTTTGGTGTTTTTAGTTAAGGGCTAATCCAGTTACTTGTGTTTTTTTGGGTCTTTTTCCTTTAGGGCTGGTTCATTGGATAGTCCCAGTTTTTTCATTTTTTTTTTTTTTATTTTTTTTAACCAAAAAATCAACACTTTTTGCTTTCTTTGGTTTTTTGGGTGATTCCTGTTTTTTGGAAGGTTTATTTGATTCATGGCTTATGTTAGTGGCCTTTCATTCCATTTTTTTGTTTTTTTTTTGGCTCACCGCGGTCTGGTGGCGTGTGGGATGCCACACAACTACATTTGAGCCCTGTACAACTCCACACGGCTCAAATTTATTTGTGTGGAATTCAACACGCCAGCCAACCAGGATGAGTTGGCCATGCAACTCTCTGAGCTGTGGGGGGTTTTACATGGCTCCAATTGGACCATGTGGCGTGCCACACGGCCCCTTTTGAACTATGTACCTGGCTGAATGAGCCGTGAATTTAACATTTCCCTTTTTAAAAAGCCTGCCATCTCTTTTGGTGTGTTTATGAAATATGTGTTCCCCCTAACTTTTGTATTTCAAAAATTTTTATTTCATTTCAAAAAATTTTATTTCGTAGGAATGGTTGGTTTTAATCATCAAATTTTCCATTTATGCCTCATCATCCATAAACATGAAAAAACCAAATCAAAACCTCTACATAATAATCAAAAACATACATCTGCTCCACAAGCCTCACTCCTCAAGCTCATATAAAAATAATAGAAACTGAAAACCAAATAAACATTGCCTAACTTTTGTAGTTTTCAAACTATCCTCCAGAAGCTAGCCAGAAATGAAATAAATCTGAATTAATCTTTCATACTATTTGACTCTGATTCAGACCCAAATTTGGAATCCAATTTTTTAATCTTGACCAGTCTATTATAAAAGCAATTCTTTGTCCCAAGAATATACATTTTCCACATTCCACAGTATGAAAGACAAAAGCTTCACCTCCTTCCTTAGTTGAACTTCCACCAACTCTATTGAACCTCCTTAGAAGGCTTCACAAAACTTTGGTAGATAATTCAAAATAATCAAGTCTTTCAAAATGAATCTCAGAATCCTCAGAGTGATCCAGATATCCACCTTTCAGTTTCCCATTTTCTATTGGGTTCCAAAGGTAATGGTGCTGCTTTTAATCCATTGAAAAATATTTCCTGTCTTGGATATGGAAAATTCAAATTTTATTCCCAATATTTTATTTCTTCAATCCTAGGATTTCATCACTCATACCTTTGCTGGCCATCAAAGGAAGAGCAGAAGTAGATATTGTGGGTAATGGAGACTGAAGGCTTTCCATTTTTTATAGGATTCTTTGATAGAACCACAATACCCTTGAGTCAAAAGACAAAACTTGATGACAACAACTATTTTTATTGGAAGAAAAGGCAATGAAATATGTAAATCTTAATTTTTTTTATGGGACACTGGCCAACCATCCTTCATTTTTTAAATTGGATACTCTGCTTTTATTCAACTTTTTTGGAATATTATATAAAAAAATCTTTCCCTTCATGCTGGCCTATCAGGCTCCTTTCATGCTTCATATTTCTTCAATCACATTCAAATTTCTCAAAAAACTCATAACTACTTTGATGAATATTAATACATTTTGGCCAACTCTAATTATTGCCATTTTAAATAAATGGATCTAGAATACTGCAATTATTTGACAAAGAATAAAAACAAAACCAATTGAAAGTATCATCTTGCTTGATCACAATTTTTGATTTATCATGGAATACAAGTGCTGAAGGGAAGATGGGCCAGCTTGAGAGAATTGCAGAACCAGCTACAAAATACCAAAGGCATAAAGATAATTATCAAATTTATTTTCTACTGGTTTATTCTCCATAAAGTATTGGCTGAAATCAAGGATTGATGGAATTAAATCTTTGAAGATGAAATCCCCAATTTTTCTCAAGCCATTTTTTTCCCATCTCAACCATCATCTTTTGCAATGAGAGAGCAGATTCTACCTCTCACTCTGGCTCACTTTGAATCATTATGGTCTTTTTTTAAACCACCTCTAATTTCAAACCTCAAACCCACAAGTTTTTGTATTTTTTATTTTATTTTTGTTTTTTGAAATCATGATGAGGATATATTTTCACCCAAAAATCCAAGACTTATTCAATTTTTTTTTGTTGGTGGATTTATTTTTAAGTCCAACACCAGTTATTGATCACTTCTCACTCTTAAAATTCAACTCCACCTCACCAAAACAAACACCACCTCTCCCCAAAAACTCATCAGAATCCACCTCCTTGAACCTCATCACTAGCCAGCACCCTCTCCACCTCAACACTCACCACGTTCCAACCCATCAACACCTCTCCTCACCAACACTGCACCGTCACAACCCATTTCTTCCTCACCATCACAAACCATCTTGTCTGCGCCACCAACTGAATCAAAATACCCACCCACTCCCAATCTACAGTTAAGTACCCCCTTCCTGATTCGATTTCTGCTTCAACTTTGTCATCCACTCCCTGTCATCTCCACCACCAGGCCTCCCTTATTTATTGTCCTCCATCTACCCCCCCCCCCCCTTCCTCCCCACTTGATCCACCCACTCCCCATTTTGGAAACCCCAGAGACCCTTCCAAAGCCACCAACAATCCCTCTAAGGCTTCCAGGGGACACAGAAAGCCCCAAAACTCTGCCCATGACCACCAAAAAGCCTTCTGAGGCTGCCAAGGCTACCAGGGACCCCAGAAACCCCACAAGGCTTCCAAAAACTAAAAAAAAACCTTTCAAGGCCACCAGAGACCCCATGAACACACCCAAGGCTTCCCATAAACCTGCCAAGGCAACCAGGAATTCCAGAAACCCCCAAAAGGCCTTTGAAAACCTCCAGGGACCCCAGATTCCAAAAAGGCTTCCAAAAACCTGGCCAAGGATGTCAGCTTGCTACTATTGCAGAGCAAGCTGCAAAAGTAACTAAAATAACATAAAAATAATAATAATACAACTAACCTAAGAAGGAGTAGGAAAACCATAAATATTATTACAGAAATGGATTCTCCATCCAAAATTAGGTAGGGTCACTCACTGACCCAACCCTTGAAATCCAACTCCTTATACTTTAAATAATTAAGGAAAAAAGAACCAAAATACTAAGGCTCCAGTATTGAGCTTTTTGGCCAATTAAATATTTCACACACATTTCCACGTATAGGTTTCACACCTAAAATTCAGTCAGAATTGAGGTGTTGTGTATATTTTAGGAGTTACGGGCGGAAATGTGTTTTGTCACAATTCCCGCACGCAGCCGCGGCAGCCACAGCACCCGCGCGCAGCTGAGATACAGCCGTGTCAACCTGTCAAGGTTGTGTACGCAGCCCCGGGCCTCTGACAAGTACGCAGCCGCGGGACTACGGGCTGACATAGTGACAGGCGGCCCGGCTACCGTTTAAACAGGCTACAACATACATGGGAACTTGTTACATATGTAATAAGGTTCCCGTGGATAGTAGACTGTCTAAATATACATAATATTACATAAAAATACCTAAATAGTCTTTACACATATTTTTTATTTAATATAATGCAAAGAATCAAGAATGTCAAAAATAAGACAATGACAGCTTCAAAAAATAAAATTACAATACTTCAATATACTTTTATTAGAATTACTATACATCAACATCTTTGTGACATACGGAGAAAGATAATGATGTAATAATATTACATGAATTCTCATGAATTATATTTTTAAGTAATTATCTTAACAAATCAACTGGAACTTGTAGATAAATAGTAAAAACAATATTATGACCTTTTACTCCAGTTATATGATAAATAATGAGAACTTACCTGACATCAAAATTTCCGTAGAGATGTCTAATAATATAATTATTATATTACAGGGAACATATACTAAGGATAATTAATTAAATAATACATAAATAGGACAGATTAGTGTTATTCACACGTCCTAATGTCCATTATAAGGTAGAATAATTCCCATACCCTAAGGAATTAGATGCTACCGGGGCTATAGCACCAAGGGCACATGACAGGCTACCCCTGGTTACCCTGCTAGCCTTAGTGTCCGTCTCTTTGAGCACCTACAACCCTCAGAAGGACCATATTGGGACTTCAAAAAACTATAAATACAGAGCTCTTTTGAGGATGTTTTTTGGCAGAGACCCAGTAATATTCATATCCAGAAGCCGTTACATGGTAATCAAATACTTATTAGAGATAAGTAAGTGATTTATGGCAATGTCTGATCAGTAATATCTGTCTTCAAACCTCTTTTTATCAATTAAAACTGCTGAACAACCTTATAACCCCAGTATACAGGTTTAACCCATCAGTACACGTCCCAAACAGATACCCAAAGGATTTAATAATATAAAAGTGAGTCTAATTATCCTTTCTCTGTCGTGGTAGCTTGGCTACAAGGCCCTACCACTCCATTGTGTATTTTATATACATACTATCTTTGGGTATAATAATCTTTAAACTAAAGAACCCAAAGTAACCAGGACTAGGTGTTTTCATACTGAAATCCCTGAAGAGAGGTTTTAAAGATCCCCAATATAATTGTGGCCCCTCTATAAATATTTAATAATCAATTTTGATTTGAAACAATAAACAATAACCAAACCATTTAACCTTGCAATAAGCTTAATCCAAGTATTCTAGGGATTTTTGCTGCAATTATTAAATAATATATTTATTATTTACAATATCACCTCTGGTAGCTAAAGGATAGAAAGGGTCTTGGCATCCAGGAGGCTGACAAAGGATTCCAGGGACCCCTGAAACCCCAAAAAGCTTCCAAAATCCCGCCAATCCCCCCAGGGAACCCAGGGACCCCAATGGTCCTTCCAATACTTTCCAAAAATCCAAGCAAGTCTTCCAAACTCCCCAGGGACCCCAGAAACCCCAACAAGGCTGCCCAAGACCAGGCCACTAATTCCCCAAGCAGCCCGGAAGGCAATAAAGTCCACCTTTGGGAATCTTTGGTGAGTCCCCCCCTTAATCCCTTCCCACCCTATTTATTTCTTGGCATGCTGGATCTCTCCTTTCCAATCCTTTGATGAAGGCTGATGCTTTTTTATTCTTTTTTTTTTTTACTGGAATGAATCTTTTGGTGAATGTTTTATTTTAAATTCTGTTGAAATTATGATATGAATTACCTGCTTGAAAAAATGAAATAAAACCATTGGAGAAGTATGAGGCAAAATTCATGGGAAATTTTTTTATGTATAGCAGCAGATGAAAAAAAAATAATAATAATAAATTTAAGAATCTTACTCATAAAAAAAAAAGCAAGAAAAATGGGGTCTTAGAGGTCCATCTAAAATTTATTGATGAAGCAATTCAGTAAAAAAAGAAAATTATCTGGTCACACCAAAGTTTTTCCCCAATCACTTTTTTCCCAGCCATCAGAAGTGAAAATAAGAAATGCACCTTTAAGCCAAGTGAAGCAGATTTCAAGGAAGCTGTGAATTTTCCTGATACCTTTCACCACTTCAGCCATGGAAAATTCATTTTTCTTGATAATTCTGACCAAGGATCAATTATTGCAATTATAAAATTTATTCGTTTGGACAAAATTTCTGCTTCTGTGAAAATTAGGACTAGCCAGAATTCCATTCAAATCTAACCAAGAAATGATAAAATAAAACAACATATCATCTTTTCCTTCTTTGGAATTTGGTAATAAGCTCACTCCTTTCAATTTTTTGCCACAGATTACATTGGTTACTCATGTATTTTGAAATTTCCCCCATATTGATTGTGATTGAATTTCCTCCTGTTATTTTTTTTTTTGGTGGCTTCAACCAAAAATTCTCATGTGAAATTAATTTAAAGATCTGATTAATATGATTATAAAGGTATTCAGTTAGCATTTCACAAGTTTTGACTGAGAATTGATTTCAAGGATCAAGGAATTGTTAATATAATTTGTATTGAAAAAAAGTATAAGAATTTCAGTTTCCCTGATTTTGAATCAGATAACCACAATTTCATGGCAATTTAAATGAAGATGAATTAAAGAACCAGAAATAAAAGCCATGGTTTGAAAAAATTAGATCTATTTATGTCAGCCTGATACTATTTCAGAGCCAGCTTACAAAGTATCAGAAATATAAAAACAAATAATAAATATAAATATAAAAAATCACACACAAAATGGGAAATCCCAAAATATTATTTCAAAAATAGATTCCCCAACTTAAGTTAGGTAGGGTCACCCAATGGACCTACCCCCAGATTCCAACTCCTTGACCATTTAATCAAATGAGCCAAAATAACCACAGCACTAGGTTGGCACTTTTTGGACATTTGAATACCTCACATGAAAAATCATTTGCACTTTACCCAACTCAAAATTTGTTCAGAAATGGCATGTTTTTTATATTTTAGGATTTATGGAAATATTTTTGTTTTTTCCAAGTTCCTGTATCCAGCCATGCACACACCCAACAGGCCTGGGACCCACATGCAGCCGTAGTGTTCCAAATTCCCGCACACATCTGCTTCAAAGCCAGGCCACAGATATTAAATAGGCTAACCACTGCTCCCCCATCTTTCACGGTCAAAATATGCACAAAAGCCCCTGACAGAGAGGCTGAAACAGGTATGGGAAAGGCATGCATATTTTAATAACCACAAGTTGACTCAGTCTCCTTAGCCATTCTAAACCCTCAGCCATCTTCAATCCTCAGTACAATCAACCTTCTACACCTGGATCTACTAGCTGCATCTCCTGAATTATCTCCCTGCATTCCATGTAGGTACTAGGCAATCTCCCAGGCTCTCCCTCTCTCTATATGGCTTGGTGCATCCTCCATCTCTCCTTCAACCTAATTGGTATGAGAATGACATACAGATCCCATACTGTAAATTCATAGTACATACTCCTGGCTGGAAAACCAACAATTCCAGTTTAGTAATTGCCACACCTTCCTGGAAAGGCCAATTACCCAATTGTTCAAGCCACTGCATCCAGTTTTATTGGTCTAAATGTAATTCCATGGGTCATCTCAGCCCAGCACCAGTCATCCCTCCTCAAGGCTTCTTCCCAGCTCTCACATATACTTACCTCTGCTTCCTTCCTGGAATAATTCCCCTCAAGGAATTATTATAATACTTCTTATTGGTTATTCCCTTCCAATAGGTGTCATCTCAGCACAGGAAAGCCATCCAGCCTACCATAATCATCTCACCTATTCATCTGGTGTTCCTCTTACAGTGTCAGCTTGGTACTATTGCAGAGCAAGCTGCAAAAGTAACAAAAAATAACATAAAATGAAAATATTAAATTTAACTTAAAAAGGAGAAGTAAATCCATAAATATTAAAGAAGAAACGGATTCTCCACCCAAAATTAGGTAGGGTCACTCACTGACCCCACCTTTGAAATCCAACTCCTTATATTTTTAATAATTAAAAATAGAAAAGACCAAAAATACCACAGCACCACAATGGGACTTTTTGGCCAATTAAATATTTCACACACATTGTCACGTGTAGGTTTCACACCTAAAATTCAGTCAGAATTGAGTTGTTGTGTATATTTTAGGAGTTACACACAGAAATGTATTCTGTCACAATTTCTGCATGCAGCTGTGGCAACCAATACACCCGCGCATGGCTGAGCAGCAGAAATGCCACCCTGTCAGCGTACCATGACCAGCCTTGTACGCAGCCCCAGGCATCTGACAAGTATGCAGCCATGGGACTACGGGCTGACAGAGTGACAGGCGGCCTGAGAAGCTCAGGTACCATGTAAATGTGCTACAACCTAGACAGGGACATTCCACATATGTAATAAATGTCCTGTGGATAGCAGATAGTCTCAAAATACATAAAAGTATATAAAAATACTTAAATAACCTTTATACGTATTTTTTATAAAATATACTTAAAAATACCAAAAATGTCGAAAATAAGACAACTATTATTTGTAAAAATATATTAAAATACTTTCATATACAATTTTGAGAACTTCAAGACATCAGTTTTTTTTGACATACTGAGGGAACAGATGATGTAAAAATATCACATGAATTCTCATAACTTATATTTTGAATTAATTATTTTAAGTAAATCAACTGGATTTCGAAAATAAGGAGTAAAATCAATATCATTATTTTACTCCAATCAGTTGATACAGAATGAGAACCCACTTGACTTCAGATTACGCGTAGAAATGTCTCTTAAAATAATTATTAACATCCTGGGAATATTTACTGAAGATAATTACTTAAATAATAGATAATATGGATAAATTAGCATTAATAACACGTCCAAATATCAATTAAAAGGTAGAATAATTCCCATACCCTGAGGAATTAGATGCTACCCGTGCTAAAGCACCAAAACCACGTAACAGCCTACCACTGGTTACCCTGCTAGCCTTAGAATCCGTCCCTTTGAGACCCTGTATCCCTCAGAAGGACAATATTGGGACCCAAAAAGCTATAAATAAGGAGCTCTTTTGAGGATATTGTGTTGAGAGTTGCCTCACAACAGGCTGTGCTCTCTACCTGAGACATCTGTAAGCGCGCATTCTCGGCATGGGTGTGAACACTCTAACTCCAGTAATGATTCTTCCCCTCCTCGGATGAGAAGTCTGAACTCCTTCTCTGAGGGGAGGGACTGGCAACCTGATCCCCTGCCATGTCTTTCAATCTGATTCTCTTTCCTGTTCTTTGACGTATCCTCTCTTTTCCTTTTCTATTTTCTTGATTCTTCCTATCTTCTTGATTCTTCTCTTTTCTTACCATCTCTTTTTCTGTTCTCCATCAATCTTATCCCTCACATCAACTACGCAATCAATATCACATACTACCCAATCTCATAACCTCTGAACTTTTGTCTGGTAAGAGACCATCATCTTGATTTCTCAAGATCAACAACTCTGACTCTCAGGCCTCATCAATTTCAGCTGCCTGCCTATGTCTCTGTGACTCACCTTCTCTCTCACCGTTCATGATCTTTTGGCTCTGATCATAGCCTCAACTATGCTGGTTTTTAGTTTCATGAAAATTCAATATTCAACTTAACACGGTTAAAAGCCAAAGGAAGACTCAACCTAATTGAAAATGAACAACCCAGCCGGAGCCAACAACTATTTTCACCAAGTTGCTCTCAAAGCCTTGGTCAATGCTATCCCTCCTCTCAATGAAGATAATTACTCCATCTGGCAAGATAAAATGCTGATGCTCTTCAATCTCAAGGAAATCAAAGACGTCATAACCAACAACTTGGGTCAATTATCAATAAAGCAAGATTGCAAAATACAAGCCATCATCCTTTCTAAACTTGACAGCATCACCCACGCCAACATAGTAAATACAACAAACGTTTTGTCATCTAAGTTACTCTGGGCTGAGATCACCCGTAGGTTTGCCTCATCCAAAACTGCATATAGAGCCCGTGTCTTCAACCAATTCCTTCACACATCATTCAACAAACATGCAATCAAAAGTTTCATTACAGACACAAATAAGGCACTTACGCGTATGGCAGATGTGGGAATTGAACTACCCAAGGATATACTCGCCTACCTCCTGTTGTTTAAATTTCCCCCTATTCTTGAGAACATCAAACAGCAAATAATGCACGTAGAAAAGTTGGTGACGGTAGACATAGTTTTTAATCATCTTATTCAGTACAACAACAAACAAAAGGCACAAATTAAAGTAGGCAAATCCACGCCGGATGTTACCCTGGTGACAACAAAGAGCAGAAGTGAAAGAGAGGATAAGAAGGTCTGGCTTTGATGTAGAGAAGGCTACCACAATCCCAATGCTCCCCATCCTGAAACTTCATTTTTTCATCTTCATCCTCAAATTTCTCCAGGATGGTGGATCAAGCAGCAGAATGAATGGAAAAATAAAACCAAAAAGGCCCCAACAATTATTTACCATGCACTATTGACCCTCTGGATCAACGCGGACAATACTCCCAACCTTCTACTGTACTCCGGCGCGAACATCCACATATTCAACAATTTAAATTTCTTTACGTTGATCAATCTTCAGGACAAGCCGGAGGAAATCAAGACTGGCAAGCTTGAAGCCAACCTGAAAGTTTGAGGAACTGGTACGGTCCAACTCGAATGGAACAAATCTGTGATAACCCTGGATGAATGTATGTACGTCCAAGACATTGTGGTCAATCTAATTAGTCCAGGTCTCCTAGCAAAGAAGGCATGCAACCTCTTACAAGAAAGAGATTGATTCACCGTAAACCAAGGTAAAGAGACGGTCCTCAAAGGACTGATTTGAGATAATCTGTTTGTTATTGAGAAACCCCAAGTCGCTGGCAGTAATCTAGCAGTCAACCTCTAAAACCAACTCTCCAATCCCACTTCTGACAATCTCCAATTCTTATCTGACCTCCATAAGATGTACGGCCATGCCTCAATTTCCACTCTCAAGCCTCTCCTGAAACATCAATTTTCTAAGGACAAATTAAATAGATTCCAATTCAAGAGCTGCGTAAAGAGTAAAATCACCAAATCACCCTTCTTGGCCACCTCAACACCGTCCTCAAAACCTCTCAAAAGGATCCATCTCAATCTAATCAGTCAAATCACCCCTCAATCAAAGGTGGGCCATTGGTACATTCTCACTTTGGTCAATAACTTTTTGGGCTACCTTGCCGCCTTTCCATTGGTATCTAAAGATGAAACCCCAATGTCATAATCAACATTCTAGAGACAGAGTATAAAAGACTCAACTATTATCCATTGGAAATCTTCTCAGATAAAGGAACGGAATTTACCAACAAAAAGCTGACCAACTTTGCCAAATCTAAACATATCAAGTTACTCACCTCTGAACCCTACCACTCGCAACATAACAGTTGATCTGAACAAGCTAATAAAACTATCTTCAAATCAGCGCGCGCAACCTTTTCTTCCTCTTGACTACCCAAAAACTATTGGCATATAATAATCCAAAGTTTTTGTTTCATTTTAAACCAAATCCTGAGGGAAGGTAATGACCGTTCCCCATGGGAACTCATGTTTAAAAAGAACCTCCCAGATAACTATTTGAAATCCGTAGGATCACCTGTCATATACTTGGGAAGTTGTCTCCAGAGAGGGAGAAAATTTGATGAAAAAGGGTTAGAAGGAATCTTAGTTGGGTTCAATCCAATTTTCCATTCTTATCTTGTGTTAAACTCATCTGGTGCTGTTGTCGAAACCAAACATGTCCAGTTTCTCAAGAACCACATTTCCAAATTCCCTCTCCTTGAGTCTCCTGGACTCGACCTCTTCTCACAAGCAAGCTTGGAATCTAACAAATCCAATTTCTCATCTGCCGAAAAGCAATATACTATCCGAGAATCACGCGAGAGTCTCACCAAATTGGAATCTGAGTGCAAAGAGGCCAATGCTGCGGATTCTAGAGACTTGTCAGTTCCAAACCCTCCTTGCTCTCCTTCCCCAGCTGAAACCTTGCATCCCTCAGTATATCAAAGGCCCAGATGCGAGATCAAGAAACCACAAAGGTATGGTTTCCACCATTACTACAAACCTCCTTCCTATAAGGCTGCATGCAAATTTCCCAAATGGCCTAAGTGGAAGAAGGCCACAGAAGACAAATTAGATGGCATTGAATCACAAGAAGTATGGGAAGAATACTACAGAAATCCCAACAACATTCTAAATACAACCTGGGTTTTCAAGGTGAAGGAAAATTGTCATGGGGAACCAGTTAAATATAAAGCTCACCTATGCGTTCAGGGCTTCAATCAAGTTCTGGGAGTCAACTACAATGAAACTTGGGCACCTACCGGAAAGATCGGATCCCTGCGCCTAGCTCTCTTATATGCGTTGAAGGAAAAGATGAAATTGACCCAATTTGACGTTAAAGTTGCTTTTCTCCACGCTCCCTTGGAAGAAACAGTCATTATAAAAACTCCAGAAGGGTCGAGTAGGAAGTCTCCTTATTTAAAATTAAAAAAATCTCTGTATGGCTTAAAACAATCTCCCAAGAATTGGTAAAATACTCTGATGCTATGGATTAATTCCCAGGGGTATCAAGAATCAACTAGCAACCCCTGTCTCTATCTTAATACCAACACAAACAAAATACTCTATTTCCACGTGGACAACTTGATTCACGTGGGCAACTCAAACACCTTTGAATTAAATTTTTTCAGTCAATTTCAGAACTTGTCCTGCCATCGTCCCAACAAAATACTTGGAATGCTTATGGAAATCAAGGATGATCGAATTCTCCTAAGCCAGCCTAACCACATCAATTGTGGACTGGAAGAACTGGGCCTATCTTCCTGCAAAGATATTCTGTCTCCTCTAACCCAAAACCTTAACCTTGAACCCGCCTCAGATGCCAATCATGCGGAATTCTGCCAGCTAAATATCAACTACCAATCCGCTATTGGACTTCTCAACCATCTCTCTCAATATACAAGGCCCAACATATCTTTTTCTGTCTCTAGTCTGGCCAGATTCAATGCAAAGCCCGGTATGAGTCATTGGAGAGAGGTCAAGAAAGTATGGAAGTACCTCAAAACAACTAAACACTTCAAACTTACCATTAATTATGACCCCGGGCAAGACATCCTCTCAAGTTTCAGCGATGCCACTTGGGGAGATGATCCTGTCTTTCAAAAATCTCAAACCAGATACATTATCTTCCATTACTGAAGCCAGGTTATCTGGAACTCAACCCAACAAAGAAACATTACCTACTCTTCTACCAAATCGGAATTTAATGCGTTGCTTGATTGCTATCTCAAAATCAAGTGGGTCAAACATCTCATTAATGAGATCTATCAAAGCTCAGAACCTAAGCCTAGAATTTATATCAATAACAAGGGTCTAGATGACAAGATTAAGAAGTTTGGCTCTCACTCAAAGTCAAGACACATAGACATAAAGACAAAAGGTCTCCGCAAGGACTTTACAGATCAGAATTTCTCGCTGGAGCTTATCCCTAGTCAAGATATGGTTGCCAACTCTCTCACAAAAGCATCTTCTATTAGTTCTCTTGAATCCTTACAAAAGAAAATATTTACTAATTCCAATGATTCTCTTACCAGTCACAGGGAGTGTTGAGAGTTGCCTCACAAAGGCTGTGCTCTCTACCTGAGACATCTGTAAGCGTGCACTCTTGGCATGGGTGTGAACACTCTAACTCCAGTAATTATTCTTCCCCTCCTTGGATGAGAAGTCTGAACTCCTTCTCTGAGGGGAGGGACTGGCAACCTGATCCCCTGCCATGTCTTTCAATCTGATTCTCTTTCCTTTTCTTCGACGTATCCTCTCTTTTCCTTTTCTATTTTCTCAATTCTTCCTATCTTCTTGATTCTTCTCTTTTCTTACCATCTCTTTTTCTGTTCTCCATCAATCTTATCCCTCACATCAACTACACGATCAATATCACATACTACCCGATCTCATAGCCTCTGAACTCTTGTCTGTTAAGAGACCATCATCTTGATTTCTCAAGATCAACAACTCTGACTCTCAGGCCTCATCAATTTCAGCTGCCTGCCTATGTCTCCGCAACTCACCTTCTCTCTCACCATTCATGATCTTTTGGCTCTGATTATAGCCTCAACTCCGCTGGTTTTTAGTTTCATGAAAATTCAATATTCAACTTAACATATTGATACCCAGAGACCCAGTTATATTTACATCCAGAAACTGTGCCAAAGTGATCAAATACTTATAAGAGATAAGTAAGTGATTTATGGCTTTATTCTGATTAATAATATCCGTCCCCAACCATTTTTATCAATTTAAACTGCTTAACAACCTTTTTAACCCCAGGAATAGGTTTAACCCATCAGTGCACGTCCCAAACAGGTACCCAAAGTATTTAATAATATACCAGTGAGTCTTATTATCCTTTTTCTGTCGTGGCAGCTTGGCTACAAGGCCCTGTCACACCACCATATATTTTATATATATATTATATTTGGGAAATATCTCTTTTAACAATATAAATTAAAGGTTCCAAAGTAACCAGGTATACATGTTTTCAAAGTGAATTACCTGAAGAGAGGTGTTAAAGATCCCAAATATTTTTTCGGCCCCTCTATTAATTTATTTAAGAATCAATTTATTAATATTGATTTATAATATTAAAACATAACCAAACCAATCAAACCTTGCAATGGCTTTATCCAAATATTTTACAGATTTTTGCTGCATTTATTGAATAATATATTTATTATTTATTCTATCACCTCTGGTAGCTAAAGGACAGCAAGGGTCTTGGAATCCAGGAGGCTTAAATACAGGATTCAGTCATCAATACTACTCAAGAGCCTTACTACTTGATTCCCCTCATCCTTTAACTTCTTCCACCTTGTCATTACTTGACCTATCATCCTTTAAATCAATCTCATCTTCTCTATCCCAATTTCACAGACTTCTCAAGACTGAAAAAGTAACACTTGCTTTGACTACATAACATAGAAATTTCCAGAAAATTATTTATAATCAAATAGGATGTCACTTAACTTTTCACAAATAAAAATAAACCCACCAAATAAATGTATACCTGGATTTCAGGCTCATTTCCCTTGCCAAAACCATGCAATAAATGTTAAAAAATAGCATATGTCTTGAAATATGAAAAGGGGATCTGGCCTATACCACCAAAGGCAGCCTGTGGGCCATTCATGACTGTACTTCTGGCCCCAGAAAATGGTTTCTTTCCCTCCATTGAACCTGATAAACCTGATGGTAACCCCTGATAATCTGGAAAGTGATAAATACAGGCTTCTTTTCAGGCTATTTATCCCCCATATATTAATTATCATACTCCCATGAAACATGAAATACAGGAATTAAATACTCATTAGTATAATTAATTTATTAATTTCCTTATTTGACATTTATATTTGAACCATCCACCCTTATAAATAAACCTTTACACCATAGTAAGCCCTCAAAGAATCCTAATGGGCCAACTGACTACCCTGGAGTACATTGATTGAAGGTATCTAGGTCTTAACCCTCTACCCAGTAATTTATTCCTCTCTGATCTGGCTTTTTATCTACCCCAGCCCAGCCATAAAAAATATTTCCCTGTATAATAATCCCTTTTGTACCCTTGTAATAACATTCCAATGTCCCAGGTGCATGGATTATAAGTTTAATCCACTGAAAGAAGGTTTGAAAGATCCCCAATAGTAACAGTGTCCCCTCTTTTTATTTAATTAATAATTTATTAATCAATTAATCCACCCATAACACATACAAAACCACTTCCTTGCATTTGTTTTATCCATATATTTACAGATCATTGCCACAAAAACTTGAATAATTGGTTTATTCTAACTCTATCACCTTTAGTAACTAAAGGATTGCAAGATTCCTGGCATCTGGTAGGCTTAAAACTTGAGATAAAGAAAAATTGTACATAGGATTCCTTCACAATTTTTTCAAACATAGTTGTAAAAAATAAAATTCTCCTTTTTTTATTCAAAGAGAACAAAGCAAAATATTTAAAATGCAAATATTCTGGGGATATTTTTAATTTCTGAAAGTGGTCTACCACTACTAACACAGGCAATGGCCAAGGATAACCTGTCCTTTTTCTCTGATTTCACACAATTATTTTCCTTTTCCTCTTTCTGAAACTCCAACTCAACTTTCTAAATATGCTTCCCGGCATTGAATTCTTGCTTTAGATTCCCACTCAGCTTCTATTTGGCTTTTCTGTGCTATAAGGTTGAATTTTGGTTTTGTATCCTCAATTTCAAGCCTGAACCACTATTTCTTCCCCTAAACCTCAATTTTTTCACTTTCAACCAAAGATATCACTTTTTTTTCAGATTATATACCTCAATTGGTAAACATTTCAAAGGAAGATTTAATTATTTCATTTAATTTGCTTACTTGAATCTTGCTTGTCAATTTTTTTTTCAAAGAATTCAAAGCTGGAAGAATGCCTCCTCTTTTGAATAATCTGGTGGTTTATGTTGATTTAATTTGAGGCCTTGTGCTTTCAATTTACTGAGGATAATGGTGGGTGACCATCTCCACTAATATCAAAATATTATGTGGGATTATCCATTTGCTTAAGCTTTCTGCTTTCCAGAAAAGGATGAAGCTATTGATTTGAAGTCAGCTAAAATTCACTATTCAAGGAATTAAAATTGTTACTTACTTGGTTTGAAGTCTGCTGTTTTGGTGAATTGGTAAAGTCTTCCTCAAGTTGATTGATATTTTCAAATTCATAAAAGCTAGGAAGTGATGGATTCAAAGCTGAGGAGGACTGGATTTGGGCCTATTGAATTGTGATTTATTGAAAACCTTTCTAAGTCTCTGATTCTGGTTAAAAATATATTTTGTCTTTCTCATTATTATTAGTATTTCTGGGCTGAGGATCAGTGGAAATCTCCTCCATATCAATTGGCTCAGAACTTTGGTCATCATGCTTGGCTAAAGGGGTGATGTTTGCTTTTTTAAAAGGATTTCATCCATTTTGCTGTAGAAAGGAAAATTGATCCCAATTTCTCTATCACAGAGTTGATCCCCATGCCTTTGCTATCATTTTTTATTCCAAAAACATTTTTAATGGACATAGATCAGGCTTTTTTGTAATTGGATTTTTATTTCTTGAATTGATCCCACATTTTCTTTTTGAAGAAAAATCAAGCCTATCTTTTGTTTCATTTTTGAGTTCATTGACCATCATTAATTAACCATTCAACTTGAAATATATGAGTTGGGTGACCATTTTTTCTTTCTTGTACCAATTGCAAGCAGCATAGCTTGAGGTAAATTTGAGCAAGTTGAACAGAATGAGGTGATCTTCTTGCTTGAGTTGACCTCAAGATTTGAAATCCAAGGGAGGAGGATTTTTTGTTGTGAAATTTCTTAGGAAGGTTTGCCTTGGTAGCTGTTTTTTTTTTTTTGTTTGGTTTTCTGAAAGTCCATTTTGTTTGAAATTTAGGAGCAAAGGAGTGATTTTTTGGTAAATTTGAATTAGAAGCTGCAAGTTAGGGGTTTGAGGTAGTGAATTGGGGCTTTCAAGGTGAGCAAGAATGAGGTTTCAGAGAAATGAAGCAAGTATGAGGATAAATTATAATGATAACTTAAATTAGCTTGAATTTGGATGGGATTTAAAAGCCAGGGATGGATGGTTTGGTATAGACCATGGTTGATGCTGTGGGTACCTTTATATAATTTATTTGAAAAAAACCAATCATTTCCCATTAACTTTGACATGCCTCAGCTGAAAATAATTGGTTTTTTATTTATTGTTAAAGGTTTTTTTTAATGGCGTATTTTTACTGAAACCTTCCATTATAAAATGGTGGATTTGGTTAAATTTGATGCACCCTGATATATCAAGTTGTTTCAATAATTTAATTCTACAAATTTTATGCCACAGATAGACAACAAAGGGGTACCTGGGGGCTAATTCTAGCCCCCAAGGCCTAAATTAATGTTTGCAAGCCTCCATAGACCAATCAATTCTCAAAAGGAATGTTTGAAAACCCCAGACAGGCCCTTGAAACTTAAAAAACCTGCACAGTCCCCCCAAAGGCTTTTTTTTACCACCCCATAAATCACTTCAAAGCTTAAAAAGGAATCCAAAACATTAAATCTCAATATTATATCCCTTTTTTTATCTTCGCACAACTTTTGAAGGTTGATGTGCCTTACTGGAGTGGGAAAATACACCAAGATGAATAATTTTATCAAACCATTTTCTATATTCACACATATTTTTGAAGAATGTTTTAAATTTTCTAAAAATCAATCCTTTATTCAAAGAAAGGTCCACGTGGATGTATGAAACTTGAAGGCATGAATTATAGTGGGACAGAGTATGAGCATTTTGTTTTTGATAAAAGAGGAATTGCCATGGGAAAAAGGTAATTTGGTGGAGTGAGAATGTTATAATCAAATTTTGGATAAAATTCATGAAGAAATAAACTTTATCCATGAAACATTTTGGTTACTGATGAAATTTTTATTGGGAAATTTAATCTGGAGTAAGAAATTTCCAGGTGGGACCATTATCTATAAATATTGTATTGATAAGGAATCCTCTAGTTATAATAATTGAAATTGGGGGAAAGGGACAAAACACCAAGACTTTTATTGAATTCAGGCATGGTGAAGGTGAGGTTCTTAGTTTTAAAAGCTTGATGGACCATTCAATTTTCAATTTTTGATTTTGATTTTCCCTGCAGTTAATGCATCATCATTGTAGGGTAAATGTAGTCTCTGAAAAATTGATTGCTTTAATAAATTGTACTTATGGGTATTATTCTACATGGACCAGGCTAAATTCATTACAAAAGTATTACAAAATCCACACCAATTTTTGAAATTGGCATGATTTATTTTTTAAAAATCAAAAAAAAAGCTGCCATTGGTGTTATTATAGTAAAAAAAATACTATATGTTTGCAAATGGTGTGCTTTCCAACCACAGGAAGGCTTTCTGCCTTTTTAATGATTAAAGGAGTGCCTGGGGTGTGAGAAAATTCCTTTTGATGGCATTTTGGGCACTCCTATAAATATTAACTGAGGCCCTGGGCGGCTAAATTAAGTCTTTTGGACCCCCTGTGGGGTCTTTTTGGTGTAGAAAATTTTGGATAATTCAAATTCAGACACCAATTGATCAAATTTAATATTTAAAAAAATATAATAAATACCAATTTTTTCAAGAAATTAATATATGAACTTCAATTCAAAAAAAAGTTCATTCCATGTAAATTTTAAAAAAAAAAAGAAATAAAAATGATAATATTTCATTTTGTTTACATAAAATGGAATATTTCAAGTGGAATCTAAATACCTTTGTAGAAAAAATAAAAAAATCATGAAAGAATGCTTTATAGAAATTTTGCATGCTAGTAGTTCAATTTTCTTTTGAATATGCAAATAAAAATATCATAAATTACACAAACAATTACAAAAAATATTGAAAAAAAAATTCATGGAGGAAAACTCATTATATTTGATGATATATATAGCATTTTTTTCTTTTCTTTTCTTTTCTTTTTGGTAAAAAGGCATTTACACTCCATAATAAATATTGAGTTTTATTCAAAGATTTACATTTTTTATATCATTGTAATTATTTATTTCCTGGATGATATTTATTTTTGCACATTTCAAAACTGTGTAATTCCCAGCATGAAATAGGTGTATGTAGCATTTTTTTATGTTTTTTTATTTTTGGAAAAAATTTATTTGACTTCCACAAGAAATGCTCCATTTTTGGTAAGAAAAAAATTAATTTTTGTCATTTTTTGTCTTTTCTTACATTGGATGAAGAATTTTTTCAACCCTGAATTCATATTTAAATTACCTGCAAAAAATTCATATTTATTACCTTCCTAAATATCAAATTTACTCAATTGATTTCCATAGTTGAATTTTCCAGAAAATTCTATCCCAGCAGGAACCCACAGGGGGTCTAAAGTCCTTATATCAGAAAACAAGGGCCTCAATTAGTATTTAAAGGCTTTTGGGGGCCCAGCACACCATCAAAAGGCATGTTATCCAACCCCTGGAACTGCAATACAAATTTAAAAGGCTGCACACCTTCTTTGGGGGGTAAAGCATGCAAATTGGTGTTAATATAGTAATTTAATTACTATTATAATGCCAGTGGTGGCTTTTGGCGTGATTTTAGCAAAGAAATTGCTAAAATCACACCAATTTCAAAAATGAAATTGATTCTGACTTTTGCAATTTTATGCAAAAGAATTTTCTAACTTGACCTGGGATCTTGATCAAACTTAATAAAAATAATCATCATATTTACAAAATTAATAATTATATATTCATCATATTTAAAAAATTAATAATGATAAGTTGATTTTGAATTAGTAAAATAACCAATATATTTAAATTTTGGTAGACATCAGAGGGTCTCTGAATTGAAAATTTCAAATTTTGGGTCCTTTTTCATTTCTTCAAGGATTTGATCAGCATTTTATTCCCAAAATGAAGTTTTCTATTGACTCAGTGACTTCCTGAAACTTTGAAAAGGGTTTCAAATTTGAAAGGGGAAAAAAATCAATTTGAAAAAAGCTATGCTTCAAAATGATTTTGTTGAATTCAAACAATCTTCTGTGATAGAGAGAATTTTGAAAACAAATGAATATAGAAAGAAAAGATAGAAATTCAGAAGATATAAATTTGTTTTATTCTTTTTCATTTTCAAAGGGTGTTGTTTTTTTCAGGCCCCCAATCTATATTTTGCATGATTTTTATGTCCCCACAAAGTCTTCCATCCGCATGGCTTTCTTTAAATTTTTGCATTTTTGTGAAGTTGAAAAAACAAAAACCAACACTTAGGGGTACATTTAAATCCTCTCCAAGAATTATTTGAGCATTCTTTATCCATTTAAAGGACTACAAAATTATTTTCAAAAAATTGAAAAAAAAAAAACATCATTTCACAAATTGTTTCATGTTTTTTAATAATTATTTTCTTATTATTTTCGGAGATCTGAAGAAAAATAAATATCTCAAATTTAAAGGCAATTAAAAGAGGATTTTTGAAAATTCTTAGTACTTCATTTTCCCGCCAAAAAATGGGATTAAAATAAAAAAATATTCTTTTCAACTTTTTTTCTCCTTATCATTCTGAAGCATTTCCCAATTTTTAAGGTTTCCGTCATTTAATGGGCATTGGAATATTGGGGGATTTTCAGGATCAATCATTTTCCCGACAATATTTGATGAAACTACAACAATAACATAAAATGTCTGTTTTGGGGTGCGTTTTAAAGCCATTTATGATACCATTTTGATTCTTTTTATGAAAAATATGAGTTTGCATTATTGGAATTTGCCTTAAATGATAGAATTTGCCTTAAATGATAGAATTTGCCTTAAATGATACAGAGATTTCTTTTGTTCATATCTTTTCAACCTTTTTTTAGCCCTCAAATGTCTAACCTCAAATCAACATGTTTAGAAAAAGGGAGGATTTGATTCATAATACAGTAGAACTTTTCCTAACCCATACCATTTCATGGACTGTTTTTTCTATGGGTTGGGCTGTCTCATAGGATTAGAGGGGAACCTATATTAAACCATCAAAATCATGGTTTAGAGAAGAAAATTTTACTTAACCATGAAAATTTGGGGTTATGACATGCAATTGGCACAATTAAAATTGTTTTGCAAGGCTGACTTCAAAATTTTCAAGTTCAGTTTGATCTAGCATTGTTGAAAAAGAGAAATAATGGGTGCTTGACAAAGAAATCAAATTTACATGCCGCAAAATGTTGATACAGGGGGATTGAGGTGCTGTGAGTTAAAGGATAGGCATGATAAGCAAAGGAAGAAAAGGGATATGTGGTGAGGATATCAAGAAATGGTTATTGATCATTAGTTGGTGAAGATAAAGGTGAAGAAAGGACAATATATTGAGAGTTAATACATATGAATCCAAGGAGATGGTGTAGATTGGAAATGATATGGTCAATATGTGGACTAAAAATTTTGGGTTAGCAGGGTGGGTAACATAATTTTTACAGCCAAACTTGCAGTTTTTTTATTTTTGACCTATGTGTTACCACATTTTTCAGTATCATGTGTTAAGAGTCATCTTTTGGCTGGCAAAAATTTGGTGATCAATGTTGCCATGGGTTTGTGCAAGTTATGGTTTGGCACAAGTATGGATTAGGACAAGTTCTACAGTAACTTTGGACTTGTTTTAAAATTTTTGCTTTTGCCTAAAAAGTGTCCACATCCAAGAAATAAATCAGTAAAAATTGATATTCATTGAATCATTTGCTTTTTTTTTTGTTTTATTTTTCATGATTTTCTTTTTCTATGGATTATTGAGTCAATAGTTTAGAGAAAAAATGACAATTTTATGTTCTTAATTATCAATTTTTTGGGGATAAAAACCTACCAAAAACCCTCAGATAAATTTCTTTTTTCCTTTCTAATTCCCACTAAAAGACTGAAAGACCAAGATTTGAAAAACTCTTCAGAAAGATAAGGTAAAAAAGAAAGTTCAAAAGAATGTCTTTTTTTATGTTAATACCATTTTTTGGCGGCATAAAAAAGTACTCAAAATATCAAAAAATCATATTTGAATTTCCTGTGGTATTTGGAAACTTTCAGTTTCCTCATATTTTCCAAAATAATTAGAAAGAAATCATTAAAAAATTGAAAACATCTGTGACATAATTTTTTTTCTATTTTTAAGCCTAATTTTGAAGGCTTCTGAAGACCAAAAATTCTCAAAGAACTTTTAGAGAGGATCAGATGTCGGCCTAAGCAGTTTTATTTTTTTTATTTTGTTCATTTTTTTTCAACTTCACAAAACCGCTCAAATTTAATGAAAACTGCGCAGATGGAAGAAATTGTGGGGACTTCCAAACCACGCAAAAATAAGGTATGGGGGCGTGAAGAAAATAATTCCCTCTTTTTAATACAAAGAAAAAATTAAGTAATTAGAAGAGGGTTTGTTTAGCAAGATCCAGGCAGTAAATGATTGTTATTATTATCAGAAAGAAACTTAAAATATCTCAGAAAAGTTTAATATTCTTAAAAACCAATTGATCTTCAATATAATTATTATCTTGATAAGTTTTATTATTTTCCTCTTCAATTCTAACCTTAAAGTTTCTTTCCTTAAAAAATTAATATTCCTGAATTTCAAATTGGAAAAAATTATTGAAAGTATTCAAAAGATTGTTTTATAAAAGATTCTAAAATTTCATAATCTGGTTAAATCCATTACATGAAACAAAAAACTGTAATTTGAAGGAATGCTGTATCAACATTCCTTGAAGTTTTCTAGAGGAAATCTTTGTAATTTTTAAATAAAAATCCAAAAGTTTCAGAATAAGATATCAAAAAAATAATTCCATGTTCCACTTTGAATTTTTTGATAATGGTTGACAAAACATACAATTTCAAATTTACATTTTAAAAAATTATCTCAACCCTAAAATATTGTTTTTAAAATGGCTGATTGAAGTCCAAATTCTCCATTGATGCATGATGGTTCAAGAATATTGAAAAATACTCACTGAGCCACCTGACTTTTATGAACTCCATCATTTATTTTTCCTCAAATCTAAATTTTCAGTGTCCCTTGGCCCACTGAATTCATTATAAATTTTTTTTTTCCATAACTTCTAGCATATCAAGCAATGAAGTTTAATTGTATTTTTTCCAAAATTTTTTAGGTTCAGTTTGATTAAATTGAACCATTTTAATTTTTTTCAAATAGTTTTATCATATGCTGGGGCAAGTTCTAAATCCTTGCTATGAGAATTTTTCAGACTCAAAAGAATTCTTTGGAAATTTTTGGAAATTTTTTCTCATTAAATTATATCAAAGAATTTCAGAGCTTTAGATCAGATAATTGAAGATATGAAAATCACTCAAAGGTTTAAAAATTCAATTGGTACCAGGATTTGCCCATTAATTTTAAATTCAAAGCCCCCCAACAATACATAAATTTTAACATCAAACGACACCCTTAGGAATCTTTTAATCCAAAACTAAGGCATTATCTAATTCAGTAATTTGTTTCACAAGGAATGGAGGTCTCATTTCAATTCAAATAATCTGTCAAGAAACTTCCCATCAAGATGAAATTATTTCCCTCCCCCTTTCACATCTTTTTTTGCAATGTGGAATTGGCATCTAGGTCTAATAACCCTGCTGGAGAACAATTGAAATACTTTTGAAGCTTCAAAGACAATATAAGACCAATTTTTTAATGGATTTCTGGAATTTCCAATCTTATAGACCTCAAAGTTCTTCCAAAATTGATGTTTTTTTTTTTAAAAAAAAAAAAAAAAAAAAAAAAAAAAAAAAAAAAAAAAAAAAGACTCCCACAACTTTGATGGCTTTAAGTATGTATTCAAGGATCACATGGGTCATGGAAGGGAAGTTGCCTTGGTGGCCACAAAATTCAACTCTTTTTTTTCATCTTCTGTTAATTAACTTGGTTTTTATTAAGATATGGGATGCACCATACAATGATATTTTTGGGGATTAAAAATCAGGGACTAGGGCTAAGTTCATATAAACTCAGAATAGATTGGAGACCAATTCCCAAATCACAATTCCTATAAAACATTTTCAGCTGGGTTCCTTCTAATAAAATTCTCTTTTCAGGACAGTGTAAATGGATATTTTTAAAATATTTTAGTGTGAAAAATTTCAAATGCCACTATTTCATTGAATCTTTTCTTTATTTTTCAAAATTCTGTTTAAATTGAGTTTAAAATTTATCAGGATGTGATTGATTAAATGAAACTGTGTATCATATGAAGTGAGGGGAATAAATTTTATGGTTTGGTGAAAAACTAATACAAATACAAAAAGCAGTTTGAAAATTATATAATTTTCATGGTGAGCTCAAAGATCACCTGCTTATTCTTAAAATTTTGTAAGTTCTTAAAATTTGGTTCAAATAAATGACCTCCCTTTGCATCACTGTTTTTGGCTTGATGGAAAACACCAAATAGTTCTTTCAGGCTTCACTGGTGGCAATCTTTGCAGCATACGCGCCAATCCCCTCAAAATCCTGTGATTGTTGCAGAATTGGACAATGAGTTTTCCTCAGTAATAAATCTGATCCCTGGATATATTAAATCAATATTTTTTAAATGATTCTTCCAATCAATTATTTTTATTTCCCCCCTTGTGTTGACTTTAATTCATGCCTCTTTTTTATTTGCAAATTACTCAACTTAATGAAGAATGATCATACAGTAAATCATACATGAGTAAAATAAAAAAAAGCATTCTGAAACAGGTAACCTCACCTCAGACTCACAGAAAGCACAAAAATTAAAAACTTGATGTAAAACCTTGATCCATTCCCTTATAAAATCTTCTCTGTGGTTTTAGAATATGAAGGGTTCAAAAAATATAATAAATTAAATTAATGAATCAAATTCCAGAAACTTTCAAATTGATTGGTGATAAACTAATTTTCTTATTTTCTCTGAGATTTATTCAGAAGTATCATAACCAGAAACTGTATCATTACGTCAGAGAATAAATGTAAAAAGAAAGAAATGAGACAGCCAAAACAGGTCATACCCAAGCAGTAGAAATGATCAAGAGTGAGAAACTTCAACAGTGCAACTACCAAGACTTAGCACGCTGTGGAAAGAATAAAGGTTATCCCCCTATAATTTTCCCAAGGTTTGGAAGTTAACGGTTTCCTGAATTTGAAAGGAGATGGGGATGCCTGGAGTTGCACATGAAATGAGAGATAGAAATAAGGAGATAAAAAGATAAAGAAAAGTAGAGAGAGAGTGAAATTGCCAATCCTTCAATCCTAAGAACTTTCCACCTGGATGTGTATCCGGTATGAGTTCCTTTAATCTCCTGGTGAGATGAGTGATCCAATCCGATGATGTGATGATCTGATTCCATTCATGCATGCCCTCCTCTTCCAATCCAGAGGTGAGAGTGAGGATAAGTCCTCCCTCCCAACCCTAACCTAAGTACACGCGCAAATAACAGTATGACAACAAAACAGAAAAAAATCCCAAGACAGAAACCCTAGCCTCCTCTCCCCACCTCCTCCGTACCAAACTCCCCCCAAAGTCCGTACGCCGTTCTGTCCATCCGGTTTGTCCTTCTCATGACGCGGTCCTTGCACCGCGCCCTACTCGGAGCCCCCCGCGCCTGTCCGTATCCGTTTGTCCGCGCCCATTGTGGGTGTCCGGTAATATCTGGCATGATCCGCGCGCTCCATCCGTTCCTTTATAGCCTGCGGATTGCTCTGCCCCTATGTATCCAAACCGGCGCGCCCACAAACCTAGCCAAGCGCACTACCTTCCAAATCCAATCTCCAGGGAGGATTGCCGCCCACGCCGCATTTGATGCTGAGCCTGACCCGTCCACTAGGTGCAGAGCCAAACAGCCGCTGCTGCTGATCCAGCAGCTGCCGCTGCTGAGCACTCCGCATACCCTAATGCTGAGCCCGCTTGCCTCCAATGCTGAGCGCGCAGCCGCGACGCAGTTCCCAATCTATGTCTATAAATTGACACCACAACCCGGCTTGGGCTAATATATCTGAGAGTCATGGTGATTAGATAAGAAAGAATTGGGAAAGAAGAGGAAAAGAGAATGAGTGATTGCACCAAATTAATTGAAGGCCTCTTTGATGAACTGACTAGTTCACTTGCTTCTTGATCTTGATTGATGAGTTTCCAAATCAGAATAGAAGATATTAAAAAAGTGAAAGTTGGGTGAGAGAAGAGGGCAAAGGAATCCGGAAAATGTTTGTCTCTTTATCCAACATCAGGAGAGCTAGAGCTACCCAAATGAATATGCATTGTTATCCAAAAGCCGTGCGTGTCTTTGAGATATAAGAATAAAATAAAGTAATGAATGAAATGAGATTGCGCGTGTCTTGGAGAGATAAAAGATAAAAATAAAATAGAGTAATAAATAAGATAAAATAAAATTAAATAAAATAAAATAGGATGAACTCCAACAGAGACAACTACAACACCCCCCCATAATTCAGTGTGATGCTGAATCAAAACACCTAGATGTAAGAAGCCCCAAACTGTGCCTAATACAGGCTTTAGTTAGCAATTCTGCAAACATTGTGTCTGTGGTGATGAGGTTAACGCGAATTTTGTCAGAGGAGAATTGGTTGCAGAGCCACTTAAGCTTCATATCAATTTACTTTGTCTTTGAGTTGGAACCAAAGTGTTTTAACTTGTTGACCAGGCCTTTGTTATCCACTAGAAAGCTAGCTGGGTGTTTTAACCAAATCTTTCCATAAGTGGCTGATAACCAATTTGATCCATAGTGATTCCTGCGCACCATTGCTAATTGCATTCAGCTCCGCCTCTGTGGATGAGAGAGCAATGTTGTTCTGCTTCCTGCTCTTCCAGGAAATAGGTGTGAATCTCCATAAGACAATGTATCCTGTCTGAGACTTCCAAGTATGTGGATTTTCCGCCCAGGTCAAGTCGCTGTAGATGCTCAAGGGTTTGTCCCCTCAAGGACATAGCGTCAGGCAACATGTTAAAGTACCTGCCAGATATTTCCAGACATGCATTACCTCTCTCCAGTGCAAGATTCCTGGATTCTGATTAAATTGGGATAGGATTGAGGCTGCTGCCAAGATGTCCGGTCGAGTTCAGAAGGCTAGATAATTAAGAAGGCTGGTAAATTTTCTGAAGTTTATTCCTAGCTTGCTAAATTCAACTTGCTTTTTGTGCAAGGCCGGAACCAACTGAACCCCTGGCTTCAAGGGGGTAAGAACTGGCTTGAAATTGGATAGTTGTAATTCCTTGAGGATTTCTTGAATAAGCTTTGATTGATTTAAAGAGATAGAGTTGCCTTGACGCGTGTATTCAATTCCTAGAATGGTATCAGGATGGTGAGCTGACGATTGAGGAAATCTGAGCAAAAATTCTTCTTCAAACCAGTCTACCTCCCCAGAAATGATTAAATTGCCCACATGAAAGAATACAAAGAGACTTAAAACTTTATGAATGTACAGACAAGGATCAGTGTTGGACTGAGCCAGTCCAATGCCTTCCAGCCAAGTTGTCAGAGTTTTGTACCATTTTGAAGGAGCCTGACGCAAACCATACAGGGATTTTTTCAACTTGAGGAACTTTGAGGAGCGGAAAATTTCCTTTGGCGTGAGAATGTAGATGTCTTCTTCTAAGGGAGCAAAAAGAAAAGCGGCCTTGACATCAAATTGTCATAAGGCAAGGTTATGATCCAAACCACACAGTAGGAGAAGAAGAAGCGTTGTGAATTTGCCTTTTGGCGCATATGTCTCTCCAAAATCTATTCCTGGAGTTTGAAGGTTACCCATGATTCAGAGTCAAGACTTCCATTTTTCAGGAGAGAGACTTGTGGCCAGCTTGATTTTTTCCACCAACATGGTCCTAAGATAATGAGCAGGTTCAATATCAGAGTCCTCCCATACTTCTTGCAATTCTATTTTGGCCAATTCAACTTTCCTTTTGATCACCCATTCCTCACTCTTATCTTTAAAGGAGCCATAGGAATATTTCTGAGTTTTTACTGAAGCCATTCATGTTTTCAGATTGTAAATGACAGTAGCTGCTGTGTTTGTTGCCTCAACCTTTGTAGACACTTCTGTGAGAGTTGGGGTTGAGTTGGGAATGTCCTCAACCAAAGAGACGTCTTTCTTGTTTAGTGATTGTGAGAGACTTGAGTTGAGATTGATAGCTTGATCAGGCAACACAGCGTTTGACGTGACTGGATCATTGCACCAATCTCCAACTTTGATCCCACCATAACCGGATAAATTCTTGATGTTGGAATGGAAGTCAAGGAAGGTAACGTGCTTGGTGTCAATTATCTTGTGATCAGTTGTTAGAATTTTATATGACAGCAAGTCATCATCATACCCAATCAGCCTTCCACAGAGACCTCAAGGTTCCAATTTGGAGTAAGGCCCTCTGTCCTTGTAGATTTAAGTCACCAGATTCTCTATGGGATGAAGGTAATTGACGTTCAGTGTCCTAACTTTAAAAATTTCTTACGGGGATTTTTTTGATTTATGCAACGGTATTTGGTTAAGTGCCAGAGCACAAGATTTGATAACAACATGGAAGAGATTCTTATTCAGCTGAGAGTTGTAAAGAACAGTACAAAGAGATTCCAAGATGAGACAATTGAAGCGTTCTGCTAATCCATTTTGTTGCGGTGAATGGCCATTGGAGAAGGTCTGTCTAATGTTGTTCTTGACGTAGTACTTAGAAAGAGTTGCATTCCAAAATTCAGTGCCTCAATCAGAGTGCAGGATCATGGGACTGTAGTCAAACCTCTTTGACTCAACATTGATAAGAAAAGGAAGAACACTCGCCACATTGCTCTTGCTTTTGATTGGAATCACAGTGAAGAACCTGGTACAACTGTTGACTACGGTAAGAAAGTAAGCATCTCCATTGGCGCTCAGAGGATAGATAGGCCCAACAAGATTGCAGTGCAACTCTTCAAAAGGCCTTTTGGCTCAAATGTGCTTGTTGTTGAAAGGGGTCTTTGATATTTTGCTGATTGCACAAGCCTCACACATTGACACTTTCTTTACGGGGATCCCTAGTTTTTGGCGTATCCTGCTGTAACTGTCATGTCCCAGGGCCTTGTCAATCAATTCATTGTGGGTGAGATAGCAAATTTCATTGATTTCAGCATCATCAAAATCAAGAAAGGGAATATTACAGTTGTAAGTCCCAGATTTCTTCCTGTTCCACTTCTGAGTTGAGAAGTCATCTGCACCAAAGTTGACATCAAAACCATCTACTACAAGAGAATGCATGGACAACAGGTTTGCGGTTGATTGCGGTGAGTATAGGACATCTGAGAGAAAAATTTCTTGTCCTTCAGAGTCCACCAGTTTCACAGTCCCAACTCTGTCATACTTAAGAGAATCCTTTCCAGAGCTTGTGGAGATGTAGCCAGTCACTGATGGGTCTAAGTGAGAGAAGTGCTTGGAATCAGAAACAATGTGTCTTGATGAACCTGGATCAACTACAAATGCATTTGGAAGAAACAGAGAGCTTGTATGAAATGAGCTGACTGAGGTAGTTTCATTATTGGACTCGGAAGTTCCAGTTTTCTTCTTCTTCCTCGGAAAGGATGGTCTGAGATGCGGGTACAATTTCCAAAATCTGCCCTCTGGATGAGCAGCTTTTTGATTGTGCCATTTATTGTCACATGCCTTCACACTTGAGTTCAGAAAGGAGACTGAGGTTGTGTTCTCCTCAATTTTTCTTTAACCGGATCTCTATTCAAAAATCTGTTGTTGTGGAACATTTGGAGGTGATCAAGCACTTGTTCCGGAGTGATTTTCTTGTCCAAGTGCGTGATTTGTTGAACTATGGTGTCCATGGTTGAGGGAAGTTTTTCAAGGATGAGATAGGCTATAATGTTGGATGGCAATTCAATCCCTACATCATTTAATTGTGATATCAAGGTTTTTGTGTTGGTGATGAAACCGGGAATTTCCAATGGGGAAAAAGGAGCTTGCAGAAATTCTTTGAATACTCTAGCACAATTGGAGGCGTGATTAGAGGCAAAAAATTTGTTGATATCTGCCCATATTTGATGTGCATCCTTCTCATTTTCAGCGGTTATGATATTGGCCTGTATAGTGGTGTCAAGCTTGGAAGTGAGAATTGTTCTAATCCTTACGTTCTCCATGTGATTGATTCCAATTGGATTACCAGCAGGATTGTTCCTTTTCTTGGTGAGTTTATCAAACAGATCCTCTTGTAAATCCATCATATTTACAACACAATTACGCCATATCAAAAAATTGTCAGAGGTGAGAAATGGAATTGCCTCAATGGCTGTCTTGAGTATGGTTGCTGTTAAGGAATTGGTCATTTTGGTTTCTGGTAATTGATTACAAGAGATCAAGGCGTTCCAGCGTTTCGACTTTTAATTGTGATAAACTAATTTTCTCATTCTCTCTGAGATTTATTCAGAAGTATCACAACCAGAAACCGTATCATTACGTCAGAGAATAAATGTCAAAATAAAGAAATGAGACAGCCAAAACAGGTCATACCCAAGCAGTAGAAATGACCAAGAGTGAGAAACTTCAATAGTGCAACTACCAAGACTTAGCACGCGGCTCGGGCTAATATATCTGAGAGTCATGGTGATTAGATTAGAATTAATTAAGAAAGAAGAGGAAAAGAGAATGAGCAATTGCACCGAATTAATTGAAGGCCTCTCTGATGACCTGACTTGTTCACTTCATTCTTGATCTTGATTGATGAGTTTCCAAATCAGAATAGAAGAGATTAAAAAAGTGAAAGTTGGGTGAGAGAAGAGGGAAAAGGAATCCGGAAAATTTTTGTCTCTTTATCCAACATCAGGAGAGCTAGAGCTACCCAGATGAAAATGCATTGTTATCCAAAAGCGGCGTGTGTCTTCAAGAGATAAGAATAAAATAAAGTAATGAATGAAATGAGATTGCGCGTGTCTTGGAGAGATAAAAGATAAAAATAAAATAGGGTAATAAATAAGATAAAATAAAATAAAATAAAATAAAATAAAATAAAATAAAATAAAATAAAATAAAATAAAATAAAATAAAATAAAATAAAATAAAATAAAATAAAATAAAATAAAATAAAATAAAATAAAATAAAATAAAATAAAATAAAATAAAATAAAATAAAATAAAATAAAATAAAATAAAATAAAATAAAATAAAATAAAATAAAATAAAATAAAATAAAATAAAATAAAATAAAATAAAATAAAATAAAATAAAATAAAATAAAATAAAATAAAATAAAATAAAATAAAATAAAATAAAATAAAATAAAATAAAATAAAATAGGATGAACTCCAACAGAGACAACTCCAACAATTGGGTTATAAACCCTTCAACTCTCTTGGAATTTGTTAAATTATTTTTTAACAGTCTAATTAATAATAAATCTTCCCAGACTCCAATCCTCCCCCTCTGCCTTTTTCTTTTAAAAAAATAAATAAATAAATTTTACTTGTGATAAAAGTCCCTAGTTTTTCCCTCAAGCTAGTATTCTTCTTCAAGATTTTTGGTGCTGTGGGTTTTCAATTTAGCTCCAGTTTTATGGTTGTATGTATTGAAATCCATTAATTTTTTCATGAATGCAATATTTGGCACCCTCAAAAATTCATGGCTCAGCCAGCGCTTGAATTATTTCCTGGTAAATTTTCAATTTGCCAGCCTCTAATTTGGATCTTGTTTTCTTTTAGGAAGAATTTATCATTGGGAATATGGAATGAATCTAAGAGAATTGGTTTTTTTGAGGGTTTACTGCTGAAAAAGCTTTATTTCCTGAAATAAATTTGTAAGCCCTGGGGCTTAATTTTTCAATTTTTCTGAACATTAAACTTGGGTAAATGTTGAGACCTCAGTTTTCATTTACTGGTCAAACAATCTTTTTTATGATTTTTTCCCCTCTTTATTTCAAAGGAAAAAAAAAATTCTTCAAATTATTGAATGAATGAACAAAAATATTGATCAAATAGAACAATTTTTTCTCAAAATCTCATTTTCCAATTTGGAAATTAAGATTTTATAGAAAATCTCATTAATTTTTTGATGTTTGTACAAGATGGCAAATTTTCAAAAAAAAATTCCAAAACTTAAATTCAAAACAATTTCAGCTAATTTTTAAACCAGTGGTTTTTTTAAAGATTGCATAATCTCTCACAATTCTTGGAAAAGTTCATCTTCTATGTGTCTCCAAATTTCCACAGGGACTCTTTGGGCTTGTTGGTACCTTCATTTTTCAGGCATGAGATATTTTATTAAATGGTTTAAAAAATGGAAAATTAATTTCATTTGAACTTATGCCTTTGGTTAAAATTTGAGTTAAAAGCATATGCATGGAATTTAGTATTCAAACCAAGATGCGGTTTGGGATTCATTTTGGAGAGATTTGGAATCCTCTTCAAGTTCTTGAAACCAGAAATTCTGGCTAGATATACTGATAGGTTCCTGATAATTTAATTTCTTTCCCCCAAGATTGAAAGCTAATTTCAAAACCTTGATTCAAGCAACAACATATTCCTTGTAAAATTGGAATTTGGGAATCCAAAGACCAAGTTATAACTTCAAAAATTCCTGTAAAATATTTATCTGGAGAAATGATGTGACCTGAATGAATTCAAACGTTAAATCAGAAAGTTTTTGCTCTAATACCATCAAAATTTTACAATCCTCCTCTAAAATTCACTGGATAAAATCTTGGAGGAATTTCTTCAGCTTTGATTTTATTCTTGGTGTTATTCACAGATTATTTTGTACTAATCCTAGTGGATGCATACTTAAAAAGGATTTGAAAATGGCCAATAGAAATAAAAAAATCTAAATGAATCTCAAGGTTTAGTCAATGAAATGGATAAGGGAATGATCAGGTGTTTAGAATGGGATTGGGAACCCAAAAAAATCCTATTGAAGAATAATAGAATGAATGTTTTGCAAATATGAAAATAATTGGATGTAGGTATTTCAATTCCACCAAATTTTTTGATGGAAAACCAGTTTTTTGGTGTGCACAGGTACACACACCAATGCACTTTGCATGCACAAGTACACACACCAAAAATGAATCTCTTTTGACAAAAAATTAATCTCTTTTGACATATTTAATTGCACATGCAAAAATAATTGGCATGTGGATGTTTGAATGCCAAAAAATGGGCTTGCTCAAAAACAAAGCATTCATTGAACGTTTCAAAAAAAATATAAAAACTGATTCAGATGATTTTAAACTAAAAATTGAATTTGTAAGATAAAACTCCAGGTGAAATTGAAAATAATTTGACAGTTGGTTTGGTGGCATGATGAGGAAAAAAAATGCCACCAAACATGATTTAATAAAATCCCCCCAGATCATGATTGAGGACCTCCCACTCTTGTGTGGGGAGCAATGCAGTTGGCTTCAAACTTTTAATTTGAAGATTTCCATACTAAGGCTTGCTGCAAAACCTTTCCAATTTCAGAGCAACTTGTTCAAATTGACAATGTTCCAATGCTGATGTTTGCATGCAAGGGTAAGTTGTCTCTTCTTCTTTTCTTCAATTATAAATGGCTTCTTTGAATCCAACCTTCTCATGGTCATAACTTTGACCCATCCTTCAAGACAGAATCCTGGATCTTGGAGGCCTTCAATTTACAAGAGTTCTTGATGGTGTTCCTGAGCTTTGAAAGGTCTCAATTGTTTTTTCTTTTTTTTGAGGTCTTCAGGGGTCTTTTGCTGATTGGATGGTCCCTTGTTTTCTGCAGAATTGGAGGATTTTGTAAATTTTTGTCCTTGGAACCCTCAACTTATTTTTTGAAATCACATTCCCCAATTGGCCTGCTTCATAAATTTTTACAATCCTTGCCTTTATCTTGTCAGTCAGGTATTTTATTTTTCATTTTAATTCCTAATATAAGATTAAGAATTGAGAAGAAGAAAATAAAATTCAAAAACCATTCAAAAAATTGTAGAGAGAAAAGAAACACTCACCAAGGTTATTGAATTTTAAGCAGAGAAGGAGGGGAAAAAATTTGAGGGAAAGAGGAAATCTGGGGTGTTTGATTGATTTGGTCAACAAGAGGAGTTCCCCCCAACTTTGGCAATGGAATTTTCACAAAGATCCCCAAGTCAATATGGATTTTTTTGGTGTGGGAGCTTCAGAAACCAGTCCCACAACTTCTGTCTACCCACTTTACATGCACATTTTTCCAAAATGGATAGAGAACCATCAACTTGAGGCTTAATTCTTGTTTGAATTCCTAGAGTTATTTTACCTTTTTTTTTCCCCATTGGGAAGGGGGATGTGGATAAATGTTTGATATTTATATGGTCTATAAAGCATGTCTGGGTGCCTGTCCAAGTTCAACTTGGTGTGTGCCCAGTGGGACTTGGATAGGGGCCCAGAGGGCTTGATTGGGTTGGGCTTGCAGAGGTAAACACTTGGCGCCCAATCAAGCTCCCCTTGATGCCAATCAAAGCTGGTTGCACCACAAAGACCAGCCTCCCTCCCTGCAACTTTCAACCATTGTTTTTTTTTTTTTTTTTGGAAAAAAGAAAATTCTTGTATTTGGTCGGTCAAAGCACCCACCCAGCTTTGATTAGTGTCAAGATAAACTTGGCAAGGCACCAATTCAACCTCTGCCTGGTGCCAAGTTGACCTTGGCCAGGCACCAAGAAGGGTTTTCTAGGCACCAAAATGGCTTTTCTTGGCCTCAGGCGCACTTTAGCCAATTTCCAAATAACTTTGGTTGCCACCCAGACAGGTATTACAGATGATATGCAAATTTACAGGATGATTTTGGGCAGGTTTTTTAAACCTTTCCCTCTCCCTCTCCATCAACTTTCTTTTGTGTCTCTCAGCCTCCCCATTTATACTACAATCATAATAGCTACTGTTGTGCCAACCAAGGATTGGAGATTTCAAAACAAATGGATTCCTTGGCATCATCACATTTTAGATAATTGGGAAACTTAGATTGTTTCTTTTAAAGATTTATCAGAGCATGAGTTTTTTTTCTTTTCTCTTCCACATTGGACCTTGCCTTGAGTGGGAAGGAGATTTTATCATTTGGTCTTGAAGATTTATGTGTTGGAGATCAACAGGTCTCACAGCACATTCACCATACCCACCAGATCTAGTTTGTCCTCTCACAGCCTTCAGTTCAATTTTAAGGCCAGCTTGCCACTTTTCAGTCTATTTAACTGCACAAGTCTTGCAGAAAAAATATTTTCACTGTTTTTTCAATCAAATTTGAGAACAAAATCACTTGAGGAAGACTTTGATAGACCTTGAGACATGACCCGGCCTGTGGTAATGTTCAGGTGACTTGTAAATGTTTTTTGATAGATTCTTTGTACTGGGTTGATAACAGGAGGATTGGATAATATCAGCTCATGGGAATTTCATGTTTTGGCTACACTATCCAGGTTTTTTTTTCAACAGAGAGTGCATTATAAAGAAGATTCTCCAAGCTATTTGGTTAATTGCTAAACCATTAGATTTCAATTTTGGATTTGTGGGGGGAGGGGCACAAAGATGAATTGGTGGGTGGCATCTAGTCCCTCCATCCACCCGCCCTCCTGCCATTGAAATTCGAAGCTCCAATCCACACGCCCAAGGGCCGGCTGTTCGAACGGGGTGAGTGCAACCGGAAGAGGGAGCGGTCAGGAACTGAATGCCGTGCCCGTTTGTCCCGTCTGGGCTAGGTCATCCAGGCCCATAGAGGATCTTGGCAGATTGTAGCCACGCGGTCTCTCTTCGCTCAACAGATTTGGGCGGGGACCAACAGCGCCGGTGACGATCATTCGAGTCGGGCGCTACCCACGTGGAGATGGATGGTGTGGTCCCAGGGCCAAAAGGTCAAAGAGTGATTCTCGACCACCCCAGGGATCGAACCTGGAATCTCCTGCTTGCACCAGCACTCCAATCGAGGAACTGACCGGATTTTCGTAGGCAGGCGCCTTGACCATTGGGCCAGGCGGCCGATAGAAATTCGGGCAGGAGTCAAGCTAAGATTCGGAGTTGGGTGTGCCGGCAGTGGCACTGGGAGTGGGCAGCCAGAGCCAGAGCCAGAGCCAGAGCCAGACCCAGTTCTGGTGCGTCGATCTGGGTGTGACAGGCCTGGGTGTTAGGACACGGAATGGTACATCGGTGCGGTTACATTACTATGGGATATGGAGCAGGTATAAGTACCCTGCTCCAGGTCCCTGTCAACCTGTGGGTGACGGTGACGCAGCCGAGTAGGCTATAGGACCTTAGGTCACAACACTGGGAAGTGATGATAAGTTTGATGATGAACGCTGGGCCAATCCGCCTCTCGATGGTGGTCCATCACCACTCTGGACCATACATCCCGAGAAGAAACCATCTGCTTGGTCTCCATCACTCTAGACTATCCTCAACATCACCCTGTCTACTTCACTGCCTTAGATCCATCCATCCAAGATCACGATCATCAGATCCATACCGACCCCACCGGTCGACTTGGAATCTCCTCGGCAGGCTCAGCTCGACTTCCACCTCCTCCGGTCCCTCCGATGCTCTTCGATCGAACTCGTCCATCCAGTCAGATCACCCCTCGACTCAGGATGAGCCAAAGAAATCGATCATCCTCCGATCCATCACAAAAATCGAACCCTACCTCGAGTTATCACGACTTCAAACGCCGATCGGTACTATCTTGCTTTTCCTTCCGTGTGGCTCATCACTCGCCCTAGCAGCTTCCAGTATCACCGCCAGCCCCCAACTCTTACTCTCTCAGACCTTCATCTTTGCCACCGGTGCTCTGATCATGCGTGGGGCTGGCTGTACGATCAACGATCTTTGGGATCGATCGATCGATCGCAAAGTCCCACGCACCCGAATGAGACCGCTTGCCTCGGGTGCACTGACGATCCCTAACGCGCTGGGCTGGCTCGGATTCCAACTGGGTATCGGATTGATGATCTTGCTCCAACTTAATAGCTACAGTGTTGTCCTCGGCACCGCTTCACTCGCTTTGGTAGTCAGCTATCCTCTCATGAAAAGGATCACGTATTGGCCCCAATTGGTATTAGGTAAGCTCCCTCGAGCCTGACGACCCATCGTCACTCGCATCACATCCATTGACCCATCCCGATGTGCACTTGATTGATCCTCAGGCTTGTCGTTCAATTGGGGTGCCCTGATGGGCTCGTCGGCCATCCTCGGTCAGACGGATTGGATAGTCGCCATGCCACTATACCTCGGACATCTGTGTTGGACGATAGTCTACGATACGATTTACGCTCAGCAGGACAAGAAATCGGACGTCCTGGCCGGTGTCAAATCGACCGCCTTACTCTTCGGTCCCAATCCAGTTCCGATCCTAGCCGGTTTCTCGACTGGCTTCGTAGGTTTGACGGCCCTGAGTGGATTCATGAATGGATGTGGCTTGAGCTTTTACACGCTTGCCGTCTTGGGTCCGGCTATCCATCTCACCCATCTACTCAGAAAACTGGATCCCGATTCAGTCTCCTCTTGTCATGATAGTTTTAAGGCTAGTGCTATCACTGGATCTCTTGTTTGGTTAGGTTGTCTTCTCGATTACGCAGTTCGATTCTTGCAAGCTTGAAGCTCCAATCATCGACCTACCTCCCTATCGTACTTATAGACGCTAAATGTAGCATCAAAACTCGAGTTAACTTTTTGTTGTAGCGGTCTGTGACAGATACTCAAACAGGCTCATGAGTGATTTGGTATTCGAAATCGTTACGGTTGACCTTGTGGCGAAATTACAGCCATGCCTTCAGAAAATACAAATCGTCTGAGAATCAGGGTGATTTTCCAATCAAATGCCCCAAACGATATCCCTTTTCCAGAATCCCTGATGATGCGTTTTGGGTAGGTTTGGGGTTCTTGCCTTATCGGTATAAAGCCAAGATCCCCACCTGCGGATGGGCCCTTATAGCCTACAGTAGAAATACCGCATCTCCAAGGCCTACTTGCATTGGTTAGTACAGCAGCTTGAACACTGCTACTCGGGATGCACATGGGAGTGTGCACACATTCTTTCGTGATGAATGAGTACGGTAGGAGCATACTAGAACCCTCTCTTGAAGATGATCGATATGTTTAAATGAGTACCAAGATGTTGGGCCGGGTCTGAAAACGTGAGGATCGATTCAATCTAGCAGCACTGATACCTAACAACCATGAAACCATCTGAGCTCGATAACTGAGAAGGACAAGCCATTCGGTCATGCTTGCTATTCTTCATTATTTTCTCTTATCTTTTAGGGCATTAATTCTCTCACAACACCTGTGACCCTTTGACACATCTGGTTTGGATATTGTGGGGATGTCTCCTGGGCATGCCAGACTCCCTAAACTCACACAGTTCTTGGACCGTTTAATTTGGGTTTTTTCTTCTTCTTCTTCTTCTTCTTCTTCTTCTTCTTTTTTCTTGTTTTTTTCTTTTCTATTTTTATTTTTGACATCACAGTTGTGTATATTGCTTCTCAAGGGCCCCCCCCAAAAAATTCCTTGAGTGATTTTAAAACCCCTTAAGAAATCTCTCCAAACATCATAGATAAGAAGAACAGAAAGGATTTTTGTTTTTGTCTGCATTTTTGACCCTTATTTGAAAGGGTGTTAATTAAATATTTTTTTGGGGGTTTTTTTTTTTCCTGTTGGTATTTTGTCAGTATATCCAAGAGGAAAAGTGAGATTTCATGAGATATCTCAAAGAAGATTCAAAACATCAAGTGGGAGCAAGGGTAGAGTTGTATCAAATGCCTGGTATTTTCTTTTTTTATTCATAATTGGTGCATTTGACCAGAAAGATTTTTCCATTCCTTTTGATATTTAAGGCCCAGATGTGTTCCAGCAGTCTATACCCATCAGTTGTATAGAACACACCCCAAACCTTATTTTTCCAAAGCACAATGTTAAATTCACAACCTTACACAACCTGCTCAAGACTCAAAATGGGTTGTGTGGGGTTGTTGGCAACCCATCTGAGCTGTGAATGGCCATTCATGACTCAAAATGGGTCCTGTGGCGCAGTTCATGGCCCATCTGAGCTTTGGATGGCAGTTTGCAACCCATCTGAGTTGTGAATGGCTGTTCACAACTCCAGGGTTGTGAGCAAAAAAAAAAATTAAAAAATTCAAAATTGAAATTAAAATAAAGTAAAATAAATAAAAATCTATAAGAATAAACTAAGAGCTTGAATCACCAAAAAAAAAAAAAATCAAAATCAAAATCAAAATCAAAAAGGCAAAAAAAAAGGATCCAAAAGTGCAATGAGATTTTTTTTTTTTTTTTTTTTTTGAATGATTATTTTTAGGTAAACTAATACATCCAAAAAATCTGAGAAAAAAAAATATCAAAAATATCTTTGATTTTCTTTTTTTTAACTTCATGAGAGCTTAAATAACAAAAAAAAAAAAAAAAAAAAGAATTAAAAAGGCAAGTAAAAGGATCCAAAAGTCCAATGAGAATTTTTTTTTTTTTTGTTTGATTTTTTAAATGAATTTTTTAAGGTAAAGAGATACATCCAAAAAATATGCAAACAAATATTAGAAAGTTTTTTATTGTTTTTTTTTTTTCAACTTGATGAGAGCTGAAATCACCAAAAAAAAAAAAAAAGAACAAAGAAGAAAGAAAAAAGAAAAAAATTAAAAAGGCAAGAAGAAAGCTCCCAAACTCCATTGGAAAATTTTATTTTATTTTGGATTTTTTGGATGAATTTTTTGAGGTAAAAGAATACATCCCAAAAAAAAAAAAAATCTAAAAATAAAATATGTTAGACCCAGCTCTTTGATTGTTTTTCAAACTTTCTGAGAGCTCAAATAACCAAAAAAAAAAAAAAAAAATTGAAAAGGCAAAAATAAAGATCCCAGACTCCATTGAAAAATGGGTTTTTTATATTACATTTTTGAAGGGTTTCAAATGCCTCCAAATGATCAAAGATGAGGTTTGGGGTGCCTAGGTACCCCTAATTAACCCAAAAATTGGCCCATTTGGGGCTATTTTTCCCCAAATAGGCCAAAAGTGTTTTTTCACAACTCAAATGGGCTGCAAACAGTGTGGTGGCATTATATAGATGTGGGACTAGGAACTGTGTTGCGTTCTGTGCGCTCAGCTTTGAGTGCGCAGGTGGATCAGCAGCAGCCACTTCTGACTCAGCATTCAGTGTTTGGTTGGCTCAGCATCTGCTGCAGCAGTTCAGCAATCTGCTCAGAGGAAACAGACCAAGGAATAAAGTGTATCCAGTCAGGTTCTTGGATATCACAAGTTCCGGGAAAGTAGGAGAGGGATGGTTGCATGGGGGCCATTGGGGGAGGAAACCCAAAAATGGGCACATCAGGAGGATTCAGACAGGTGCAGGGAAGCTCTGAGTAGGGCGCATGCAGGGTTCTGCTATGAGAAGGACAAACCTGGATGGAAGTAATGGCAGGGGGGCGCAGTTAGGGTTGGGAAGAGTTGAGGCTAAGGTTGTTCTCAGTTTTTTGTGTATCCTGGTAAGGGTTCAGAGGGAGGTCCTTATGCCTTGCTCTCAACTCTAAGTTTTAGATAGATCATCATAGCATACAGAGACAAGCTGCCACTAGGCTTGGAAGGAAGGAAGTATAACTCTCTCTCTCTCTATCTCTGGTAGTTGTTTGAATGGTGTGCTCAACTCCTTACAGATGCTTGGGATCAATAACTTCCAATCTTGAGGTCAAATATAAGGGGAATTGGCCTCTTGTTTCCACAACAGCATTTCACAACTCAAATGGAGCAGGAACAGTGTTTCATAATGCAAATGGGTTGCAAAAATCTGTTTGAAACCCATTAGAAACCTGGGTTTGAAAATTCAACACTGCCCTGTTCCAAAAACATTTTCATTATTTTTTAATTTATGAGATCTTTGGTTCAAATCCTGGAAGTACATTGCTTCTGAGTAACCCTTAGTGGAAAATTGAATTTAAAGTTGATAAAAATTATAGTCAGAGTCTCATCTTAATATAAGAAGGATGGTTCTACTTGAAGGAAAAACTGAAGAAAAAGATGGTAGATGGTGTATTTTTTGGTTTTACCTTGAAATAAATTAACAGAAAAAATTTGGAAAGAAAATTCTATCTGGAAAAGAAAATTTAAGTTGTATTTGGAGGAGAAGAGGAGGGGGAACTAGAAATAGGAGAGATAGAATGGAAGAAATTTGAAGGGATAACTTCATCAAAATAATATATATTAGGGCATATCAAAGTTAGCAAACCCACCATTAGAAACCCAAAATTTTTTTTGACCAAACCAGCCATGTTTAATGGCGGGTTTCTGGAATACACATAACCCCTAACTGGTGTATTTCAAAATGGTGGGTTTCATGAAAATGGCGGATTTCAAACATCAAACCCGCCATTAAACCCGCCATTTATGCATCATCATTGATCCACCATCCATCACATCTAAAACACCCATCCACATCAGCAAATCCATACCAGTTGCATCTCCATTGCATCACAAACATCTCATCTCCATTGCTTCCTATCTCTATTGATTTTCACATCTCCATCTTCAAACAAATCAAATCCCATCATCACATCACCATCTTTCTCAACATTTCCGATCAAACTTCCCGCCAGCAAGTTGAAAACACAAAAAAGCTGACTGAACTTTTGCTACTGTTTGACTCCCATTCAGACTCTGATTCAGACTCCAATTTGGAATCAACTTGGTTAACTTTGAATTCTCTGTTGGAAAATCAATACATGGTTCCAAGAATACACACCCTCCACAACCCTATGTATGAAAAGCAAAAGCTTCATCTAATCCCCAACTTAAGCTTCCAGCAACTATTCCAAACTTTGTTTCCTTCATTCATGAAACTTTTGGAGATGATTGAAGACCACCGCATCTTCCAGAACAATTCTTGGAATCCTCAACACAATCTAGCCATCCAAATTTCTTTTGCTCTTTGTAGATTGGGATCAAATGGAAATGGAGTAGCAATCCATCAATTGGAAAATCTATTCTCAGTCAGTTATGGAAGCATTGACTTATACACCAAAAGATTCATGATTGCTATCATATCTCTCTGTTGCTCAGTCCTTTCTTGGCCAACCAAAGAAGAATGCAAGGTGATACAACGGTTTCAGGTATACAAGTCCACAAGACAAGTGGATTGAGTCTGGCAGACTTGTTTACTGGGTTGTGCGGCCTTGCTTGATTGATGATGGGTCTTGCTCAAGTGAAACATGACGTCATGATTTCAAGCAAATCATGCCTGTTGACCAGGGTGCAAAGGCCAGTGGTCAACAGGATTGTCCATGAGGTGTACCACCATCCTTAGCAATATTAATCATCAATACATACCAAACAATGCCACATCCCAAATCCATCTCTTGCCTTGAATTGGTTGCAACTATGGAAACCCAGCAGTTGGATTCAATAAACTCAGTTCAAGAGGAAATCAATCATCTTGCTTCCAAGCTCAACAAGAAAAATGAAGAGCTCCAATGATGTACATTATTTCAAAGCCAATTGGAGAGGCTTCAAGACCATTGCTCAAAGCCACCTGACCCTATGCCCAAGCCACAGTCAAAATTCCAGCCCATTACCAACAAAGTGAAACATCTCATCCAGGAGAATGTTCTACAGAAGGGAGCAACTTACAAGCAAGTTGGGGAAACCTTTGATGTTTCTGAACGCACTGTAAAACACATCCTCAATAATGAAAATCAAAGAAATCCAGATAGTCAACATTCACAAGGGGAACAGACCAAAATAACAGTGGATGTTCTCTGTAACTTACTCTTACACATTGAACAACAATCAGCAATCACTTTGAAGGAAATGGCTGCCTACCTTGAAACTGAACATGGAATATTTTGCTCACCTCAAGCTATCCAAACATTTCTCAAAGATGTTGATGTAACTTGGAATACTGCCCATCTAATTCCCAAAAAATGGAATGAAATTTCAAACTTACCAAGAAGGCATGATTATATCCTCCATTGTGCAACTGATGTGAACAGACAAGTGGTTTGTATTGATGAAATTGGGTTTGAACTTCATACCCAAAGGTCTCATGGATATTCATCTTCTGGTATGCCTTTTTTAAATCACTAGTCAAGTTATTTTAAACCATTTTTAAATTTGTGTACTGAATTTTGATTGGTTTCTTGTTTGTGTACATACAGGTGAACCAGCAGTATTAAGTCTAGTCCCCAGGCTCAGTCAGATCACCTTGGTTGCTGCACTTTCCAAAACAGGATACATCTACTATGAACTCTTCAACAGTGATGGAAAACTGCAACAAGTTGTGAATGCAAGTGACTTCTCTGGATTCCTTGTAAGATTACAACCCAAATGCCAAAAATCAGCCCTTCTAATCCTTGATAGTGCACCAATTCACAAACGAGAAGAGGTTGAAAATCTTGAAAATATGTTGAAGGCCACCAATGATATTGATTTTGAATTTCTTCAACCCTATTCACCATTTCTAAACCCCATTGAGCTCAGTTTTAACACTCTTAAAGCATTTTTCAAAGGAAAACCCTTGCTTCAACCTTCTCAACTAGTCAATCTCATCAAACATGCTATTGATGAAACAATTACTGAAGAACATAGCTTAAAATGGTTTCATCGTTGTCAAACGTTTTACAGATTTTGTTCAGAGATGCAACCAATTACTGGTCCAATATTAAAACATCCTGAGTGATTTTTTGAATTTCTGGGCTTCCTGGTTTTTTTACTAGTTCTCAGTTTTTTTTTACCTGGTTTTCCAAGAAATTCATTTTTTTTTTTGATGTTTTATTTAATCCAAGTTTTTTTAACCTACTAAAAAAAGTTACAACCACAAACTTGCTTTTTTTTGGGGGGGTGGCTGCTTTACTTGTCCTGTGGACTTCCTACCCTTGTTGGGTGGACTTGAGAAATTTTTATGGGGCCTTCAATCCCTTGTTGAGAGGCCTTATTCTGTTGATGAGTGGCCTTGAATTACTGGAAGAGGGGTCTTGATTGCTTTTTATATGTCCTTCCTCACTTGACAACTGGACATGGTTTACTGGTCCACTGGAATTGTTTACCGGGAACAGTTGTATCTCAAGTAATGGAGACCAAAGGCTTTCCTGGTTGCATTGGGTTTGTTGATGGAACCACCAACCCCTTGAGTCAAAAACCCAAGCTAGATGGCAACCACTATTTTGATTGCAAAAAAAGGCAACTTATTCATTTCTTTTCCAATGACTTTGAGAACACCATTGATCACACCACTGACCAAATATGTTTCATATTTTTGTTTAGATACTCCGTGGCCCTAAACCTTGTTTGTGATAACAACAGGAAGTTCATATCCCTCCATGCTGGCCTTCCAGGTTCTTTTCATGATTCATACGTGTTCAACCAGATGCAAATTGCCCAAAAACCAGGGAAATACTTTGACCAAAATCAATACCTTCTGGCCAATTCAGCTTATGCTAGTGGCAAATATGTGGTTCCAGCATACCGGAACGTTTCATCTAACAATCAAGGAAAAACCAATTTCAACTATCATCTTTCCCAATCACAAGTTTGGATTGCGCATGCAATAGGAGTCCTGAAAGGAAGATGGGCCAGCTTGAGGGAAATTCAAAACCAGCTTCAAAGCCCCCAAGACATGAAGTTCCTCATCAACTGAATTATCACTTGTGTAATCCTTCACAATCTTTTGGCCAAAATCAAAGATGAATGGGACAAAATATTTGAAGATGATATTCCTGACCCACCTCAAGTCATCCTTGTCTCATCTTGTCCCTCATCTTCTTCTATGAGAGAGCGGGTTCTTCCTCTCAACCTTGCTTGCTTTGATGAGTAATTTTTGATTTTTAAATAGGTGAAAAATAACTTCACAGTAAGTTTTTTTTATGGTTGTTCACCCAAGTTTCCAGGCTGAGTCAGTTTTTTTTTTCTTAGTGGACTTAGACAAAATCAAAAAACACCTCCACCTCATACCCCACCACTTGCCAGCCCATCCACCTCTTCCCTCCACCTCACCGCTTCAACACTTCCACCTCACCCCACTCACACACCAGTCAACTTCCTTCCTCCTCCTCATCAAACCACCTCCTTTGCCTCAGAAAACTAACCAACCTCACTGGCCTCATCAACCTCACCAAGAAACCTGCCTCACCAAGCTCCCCAAAACATCCACCATCCAACTCACCAACAGACTCAGTGAGTCCCCTTCCCTCATTCCTTTCACTCACTAAACCACCCTTGATTACCTCTCCTTTGAACTCCCCCCAGGTCTCCTCTCTCAGCTCCTCCTCATCTCAATTGGATCCCCCTCCCTTCTCTTTCTCCCCCCTTCCTCCTCCTCCTCCTCCTACTGCCTTGCTCACCCAAACAACACCAATTTATTAGGAATTGATCAACCAATTGATTGATTGATCAAAACCAAATCAATCAATTGATTGATTTGTTTTTGATCAATTGGTCAATCAATTTGGTTTTGATTGATCAATTGAAACCAAATTGATTGTTTCAATTGATTGATTGATCAAAATTCAATCAATCAATCAATTTGCTTTTGATTTCTTGATTGTTTTGCAATCAATAAATCAAGCAATTGTTTTGCCATCAATGAAGCAATTGATAAAGTTATTGATTTCAAATGTCTCCTCCACCATTTTTGGAGATTTGTTTGGAGCTGACCACTGCTGTTTTTTTTTTTCTTTCTCTTTTTTTTTCTTTTTTTTTTTCTTTTTTTTTTTTCTTTTTTTTTCTTTTTTTTTCTTTTTTTTCCCTTTTTTTTTTTTTTCTTTTTCTTTTTCTTTTTCTTTCTTTTTCTTTTTCTTTTTTCTTTTCTTTTTCTTTTCTTTTCTTTTCTTTTCTTTTCTTTTCTTTCTTTTCTTTTTTTTTTCTTTTTTTTTTTTCTTTTTTTTCTTTTCTTTTTCTTTTCTTTTTTTTTCTTTTTTTTTTCTTCTTCTTTTTCTTCTTCTTTTTTTTTTTTTTTTTTCTTTTCTTTTTATGTGTCTCTGGACTGCACCGGAAGCCAACAGAGTCTTTTTTGATTATTTCAGGTTTTCTTTTCCATGGAAGGTAGGTTTTTTTTAATTTTAAGTTTTTGATAACTTTTCTCGTTGGTGTGTTGCATGGATCACTCATGCCATTTTTTTTGGGGTGGGGGATTCAGCTTCCGGTTTCCCTGGGTTCAAGTCCAGGTTTGGTTTCTTTTTTTTATTCAATCATTTTTTACCCATGATGTCTATTGGACTGACTTTTTTTTTTTTGGCAAACATTTGACCACTTTTGGGGAACATCAAACTATTCTCCCACCCCCCTCAAAATGTTACACAGACTATCAAATCCCGCCTTGTTCCTCACCCCAATCTAAGTATAGGATTGGGAGGGAACAAGATGGAAGGAGATGACTTGAAAAACATACAGAGAGGTGGGAAGAGTAGGGCTTCTTGCCAAAAGAGGCTTCAATATTTTGATTCAGAAATGTCTTTGGAAGTTACTGAGGAAGTTATTAATGAAAAGGTTATCTGGTCTGGTCAGAAACTGTGTCCTCTGGATCTGTACCCATCAATTGTTTCCAAAAATAAAAGGAATAGTTGCAAACCCACCCTGTAAGAGTTTGAGCAAGCAAAACAAACAATAAAACCATTCCATTTCTTCCACCGTGGCAAATTAATTGTCCTCAATTGGTCTGATTGCCAAGCCCTGGATGCACTAATCAAATTTGTGCACTTGGATAAACTCTCTGAACAAGATAAAAAGGACATCAACTTTGTCACCACTTTCCTTCATTCTTCAAAAACGTTTGTCAACCCCATTGGTCCTTCAAGATCTTGGGGTGGAAAAATGTGGGCAGTTAAATGGAAAAAATTGATGCACCCTTCTGAGTTATTTGGACATTATGTGAAGAAATCATCCATTAGATCTTCTCCTCAAGAGTATGCTTTCCTCAACCTTAAGGCCAACAAAGTATCCCAAATTCTAGGACAAATGTTTTGCAATTTTGCCAAACTATCCTTTGAAGCAAACCATGATACCATGAAGGACAACAACATCCCCTTTTTCTCTTTGTTGTAATTTGGTTCCAAGCCTACACCTTTTGATTGCTCCCCACAAATCAATTTCACCTCAAATTCTTTTTACAACTCTCCTCATATTGACAAAGGCAACATCTCTGGCTGATCCTTTTTACTTGTGGTTCCAACCAAGAAATCAAATGGTAAACTTATTGAAAATACAGACAAATATCAAGTATTGGATGGCCAATTTGTTTTTCCTGACCTTGGCTTTGGAATTGATTTCAAGCAAACAGGTATAGTCAAAATAGTTTGGGCAGCTAATTAATACAAGCCCCGAACTTTACTGCTGTGGACACAGCAACCCATACTAGAATGGCCATGTCACTTCAAATTAATAAAACAACTAGAAACACTTGTAGGGACTTGAATAATGGCCAAATTTACTCTAGAAAAAAAAATATAAATAAAAACAGAAAAGATCTGTATGTTATTGGGGTTAAGAATACTCTCAAACTTTGTAATCAAAAATAAATTTTTTTGTTTTTCTTTCACCCATGAAAATATATTTACAAGCCCATAATTCAAGTTATCTGCTGTATTTCATCTACTGTTCTACTGCTACCAATGCAAGCCAAGGCCACTGATACCTTATCCTTTTTTTTGGTTGCAAGTTGTTCCCTCTCCTTTTCCAGTTGTGCTTGCTGTCAATCCTTCTCCTTTTCCTCTTTTTGAAACTCTAGCTCAGCGTTTTTCAACTTGAAATTAGCATCCAGTTTTTGTTGATGAGCCAAACTCTTGGCTTTCTGCTTTTGAAAATCCATGGCCAGTTGAAAATCCCACTTTTGTTTTTCAAACTCAAGTTTTTTGGATTCAATTTGTGATTTGACTGTTTTTTTTCAGGGTAAAAGCAATGATAATGATTTTGAAAGCAAGGATATTCAAACAATGGACTTACATGAATCTTGCTTCTTCATGATTTCTTCAAAGCGTGAAAAACCGGAAGTTTTTCTCCTATTTTGATGACTTTTGGGGTTGATATTGATGGAATTGGAGGCCTTTTTCTTACCCTTGGCAGAGGAGGTTTGAGTCTGAAAGTTTTCACTAGTGTTCAAAGGCAATGTGGGAGGCCCCATTGGCTTGAGGTTTTGGCCATTCTGGAATGGATGAGCCTGTTCTTTTACAATCTAAACTAGTCAGGATTAACCAGACAGAAGAGAAAAGAGCTTGGTTCCTTACTTGAACCAATTCTGAGGGTAATGGAGACTGAGGAGTATCTTGCTCCACATCAGCAAGGTTGATGAGATCTGCTAACCAAGGAAGAGAGAAATCAAAAGAAGGAGGTGAGGGGTCCAAGGTATGGTTTGAAACATCAATCAATGCAGAAGTAGAAGTGATTGGAGCTGATGGAATTTGAATATCCTTCTTGGAATTAGATGGGGGCCACCCCAAGCCAAAGGTTTCTTCAGGATCAGAATTGCTAGGCTGAGCATCCCCAGCCAAGTCTTCAGCTTTGACTGAATCGGATTGTTGGGCATCAAAATCAGCTAAAGGGGTGATGTTGGCCTTCTTTTCAAAGATTCCATCCATTTGAATAGTAAAGGGACAAATGGAGTCCAACTTATCAACCACAAAGTTGATTCCCTTGGCTTTTTCAGAGTCAGTGATACCAAAGCCGGTGGAGATTGACATGGAGTGGGCCTTGTTGTACTTGGCTTGATAATTCTTTAATTGATCCCTCATCTGTTTGGATGACAAATTCAGCCTACCTTTTGTTTTGTTCTTGAGTTCATTGGCCATCAGGAGATAACCATTGACCTTAGAGGATGGAGGTTGGCCAACATGTGTTTCATTGTCCAATCCAAAGCAGGCATCATAGTTGGAGGGAATTTTGACCCATTTGACCAGGATGATGTGATCAGCTCTCTTGAGCTGACTTGAGCCCTTGGAAGCTGATGGGGCAGGATTGTTTGATCCCTTGGAAGCTGATGGGAGAGGATTGTTTGTTGTGGATTTCCTTGGCAATGTTCCCTTTGGTGTGTTGGACTTTTGTGTGGACTTGCGGGGGGAGGTTTGCTGAGGGGCCATTTGGAAAGATTAAGGGCAATAAGGTGATGAGAGGGATAAAGTGACCAGCAAGATAAAGTGATGAGAGATATGAAGTGATGAGACCAATAAAGTGAAAAGATCAATAAAACAATGATTGGATTCTTTGGATGAGGTTGGAGGTAGAGTGATGAGAGCAATGATGCAATGAGAGAGATGAATCAATGAGAGCAATGAAGCAATGAGAGAAATAAAGTGGTGAGTGATCAAGTGATGAGGGTGATAAATTTATGAGAGTGATAAAGTGATGAGAGTGGTGAATCTTTTTATGATGAGGCTGGAGGTAAAAAAATTTGCAATGAGGTTGGAGGTAGAAGGAGGTGGGAAGCCAGGGGTGGATGACGTGGACAGGTGGCGGAAGCCTTTAAATACTTTATTGGAAAAAACCCACTTATTTCAATTAGCTTTGAGATGTCTGATGTGAAATAAGTGGGTTTTTTTGATTTTTAATGGCGGGTTTGGAATGGCAGGTTTGGGCTGAAACCTGCCATTAAAAAATGGCGGGTTTGGTCAACTTTGATGCGCCCTATTATTGATGAAGAAGACTCATCAAAAAAAAAATAATTCTTCTGTTTTTTTTTTTCAAAAAAAAAAAAAAAAAACAAAAAAAAAACAGGAGGAAATGAATGTTTTACTGAAAATTGAAATACAGTTGGTAGATCAGATTATTAATTTTTATAAATGAAAGAATTAATTGATTTGATGGATGAATGAAATAATACAAGTGGTTGGAGGGGTTATTTTATGGAAAAGAGCTCCCTCACCAATACCACTATATACAAGCTAATGAGATGGTGTACATGCACCCTTTTTTGTTCTTCTTATGTTGGTATGGGTGCAGGGAAAATTTCTAATTCTGTAAAGCACTGATTTTTATAGTTCTTGAGCTTCCAAGCTATCTTTAATGTAAATTTCTTTTATTTGCTAAATTCCAGCTTTGAATGCATAACCATTTCTCTTCATAAGATCTTTATGCATTTCATTTTCAAGCAACAGATAAAAAACATCCTCTTCTTCTTCTTCTTCTTCTTCTTCTTCTTCAGAGATATCAGAATTTTCTTCTGCTTGATTTAACAGGCTGACCCTATGTTTCTGTGGCATTTCTGTGTCATATTACAAAGCAACTTAATCTTTGCTAAATTTATTATTACTTAACATATTTAGATGATTCTTTTTAAAATGGTCTCTTTTTCCCTTGGGTAATGATGAAGATTTTTAACAATAATCCATTCAGAAATTCTAAGATTATTGTATAATTTTCTGTATTTCTCACTTTGCATTAAAGCAGTGCATGTGAAGAGATAATTTTCAAATTAATTTTTTTCACAAGTAATTTGATAGTTAAATTTTTTCTTGTGACATTTTTGGTAGATGAACAAGAGTTTATTCTTAAAAAAACTTGAGTATTTTAATGAGATTTGTAATTATTTTTAATTTTTATTTATTGGATAATAGAGTTGTTTTATCATTTCAAATAATGCAAATTTATCTTTCCAGGTGATTCCAATTGGTAGTTTCTGAAAAAAGTTTTCAGTTAGGGGCATAGGGATTCAAGAAGTTTCAGAAAAATTACTTTGTTGATTAAAGGGGTTCCAAGTGATTTATTCAAAATTCAGTCACACTTTCAAATACCATTTGGCTAACTTTTTTTTCCAAACTTGTTTGAACTTTTGTAAAAATTTCTCAAGGGCTTCAAATTTCATATTTTTATTTTGATGAAAGAATTTATATGATATGAGGAATATTAATCAGGGATGTGAATGAATTGAAAAGAGCTTCTTTTACAATGCTGATTAGATTAACCCAAATAAATCTGTATATTCCAGTTACTTTTGGAAGCAAATTCAGGTTATAATAACAAACTTTCCTTGGGCCAGGGGTCTCCCATTCAAAGTTTCCAGAGAGGGCTATTTTAGGAGGATTATTCATCAGGGATGTGAAGCAACTAAAAAGAGATTGTTTTTAAATGCTGATTAAATGAACCACAAGAATCATGTATGAATTATTTGAAGAGCTTGGGATGCAGGAGAAAGATGAAAGAGGGTTGAGGAAAATCATTTGAGTTTCTTTCCATATTTAGAAATATTTCAGTTATTTTTGAAAGCACATTCAGGGTAAAAATTCAAGACTTGATTGAAGCCAGGGTTCACCCATTCAAAGTTCTCACAGATATTTGATAAATATTTGAGATTTTTTAAAGATAGTAATTTAGTCCTTTGGATATTTAGTTGAATTTTTGTGATTGTGACAGATGGTTTCAAATGGATTCAGTGAGTTTGAGACTCAAATTAGATTTGGAAGAAAAACAGCTGTAACAAAATTTCTCAAGAATTATATCAAATTCAAGTATTTGAGCAAAGGAAAGAAGAAATATTTCTCTTTCTTTTATCAGAAGAATTTTTTCCAGTTCATTCATTTTTGAAGATGAATGATTTACTTCTTGTATCTTTTTCTCATTTTATTTTCAATTTTTTTCTGCCTTGTAATGTTTTTGGTCCCAAATCCAGGTAAGAAAATATATTCTAAATTTCTTCCATGCCTTATATGTTGTCTTTTCATTTGAATATTTTTCTTCTCAAATATTTAAATTCTCAATCTGAAGTCAAGCCAAGCCTTTTTCATTTTTTAAAGGCAAAACTCCCTTCAAGTGCACCCAATGGGCCACTTGAAAATTCCATCAATCCTCATTTTACAACTTTTAGGAGACTTTCTTTTCCTCAATTAATCAATATTAACAATCCCAACCCCAAAATTTACATCCTACACATCCTCAACAAACCAAAAATCTGCCATTCCTCTTATATTTTGCCTTCTAGAAATCCATTAATTTTGAAAAATATCAAGTTTAAAGCTCACACTGGGAAATAAACTTATTCAGTGGCATTTTTTTTCTGTTTTCTTGAATCTAACTTTTCCATTCATTTGTTTCATTTCTTTTATTTTTGAATAATTCTTCCTGTGTCTAAATTTTAATCTTCCACTGGTTTTGGTACTATTTATTTTGTTTAATCTTATAGTTAAAATACAACTACATTATTGAGAAAGAAAGATTCAAAATTGGCCTTAAATAAGACTTCATCTAAATCTTTACCAAAATTTATGAAAAAAATCTCTTTATTGCAATCCAAACTGATTAAAATTTTATCAATTGAAGGAAATTCTCACTGGTTGACTTCAATGGAAGGTGAAAACTCTCTGCAAGAGACCCAACTTGAAACTGTTAGCTACATCCTGGAAAAGTTTAAAAATAAAACCTTCATCAACTGCATCAATGAAAAAATTCTTTCAAATATAATCTAATTCAACTAATCCAGTAAGATCATCCAGGCCTCTCACCCAACAGAAAAAAACAGCCAGGGATTTTTTCAAATTTCTCATTACTTAATTTTATCCTGAATTTTTAAAACATTTCATCACAAAGGTCAGCAGGTGTTTGATTGAAATATAAATAATTTTTATTCAAATTTATGAATACATTATGAAATATATCATACTAAAAAAGTTACCCCCAATCCTGGAGAATCTTGAAAAAAAATAAAAACTCACTCTCTAGGAGGATCAAATATTAATTAAAGCCTGGTTCTTAGATACTTACACCAGCCAAAGAATGAAATACCTTCTGGAAAATTTAACTCCACTATTGTATCCCTGTCTTAAACCTTATTATTCAAGACTGAACTAAATAAAACAAATCCAAGGCTATTTATCCAAAAGATGAATTATAATGTTTTTAACATCTAATATTTCCTAGAAAATCTTAAACAGGTTTTGACTTCTTAAAACCAGTCCAAGAGGACTCTGGTTTCCTGGAATTTAAATTGAAGATAAATCACAGATCCCTTCTGAATTGAAAGGAAATTATAATTGACTCAGGAGCTAAAAGAAGCATGCCCAATAGCACCAATTATTTTGAATATATTCGATAAAATGGCATTTATATCTGTTTTGCAAACCCCAATTTCTCACTAAATGCAGTAGGTGCCAGTTCTTCTAAAATATTTTCCAAAAATATTGCCTTGAGATTAAAGTATTCCCTCAAGTTTCCATTTTTAACCTTTTACATTATTTCCCTATATCAAATAATAAAGGGGGATTTCCTCTGACTCCCAAGGGAGCTGATCAATCCTATCTCAAATTGACTAGTAATCTGAGTCTCTCTGGGAAAATTGAGGACAATCCACCCAATTTCAATCTATAAATGTTCAAAAATGATTCCCAGGTCCATTCAATTTTTTGTCTATCTCCTCTCCATAGATGCTTCTGTCGCGCCTAATTTCAGAAAAATTAATTTCTATCCAAACATTTCAAAAAATATGGTGGAGTGAGGTAAATTTCACACTTTTCTATTGGAAAAAAATCACCATATTTCCTTCAATCATCACATCAACATGGGAACCAAACCATCAAGCTGACTTCATGGAAATTTCTGTGAACCTATTAATTGTATCGTCACTTTTTATTATTATTCTCTGATTTTATTGGAAAAATTATCCAAGTTATGATTTTTAAATTGATATATTTTGGATCTGATGTCCCAGATGAACTTGTCATACTGATAGCTAAAAAAATGTAATGAAACTTGAGATAAAAAATTCTTAAAATCCAGAAATGGAGGAAAATTTGTCAACAACAAATTGAATGAATTTATTTCAGAAAGGGGAATTTAAAAAACCACTCCTGAACTTCACACTGTTAGAAAAAAACCCTTTTGAAAAAAATTGAAAACAATTCTGGTTCAGGCTGAAACAACTGCTATATTGGATATCAAAATTCCTAGAAATCTGTTGGAAATATCATTAACCAGCTTGTTCCTACTTAAAAATATTTTTCTCAAGGGAAATTTTAGATTTGCAACCTTGAAACCCCCATTCACTACCTAAAAGGGGTTTCATGGAGAAATTTGCAACTAAAAATGGGTCTCAAACGGCCATTCACAACCCACCTAAGTTGTAAATGGCCATTTGTGACTCAGGTGGGTTGTGAATGGCAAAAAATATATATATATATATAAAAATGTGTAGAATATATTTATTTCATATATAAAGTTTTTTTATATCTTCATTTTTGATTTAATTAATTAATTAATTAATATATATATATATATTTATTTTTTTATGGGTAATTTTAAGTTCACAACTCTTTGAGTTGTGTACACAACTCAATGGGCCTTGTGGCACCCTACATAACTCAAATGAGCTGTGTGGCATGCTACACGACTCAAATGGGCCGTGTGGCATGCTACAGGACTAAAATGGGCTATGTGGCAAGCTAAACCACTCAAATGGGTCATGTGGCATGCTAAACATCCCATTTGAGTTGTGTGGCATGCTAAACAACTAAAATAAAGTTGTGTAGCCTCCACTAAATAATAAATAATGAATAATAAATAATAAATAATAAATTGCGTAATGTTAAATTCACGGCTCATTGAGCCGTGCACACGTTTAAAATGGTCTGTGTGGCATGCCACATGGTCCAATTTGGGCCGTGTACAACCCCCCACGGCTCATGGAGTTTTGTGGCCCACCCAGCCCGCTCCGCCACCATGTGGACCTCCACACAACTACATTTGAGCCGTGTGGAGTTGTACATGGCTCAAGTGTAGTCGTGTGGCATCCCACACGGCACTGGACCGCAGTGAGCAAAAAAAAAAATGAAAATGAATGAAAGGGTACTAACCCAACTGTTAAACTAAATAAACCTTCCAAAAAAACAGAAATCAACCAAAAAATCAAAGAATGTTCATTTTTTGGTTAAAAAACAAAGACAAAAAATAAATAAATAAATCAAAATAAAAAAAACTGGTACTATCCAATGGACTAGCCCTAAAGTAAAAAGAACCAAGAAAACACAAGTAACTGGACTAGCCCTAAAGTAAAAACACCAAAGAAAAGACAAGTAACTTGACAAGCCCTAAAGTAAAATCACCAAAAAAAATACAACTAACTTGACAAGCCCTAAAGTAATTTCAACTTGACTAGCCCTAAATTAAAAGGGCCCAAAAATTAAAGAAGTCTTTTTACCAGCCCTAAAGTAAAAGTGCCCAAAAAAATACAATTCTTTTGACCAGCCCTAAAGTAAAAACACCAAAAAAAACAAGTTCAACTTGAGTTAAGCTGATCCCATCCCAAGCTTAACATAAGTTAAGCTTGTGATGGAATGGGTCCAACACAAGTTGAACTGACTTACCATTAAACTCTCATTCAAAACACCCAATATAATCATGTTAACTCAAAACATTCAACATAATGATGTTCAAAATGTGATAACCCATTATATTAATAGAACTTGTTAGCTGCATTAGAATTACAATTGATATGAAACCCAATGATTAAATGAATTTAAAGTATATTACAATCTAGAATACATTTGCAGTTGATCTTTGAGATGATCAACCCATCAGAGGCTTTTTTAGAAAACAAGGAACGTGGTTTTGCTACAATGGGCAGGATTGGAATCATTTCTCCCTCCAGTACTAATAGAACCCAGTGGTTATTAATTACAAAGGAAATGAAGATTGGATCTTATTAATCAGTAACACCATTTTTCATTGGAGTATAAGTATCACATGACTCCAATGAAATGAAAAATATAGGTTTGGAATATGTGTCTGCTATAATTTGGACCATGTCTAATCCAGCCAGCCATTTTGAGGAGGGAATCTTTTCATTTATTTCTTCAACATCAAGTCTTTTTTTTATTCTTTTCAGCCTCCTTTGCACCACCAAGAATCTTAATGTAGCATGCTTTATGTTTCTCTAATGTTTCAATCATTTTCTTCCTAACTTTAAACCAAAAATGTTCTTCATAACCAAGAGATTTAGCAATGACTCTAAATCCAAAATTCCCATCTGCAATTGGATCCCAAACCTCACCCAAGAACTTATGAAATTTCTTGGGTATTTGATTGAGGTATTTAACATTTGGTTCCTATCATTAAAACTAAATTAGTATTCATTTCTTTAATCAGATCAATGAAATGAATACTCACCAAAGATGAGCTTCTGGTTGAGCTTTGCTGCATGTTCTCTTCCTCTGAAGAGGATTCTGATTCCAAATTAAGTGATCCCAATTCACTTTTGGTCTCTTCCTCTGAACTATGAAATTCAGATTCAGATTGTGCTTACTTTGACTAAAAATTGACCATTAGTTAGTAACTAAGTTCATTAAACCCAAAAAATGAACATATCCCAAAAGAAAAGACTTACAATATTTTGTCTTTTCTTGTTTGGAGTCCTTCTAGTTCTTTTTTTCCCCTTGATTTGTTTTTCAACAAGCTCAAACCAAGATTGTTCTTGCCGCGTATCTGTTAATTTTGGCTTGCCCCTACTTGATCATAAGACTTTATGTTCAATTCTTGGCCTTTATTTATATTTTGTGATATTCTGAATGATATACTTCAATAGTTGGCTTTGATCATAATCTTGAGATTCCAAGATCATTTTATTGAATTTTTCATGTAACTGAGTAATGCTTAGCATTTCATTGAAATTGCACTGGAAAGATTCAAAAGGATCAACCATTAGTGAATTAGGATTCATTAATCAAACAGCATTAATCACATAGTGATTTGAACAATCCAACTTAAGCCAACTTACAGAACTAGAACTGCAAGGGTCATAGTCCAACCTCCACTGAGGATGAACATCTTTGGGTACCACGGATCCTCTGAATGCTAGACAGTCACCTATTTGGCGGGAACAGGCCAAACTTATAGTCTTGAAATATGACTTGGTGCAGACTTTGCCATCATTATCATGTTTGAACTTCTTGAATTGTTCCCTAACAAGATGGATTGCCTCTAAAGACAGTTTATAACCCAATGGTAACATTTGAGGAGGAAGAACTGTACCTAACTTAATTTGAGAGTTATAAAGTGATGCATGAACTGATTTAATTTGATTCAAAACTTTTCCGTCAAGGCTTTTCAAAAAATCCAACAGGTTTTTCAAAGATTTTGCAAGGAATCATTTGAGAGTCCCATTGGCCCCTTCAACAAGAGATGTTGTTTTGTTTCAAAAATCTGGGTTTATACAAGTCCACGCTGTTACAAACATCTCTTTGATAGGGAAAATGTTATTTTCCATATACTCAAGTACATCCTCATAGTCTTTCAAGAAGCACTATAAAAGTCAAAAGGTCAGAACCCAAAACTGGGATGAATAAGAAGCAGTGATTTGGACCTACTCTGAGCTCCGCATCATTGACCTCTGCCTCCTCCTTAGTCTTTGAGGCCCCATACTTTGCCCACAGATTCCTAAAGATTTTCCATCCTTCAATGTCATTAACAAAGCACACTTTACAGTTTTCTTGTATGTTTTTAGACAAGTGCAAAGTGCAACATTGTCTTGATGACTCTGGGAAACTAGATTCAATTGGAAAAATAAGAGCTTTTTCACGGTCCGCCTCAAAGACTTTTGGAAGTCTCTCAGGATCATAAGCCAACTACTTTAATGCATTTACAGACCAACTGTAGAACTCAAATGTTTCTTTTGTTATAAAAACCAGAGCTTTTGTGAAAGGTTTGCAATTGGCCATCATTCCTAGAACATTCAATAGTGGGGTTTTGTACTTATTTTTCTTATAAGTACAATGCAACATAGAAATATTATGGAATTTTTTTGAAAGCTTTACTGCCTCTAGATGTGCTAAGCACAGGGCCTCCAAGTGACCCTCTCCACTTAAATTTGACCGGTGAATCCAACTTGTTTCTTCAAGATGTTCATATAGTACCTCCATAACACTTTTTCACTTTAGTTCTGCAAGTTTGATCTTCTGCTTAGTTTTATAGATTGTTTGGTCATCAACATAATCCCCCCCATCAATCTTGATCAACTTTTTCTTCAGTTGTACTGTATTTAGCCCATCATTCATGCCTTCTACTAGATTGTCTAAGGCTACCCCCAAGACTCTCCTCAGTTGAGGATGCACAGAGGGATGTCCAGATGGTTGATGGTTGTGTTGGTTTTGTTTGTAGGAGAGGCCCCACAAGGGGTCTGCCTTTGTTTTAATTGAATGGATTAAAAATTGCACCCAACCTTCCTTGTGTGAGTTTGTCTATACTGTTTGGTAAGAAGATCTCCTGAATAGGAACCATTTCTATCACAGGCTAAATCCACATATTGGTCACACTTTGAGTTGAAAACTGTTAAAGTGTAACCATGCTTCATTGCCCATGTTTGAAAATAGTTTTGTGCCTCTTCCCTAGTAGGAAAAGCTTTCAAGGGAGGTGGGTCAAGTGGATCTGCCATAGTTACATAGTTATATTAATGGTATGCACTCCATCAGTTTCAATCAAATTAAATACAGAAAAGACCAGTAACATAAAATGTTACTCACCACCACCAGTCATTTCCATTTTTGAATCATTTTTTTCCTCAATTGTCACCCTTGATGAGGATGCCATTGGGGCTTCCAATTTTTCATTACCCAAATCCTTTTTTTCTTTTTCAAAAGCTTTGTTGATGGAACTATCAATGTGGACCTTCCATGCAGCCATTTCAGAAGAAGAAGGCCTTGCCACTGTTCCCATGCTAAAAAATGCAATGGTATACTTCAGTATTCAATCCCACTTTCAATTGATCAAACAAAGTTTTCTCACTTTTGAGTTGAAAAACAATTGTTTGCAGAATTTAATATGATTTATGATTTCAGTTTTCACTTTAATTGAACTTTAATGTCTCTTTGGGATTGCAAGGTGTGGAACAACAGTCCCACAAATTATGAATTAATCCCAAATTTGGGTTGAAAGAACCCAAGTGTGGTCCTGGGGGTGCCCCAAATTCTGGCAGGACTTCCGGGCGCTTGTGCACCCCCAAACGTGGCTAATTTAAGCAGTGTATGGGGGACACGGCTCAAATGAGCCATGTTTGGGGGTTACACAGCTCCTACACGACCCCCTGGGGTCGCGCGTTTTTGAAAAGGTTCTTTGTAGTCGTCTTGGGGCCCCCATGGCTCATTTGAGCCGTGTAGGGCCCTACATGCCTATCACACGGTTGGAGCCGTGAATTTAAAATCACCCTAATAAATTATATATAATAAATAATAAATCATAAATAATAAATAATATATAATAAATAATATATAATAAACTATAAACAATAAACTATAAACAATAAACAATAAACAATAAACAATGAATAATAAAAAATAAAAAATAAATAATAAATAATAAATAATAAATAATGTCGTTGTGTACAGGGGTACAAAAATCAAAAATTCCCATTATGGGGGGTATATGCCCCCCCAGGGGTTGTGCATGTTTAGAAAAACCGTTTGGAGTAGTGTATGGGCCCCCAAACGTTGAGGGGCTCTACACAACTCCCACAGGTCGTGTGGGGCACTACACAAATCCCACAGGTCGTGTGGAGCCCTACACAACTCCCACAGGTTGTGTGGGGCCCTACAAAACTCCAACACGACTGCAGTTGTGAATTTATCATCACCCTTTATTTATTTATTTTTTATATATTTATTTATTTTTTATATATTTATTTATTTTTTATATATTTATTTATTTTTTATATATTTATTTATTTTTTATATATTTATTTATTTTTTATATATTTATTTATTTTTTATATATTTATTTATTTTTTATATATTTATTTATTTTTTATATATTTATTTATTTTTTATATATTTATTTATTTTTTATATATTTATATATTTTTATATATTTATTTATTTTTTATATATTTATTTATTTATTATATATTTATTCATTTTTTATATATTTATTTATTTTTTACATATTTATTTATTTTTTATATATTTATCTATTTATATTTATATATATATTTATTTTTTTATATATTTATTGATATATATATATATATTTATTATATATATATATATATATATATATATATATATATATATATATATATATATATATATATATATATATATATATATATATATATATATATATATATATATATATATATATATATATATATATATTTATTTCATTTCATTTCAATTGATTTATTTAAATTCTTTTTATATAAATATTTTTAATTTATTTGATTAATTTATATTTAATTTGTTTTTTATTTTTTTATTAAAATCAAAGAAAGAAATAATAGATAAAAAGATAAAAATAAATTAATATATATATATATGTATGTATATAATATAAATTTTTGCAACACAGATGGGTTGCAAAAAGCCATTTGTGACTCAGATGGGTCTCAAATGGCGTTTTGCACCCATTTGCAACCACAGGATTGCAAATTTAACATTAGCCTTTTCTCAAATTTTATCAAAATATTTTAACCTAAAATATTTGGAAAGGAAACAGGACAAGGAAAAAAAATTGAGCTTATTTTAACCCTGGTATTCTTATCAATTTTCTTAAATCAACAGAAAGGAAACCCCCAGCTCCTCAGGGAAGGTATAAATTGATATATTTTAGGCTTCTATTTGAAACTTTATTCCTGTTAAATGTTTAGGAATAATTTTAACGTCTCTAAGCATTTTAAAATTTTTAAAAAAAAGAAATGCTTCATGAATCCTTGTTCTTCTACTTGAATTCACCTGTTGATAAAATATTTACTCCCAATGATACCCCTTCGTGATATTCTAATCTATGAAAAATGCTCCAGTTCTATCTTATTCAATCATAATTTCACAGCCAATTCCTTCAATCCATAATGATTTTCACCCTGAATATGTAACATCAAAAAATTTCAACAAAAAGCCCCATCCTCTGAATATTCCAAAGAAAAATATTACAAATGCAATTTTAAAATCTAAAGCTAGCTGGGAGTTGGTCCCAAATTGTATTCTTTTGGTGTTGGACTCAAACAAAAGACTAAAACAAAAATTTTTCTTAATGAAATATTTTACATGAAACTTCCACAAGAAAAAGCACTTTCCTGATAAAATCCCCTGGATAAAATATATTGTAAATGATTGAAATAATAGAAAGTATCTTGACATTTGCAAAGGTTTCACTCTTCTTCCACAAGGAAATTGGGACCTATCAACTTTCTGGTTTTACAAAGTTAATCATGAACCCAAAGGAGATTGTATAATTTTCAAATCTTGATTTTGTTTTAAAGGTTTTTTAAAAAATTAATAACTCAATTATGGAACAGCCTAGGCTCCAACCAGACTCATAAAAAACATTAAAATCCTAATCACCTACTCCGTAATCCATTTTATGAAAATCAAGTCACTTGAAATCAAATATTGCTCCTTAATACTTCAAGATAGAAAAAAAAATTATATCAAATATTATCAAGCTGATACAAAAACAATTTAAAACAATTAAAAATAATTAAAAATTGAAAAGTCTCCCTATAGCCTAAGGAATATTCAAAGAATTTTTATCAAAATTTAAATGGCTTTATGATGGAAAAAAACTTCTAAGCCTCAAATTTCTAACCTTTCATTTACATCAAATCAAAAAATTATTTTCTGGTCTTCTTAAATGTTGAAAAATTTTTGATTATTGAAAATTACAACCCTGTTTTATGGAAATAAAAAATGAATTTAATAGAAATCAGCAAGGAAGCCTTTCTGAAATCAGTTGCAGCCATTTTGATCACATATCTAAAATATAGTTCTACTCACTTCTAAGCCAACCAATACAACAATGACTCCAATTTTCAGAATTTTACAGCATAAAATGAAGATCAGAATGAATTTCTCAAGCTAAACGTAAATTTTATCTCTGATATTTCTTTCTTAAAGACAATTGCATTGTGAAATTGACCCATATTTTCATAAAATATTTCAAAAATCCTTTTCAACCACAATCCATTTGCAGGAATTGGAAAAAAAGTAAAGAACTCTTTGTGCTATATAAACACGCTTAAAAGCTTGGCCTTGTAAATTTAAAATTGAAATTTTGAGTATGATATTTAATTCCAAAACAACCCATATGGAAGGGATGATCTTCTAATAGAAAACCCATACACAACTTTTGGATTCTGCTCTATGGCAACCCTTTCTTTTTGCAAAAGAAGATAAAGTTTTTTATTTATCTATCCTTTGCCAAAGAAATTCTGAAAGCTCTGAATTTAGCTACTCAGGATATGATGTGGCTTAAAAAACTACTGAAAGATATAAATAATGAACCATCTTTGGCTCACTTTTACTTCATTGAAAACAAATATATGACAAATATTTTCAAATTAAAGTTGATCCATGTTGCACCCAAACCTATTAATATGCAAAAAGAGATTGATCCACGGGAAAAATGAGACTGAAAAACTTTAAATTCAATTATCTATTCTAGAAAGATAATTTTCAATTCATTTAAATCCATAAATCAAACCATCAATCAATCATCTCACCTCTTCAATCCTTCATTCTCACAAATTAAGGGAATTGTTTGAAATTTTGAGCAACAGCATGTCAAATTATTGATTTGAATTTTTTTTTACTTCCCTGTATTTTTCAAATTTTCCACACATCTATATTTTCAAAGTACTTAGTCCTTAACTTTCTCAAAATGATCACTGCTGATTTTGACCTTAATCTGTTCTTCATTCTTCCCTTGAAACTTCCTCTCATATCAAATACTCCACTTATTCTCTTGTCTTAAATCCCAATTGTATAAATCTATTCAAAATGAAGGTATTTATTTTTTTAGATGAGCTCACCTGCTAGCAGCTACCAATAATTATCAACAATAAAATTCAATTGTTTTCCCAAGATAAAAAAAGAAAACAACCAACCATCAAAATAAGGATATTCATTCAAGCTCAGCACAACTAAAATTATGTACTTCATTTGTGCAATCCAAATTTACACTGCATTCCTGCTATAAATTACTGATAATTTGTGGTCATATTCCATTTTTTCTTTTGTGTTCCACTTATTTTGATTCATTTCCTGCCTCACAATATTTCTTCCCCCAAATCTGAGCAGTATCTTTTTTTCTCTGTCTTCTATGTTTCATTTTTATTGTTATATTTTTTATTTACAAAACTTGCAAGTATCAATTGAAAATCAAACCAAGCTTTTTTCATGAAAAAAAATATTGGAAGCCACAATTAATTTTATCATTTTGAGTAGCTTATGCCTTCTTGGAAAGATAATCAAGGAAGTAGTAAATAATTTCTTGGTTTAAGAGATAGATTCAAATCTAGATATAAAACTGGGTTTAGTTCATTTTTTTAGTTATAAAATTCCATGATTTTTTAGGTTGTATTTGGTTCCTAAAACAAAAATTTGGTTTTTTACAACATTAAGTTGATGAATTTTTGATTCAATCATTCTTGGTAATTTAAATATGTCAAGCTCAAAAGGAAAAAGAAAATAATTTCTGATTCAAGTAATAAATTGAAACAAACCAAATAAAGAATATTCTTAATTTTAAGAAAGGAAGGACAGAAATTAAACCAAGAGAAAAAGAAGCCACAGAATTTCAGATAAGGATGTTAATCATGAATGATTGAAATATGAATAAAATCAAATAAATAAGCCAATTCTAAAAACAAAGCAGATGATTTAAAGTCATAAATGTGAAGATGAAGTTTTGGACCATTTAGCCACAGGTTAGTTTTGGAGCCCAGATGTGGTTTTTAAATTTAATTTAAAGGAATATAAAACAAATCTTTTTAAATAGGAATTGAATTTTTAAGTTTTGTTCAATAGTTCCAATATTTTTATGATAATTTCAATTATTATCACAATAGGAAATGTATGAAAAAGTGGCTCTGAGTGATTCACATTTGGTTTCAGGAAAATTGGAGCTTTTTTAGATGAATCAAGAACAATGATGGAAATTTACAAATTGAAGAGGCTGAGGAGAATTTGAGGAAAAAAGATGAATATATAAAGATATTCAAGATATTAAACACATTGCAATGTTGATCAAATAATTTAAAAAATAGGCCATTATCTCTACTTGATTGATTCTGGTATCAAAGGCCAATTTATTTCCATAAAAGAAAATAGTATTTCATTCTGTAGATACTAACCCATCCAATTAATTTGATAAATAATTGCCTTTGTATGCAGGTTTTTCTCAAATTATCACTTTTAAATTTTTCTTATTCAATTTAGAAATTGTCTCAGAATTGCAACCATCTTCAAATTGAATTCAAAACCCAAAGAATCAGCTCTAACTTTAAGCATCATTTCAAGACCAATAATTGCTTGTGAAAGTTTATTATTTTGCCATTTACATTTAAGCTCCTCATAAAGAAAATCATTTTATGCTGAAATTTTAAATGAAATTAACTACATAAATGCAGAAATCTTATCCAGATCTTATGAATTAAATTAAGGCCAATGTTATATTTGAAAACCTGAGGTTGCAAACAGGTGTGAATGGCCGTTCTCAACCCATATGGGTTGAAAATGGCCAATCAAGACCCAAAAAGTAGCAAGGGAGGTTGCTAGCAACTTGCGCATCCCCTTGGGGGTTGCAAACCCCGTTTGTGATCCATTTTTCTTTGAAACCCTATTTTGGCTTGCAATTGAGGATTTGCAACCCCCATGGGGATCTGCAAGTTGCAATTGGGGGTTGCGCGTGTTTTCCTGGCCCATTTTGGCTAATCCCCCCCAAATGAGCCATTTGAGGGGGGATTTGGGGTACCTAGGCACCCCTGGACCACATGTGAGTGCTTTCAACCCAAATTTTAGGATATCAAATACTTTGTGGGACTATTTGACCACGCACAAACTTGAAAATAAAGCATTCTTCCTATTAGCAAAACTCTTGAAACAAACCACATAAACACAAAACACACACCCCTTGCATAAATTAATTTTTCTCAAAATTATTCCTCAAAGCAAAAGTGAGCAAACTTTTGGAGTTTTTGGATTGAAAATTGCATGGAATACTAAATCTCTGTTTTTTTTTTTTTGCTTTATGGGAACAGTGGCAATCCCATGTTCTCCCAGGTTAAAAAATGCTATGTTAAAGGAATTAATTAAAATTTTACTTAACAAAGTTTTGGAGGAATCTAGGGATTTGGGTAGGGAGTTTTAAAATGAAACATTTGAAGCCCCAATTTCATCCTCATCTAGAGTTAAAATTGAGGAACAAAAATTTTCTTCACAAAAGGAAAAAGTTTTTCCGTCACAAGTTGAATGAACTGAAGGTAGTGGGTTCACATTTCATATGTCATTTGACTGAATTGGATTTAGCTTGATAAATCCTAATGTAAGTAAGGGGTGCCAGAACCGCTTGAACCTCCTCCTGTGAGAGCATTTGCTGCTAGGAAAGAAACAAAGATTTATTTTCAGAAATGGGCAGCAATGCATGGATACGCATTGACAACTTTCAAATCAAGGAAAGAAAAATATGTGGATTTAGCATGTGACAGATATGGGGTATATGAAGGGCCATGTCTTACCAAAAGTCAAAGGAAAACTAACACTAGGAAGGTTGGGTGTCAATTCATGATGCATGCAAGTAGGAAGGTAGCAGATCCCACGTGGACTCTCTCCATCAGAAATGGCCTACACAATTATCAACCATCTCAAAGTCCTTCAGTCCACCCTCAACTGAGGAGAATACCAGGTCAAGCATTAGAGTTACTTGGGGAAGGAATGAAAGATAGGCCCAATACAGTTCAACTAAAAAGAAAATAAAGAAAGATTGATGGTGCAGAATACATTGAAAATAGAAAAATCTATAACACTAAGCAAAAGGTAAAGCTTTCAGAACTGGATGGGAAAGGTGTTATGGATGCTCTATTGGAAATGCTCCAGGAATCCCAGTGGGTTTCAAGGTCCAAATTTGGTGGAGAGGATCACTTAGAGGCTCTGTTCTTGGCTCATCCCAAGTTTATAAAACTTTGCAAAAAATTCCATCATATTGCATTTTTGGATTTTACTTATAAAACAAATAGGTAAAACATCCCTCTATTGCATGTTGTAGGAATCACTGCAAACAAAAAGACTTTTACAAAGGCTTTTGTTTTTATAACAAAAAAACGTATGAGTTTTACATTTGAGTGTTGAACGCATTAAAGGATTTGGCTTATGATCCTGAGATGCTTCCAAAAGTCTTTGTGATGGACCGTGAAAAAGCTCTTATTTTTGAAAACAGTTTCCCTGATTCATCCAGACAGTTTTGTACTTGGAACTTGTCTAAAAATATACAAGCAAACTCTAAAGTGCGCTTCAGTAATGAAACTGACGGTTGGCAAAATTTTATGAATCTTTGGGGCATGTATGGGACCTCTAAATCCAAGGGGGAGGAAGAAGCAAATGATGAAGAACTCAGAGTAAGCCAATTTATTTCTTCTTCTATTGATCTCTGTTGGTAGTGCTTACTTTGAAACTTTTATAGTGTTTCTTGAAAGACCATGAGGATGTACTCGAGTATATGGAAAAGAATATTTTTCCTATCAAGGAGACATTTGCAATGGCTTGGACTTGTGTCTAACCAGAATTTGTAAATAAAAATCAGTTTTGGTTAGAAGGGGCCCATTCCACTTTCAAATAATTACTAGTGGGATCTTTGGGGAACATTTTGGAAGTGTGGAGACAACTTGAAGGAAATATTAAAAGTCAGATCCAATTGGTCCATGAAGCACTTAAAGAATCTCCAATAAAGTTGGGTCCAGGTCTGCCAACTGAACTGTTACCTTTGGGTTACAAATTTTCAATTGAGGCAATTAAACTCATTATGGAAAAATTTGAGAAACTCAAGCGCAATCATGATAGGGAGGTGTTCTAAAAGTCATATTCAAAGACAATGGGCTTGCCCTTTTCCCAAATTTTAAGTGAATTACTAGCATCAAGAGGATCTGTTGTGCCTGAGGATTTTCATTCTCAGTGTCAGTTAGACTATGACCCTTCCAATGAAGTAAGTGGGATTTTTTGAAGGGTACCAATTATTTGATTGAAAGATTAATTATTGGATTGACAGATTAATTAATTGGATTGACAGATTGATTATTAATTTGAAAAATTGATAAATTGACAAATTGATAACTCTTTTGCTTTTGACAGTTTGAAGCAGATGCAGGACTTGATGAAGAAACTCAAATGTTGAACAAGTGGAATGCAATGTATTGGCAACAACCTAAGGAACTTAGGTTGGAGATTATGAGGTAAAAACTTGAAAATACAGCTGCTTTGATTGCAAAGCCAAGGCTTGAGCCAAATCTGTTAAGTTCAAGCCACAGTCAACCAAAATTGAAAGGTACCTGCTGTGAGCTTTGAAAATTTGAGCATGTTGAAAGAGCAATTAAGAGGGAAAAAAGGGTTAAAAGGGGAGTTAAGACACCAAAAACAGGAAGTAGTATTTTATTTTGAGTGAGAAATGTTCAATTTTATGGTTTAATGAACTTATTGGAAAATCATTCCTGATGTGCAAGGATGGCTCTTCATCTGAATCTCATAGTTCAGAGGATGAGACTGAAGAAAAAATTTAAAGGGGATCAGAAAGACAAATTATAGTAAGTCTTTGATTTTGAGAAAGCTCATTTTTATGGTTCAATGAACTAATGGGGTAATTATTTCTGTAGTGCAAGGATGGCTCTTCCTCTGAATTTCAGAGTTCATTGGAAGAGACTGAAAGTTAAATGGTTTTGGTGCCATTGGAATCCAACTCCTTTTTGAAGGATGAAGCAGACGCAATGGAGGAGTCAATCAGAAGCTAATCTTTGGTGAGTGTTTATTCCTTTAATGAGATTAGAATTTTCATCAGCTTGCTACTATTGCAGAGCAAGCTGCAAAAGTAACAAAATAAAATAAATAAATAAAAATATTATTAAAGGAGAAATAATATTAAAAATATTATTTCAAATTCTGATTTTACATAAGAATTAACGTAGGGTTACTGACTGATACCTACCTCAAATTCCTACTGCTTATATTTTGAAATAATTTATGAAAATTTGGAAAAGGACGCGGCCTTGGTATTTTGGCCATTTTAATATTTCACATGAAACCCCATGTATAGGTTTCACAGTGAATTTTGTGTCAGAATCCAAGAATTCTGTGACTTAGAGGATTTACGGGCAGGAATGTGATTTTTAACAATTCCCTCACGCAGCCACAGCAACCAACACATCCACGCGCGGCTGAGCAGAAGCACTGCCACCCTGTCTGCGTAACCTGACAAACCATGTATGCAGCCCCGGGCATCTGACAGGTATGCAGCTGTGGGACTACAGACTGACAGAGTGACAGACGGCTTGAGAAGCCCAGGTACCATTTACAGGTGCTAAAATCAAGATGGGAACATACTAAATATGTAATAAATGTCCCTGTGGATATTAGATAGTCTAAAAAACATAAAATTATATGAAAATACTGAAATAAAATTTCTACATATTTTTTATAAAAATATAATAAAAATACCAAATATGTCAAAAAATAAGATAACTACAATTTGTAAAATATCTTAAAATACTTTAAACATACAATTATGAAAACTTCAAAACATCAGTATGTCCCTGACATACTAAGGAAACCAATCATGTTGAAATATTACATGTATTCCCGTAGCTTTTCTGTTTAATTAATTATTTCAAGTAAATCAACAGAATTTTGAAAATAAGAGGCAAAAACAATATTATGATTTTACTCCCATCAGCTCATACATAATGGGTACACATCTGACATCAGATTACCCGTAGGAATTTCTACAAAGAAAACGTATTAACATCCCGGGAAAATTTACTAAGGATAATTAAAGAAACAATGATCATGTGGATAGATTAGTGTTATTCACATGTCAAAAAATCAATCAAAAGTTAGAATAATTCCCATTCCCTGTAGAATTAGCCTTTACCCGTGCTACAGCACCAAGAAAACGTGACAGGCTACCACTGGTTAGCCTGCTAGCCTTAGAACCCGTCCCTTTGAGCCCCTGTATCACTCAGAAGGACAGAATTGGGACTCAAAAAGCTATAAATATAGAGCTCTTTTAAGGTTATTGATAACCAGAGACCAATTTATATTTAAATACAGAAACCATGCCAAGGTAATCAAATACTTATAAGAGATGAGTAAGTGATTTATGGCTTTAGTCTTATTAATAATATCCGTCCCAAAACCCTTTTTATCAATTTAAACATGCTGAACAACCTTTTAAACCCCAGTAATAGGTTTAACCCATCAGTGAACACCCCAAATGTTGAAGTTAGTGTGGTTTCTCTGGCTAAGAGTGTTGAAAGAGGCTGAGGATGAATCCTATGACGCCAAGAGGAGCCAATCTGGGGAGCCAAGCAGGGCACTCCGGTTCAAGGTAAGTAAGAACAGATGGTTGAATTTCACCAGATCAGACACAGACTTAAATAGTGTAAGTACAATGTGGCTGACTAGTGGGTGAAAAATAATATAATGAATCAAACAAGTTTGATAAGAATAAATGTGAAACACAAGATATCACAATATAGCTTCAATATTAGGAATAGGGCCACAATAGATGAAAGATAAAGAAAGCACTAGAGTTGACACTGCCGGACCAACATAAAGACTTCACTAGACAATAATACTTAGGGCAACAGCCACTGTAGGTCATGATAAAGATTATACTGGAAATAAGACTAGCAAGCTTATTATAGAGATCAAACAAGAATAACACTTAGAGCATAATAAAAGAATATAAAGCTTGAAAGAGGATTGCACTCAAAAATTAGGCAGAACACAATACAAGACTAGAATTCTAACACCAAAAAGGTACCTAAAGGAGCCAATAATATAACAGTGAGTTTTATTATCCTTTTTCTGTTGTGGCAGCTTGGTTACAGGGCCTTGCCACTCCATCATATATTTTATATATATATTATCTTTGGGCAATATCTCCTTTAAGAATATAAATTAAAGGTTCCAAGGTAACCAGGTATACGTGTTTTCAAAGTGAATTCCCTGAAGAGAGGTGTTAAAGATCCCCAATATAACTGTGGCCCCTCTATTAATTTATTTAATAATCAATTTATTAATATTGATTAATAATATTGAATCATAACCAAATCAATCAACCTTGCAATAGCTTTATCCAAATATTCTACGGATTTTTTCTGCAATTATTGAATAGTATATTCATTATTTATTCCATCAACTCTGGTAGCTAAAGGATAGCAAAGGTTTTTTCATCCAGGAGGCTGACAATTTTGGATAACTCATTTTTGATTTTAGGAAGTAAATTAACTCAATCAAATACCTAATAAATTAAATATGTTCTTGGATGGGTTTTTGGATCCCATTTTGGCAGTATTTTATAGACGCAAGTTGGAATGGGCTGCCTGCTCAGAAATGGGTGCGGCTTCACTACAGAAAGCCGTATTGCAGGCTCAGAAGAAGTCAAATCAGGCTTGTCATCTGGAGACGTGGGGTGGATTGGATCAAATTGGACGGATTGCGCGGATGCACCTTTGACATCTGGAAGGGCGCGTTGGGCAGATACGGACATGCGCGGGGGCTCCAAGTTGGGCGCAGGGCAAGGGCCATATCATGAGAAGTACAAACCGGGTGGACTCAATGGCAGGCGGAAAATACACATGGGATATGGATCATTGGATGGGGATGGAAGGATAGAGTTGGGCTAGGGTTCTGTACTTAGGGGTTGTATTTCATTATTTCTTGTTTACTTGCAGTTTTACCTAGGTTAGGATTGAAGGGAAGGCTACTTAAACGGTACCCTCAACCTAGATGGCATGGAGGGGACATTGGATCAGATCACATCAGGTTGGAAGGACTCTTTACACTCATCTCTCTATCTCTCAGTCGTAGGGTGAACAGTTGCACTCAGGGTTTACAGAAATGATGGATCAATAACTTCCGAACTTCTGAAATATTTAAGGAGAGGTACTCTTCTGAATTCCACATCTGGGGGTCTGGCAGGGAAATAACCTTTTGTTCCTTTTCTCTTGAAACTAACAAGCATGATGTCCCAGTACCACCCATTGACTGTTTTGGGGTTTTCTAACTTTACCCCTACTCCTCTTCCTCCTCCTCCTCCGGCTTCTTGGAACCAACATTCATCAGGGGCGGGATACAGTGTCCCTTTCTCTGAAAACAGCGCCAATCACAAGCCTTTTTGCATCGGGCCGTGGGACTATCCACACATTTGGTTCAACACTGAGGATGTTGAGCAATTCCTTGCGCAATAAAAAGGAATTTCCAATGCGGAAGGCATGGCGGGTTTGGATAAGGCTTGTCTTGTTGTCCTTTTCATTACGGAAAAAGAGAAGCTTTGGGATATGGAAGAGATGGAAGGATACAAGGAACTCAATTGGCCAAGTCTGAAGGCGGAATTCTTGGCGCAGTGGGGAAGGAGAAAACCTTGTTTTTGGGAGAGCAACTTTGAGCAAGCCATGGCGAAAGCAAGCACAAATGGTGGAGTCCAGAGGGGGGTGCAATTGGGGGAGTACATAGCAATGTTTTACCAGAACTACCACTACCTGGAAAAGAAAAAAGTGATAGTGGGGCAGACGGGCAAAATGAAGATGGCGTTTTTGGGTGGACTTGGTCCCCAACTCCGCGCGCGGGTTCAGGCGCACTTGTAAGACAACAACTTGGTAAAGAGGTTGTTAGATGGGATTATTGTGCTTCTTCTGGAAATCCTGATCATCTGTTTGGCGGTGGAGAGAAAGTTGGACTTGGAGGAACTGATGGAGGACACGGCAAGTTTGTCCCCAACAGGGTCAAGGAAGTCCTCTTCTCACCCTCTGGAAGCGCCAACGCAGGCTCTGGTCACAGGCCCCTTGAATTTGGAATGCGCTCCGGCAACACCACCAAGGACCAGCCCAGAGATTAGTGAGATGACGGAATTAATGAAGGATTTACGGATCTTCCTGAGTTGATTTTTTTCAGCGCTGCGCAATCCCCCTCCTCACATTGGGGGACCGCTTCTGCCGTTGAATCTGCCCGCACCGCGGTTATGTAATTACTGCGGGGAAAACAGGCATTGGCGGTTGGGGTGCAATAAATTGATGAGGGACCTCAATGAGGGATTTGTTCAACCGGTGGGAATGGGATTCATGTTTCCAACGGGTGAGCGGACTTCCTCCAAACCTGGGAACCCAACTGTCATGGAGAAAGTCCGCGCGCAGGGACAGGAAGGCGGAAATCTTGGTGCAGTGGGGAAGGCGCAAAACTTTCTTTTGGCAAAGCAACTTTGAGCAAGCCGCAGCGGAAGCAAGCGCAAATGGTGGAGTCCGGAGGCAGGCGCATTTGGGGGAGTACGTAGAAATGTTTTACTGGATCTACTGCTACCTGGAAAAGAACAAGTTGTTAGTGGGGCAGACAGGCGCAAAGAAGAGAGCCTTTTGGGTGGACTTGGTCCCCAACTCTGCGCGCGCGTGCAGCAGCATTTTTAAGAAAACAAATTGGTAAAGAGGTTGTTGGATGGGATTATTGCGCTTCTTCCAGACATCCTTATAATCTGTTGGGCGGTGGAGATCAAGTTCGACTTAGAGGAACTGATGGAGGATACAGCAAGGTTGTTCCCAATGGGGCCAAAGAATTCCAATTCCCACACTGTGGTGGCACCAATGCAAGCTCCGGTTGCAGGCCCCTTGAAAAAAGAATGCGCTCAGGCGCCACCACCAATGACAAGCCCGGAGGTTAGCAAAATGAAGGAATTGATGAAGAATTTATGGATATTTCTGAGTAAAATGTTTTCCGGGTTGGGCAATCCGCCTCCTCACCTTGGGGGACCACTTCCGCCGTCAAATCCACCTGCATTGCCGTTATGAAATTACTGCAGGGACAAGGGGCATTGGTGGTTGGGGTGCAATAACATGACAAAGGACCTCAAATGGGATTGGTTTGACTGGTGGGAATGGGATTCAAGTTCCCAACGGGAAAGCAGATCTCCTCCAAACCTGGGAACCCAACTGTCATGGAGCAAGTCAACGCGCGGGGACAGGAATTGGCGGTAACTCCTCAAGCTTTGCTGGGAATTTTCACTGGTCCTGGGTTATGGCAACCACCGCGCGTAGAAGTGGAAGTGAGGGTGCTAGTGACGGAGGAATTGGCGGAGGTGGAAAGGATGGATGTGGATGCCAAGGAACAGGTACCACCAGAAGCTCCTAAGCCAATTGCACGCATTCCAGAAATGGATGGACAGCTGGTGAATCCCACAGGGAAGAAGAAGGCGGTGGAAATCATGCGCAGGGTGATGGGGAATGAAACAACTATTCCCTTGACCTTGAAGCAGTTGGTGGCAGTGTTGCTGGTTGTGATAGATGAGATGGTTCAAGTTCTGAAGGATTTCCAACACAATAGGATCCCTCCAATGGTGCAAATGGTGAACTTGGCTTGGGATGACGCAGAGCGCAAGCTAGTGGGGATGAAATTGGTTTAAACTCCACTGGCTTATGTTTCAATGAAGATTGCTGGAAGGAAAGTGTGGGCGCTGGTGGATAGTGGTTCTATGATGAACCTTCTTTGGTCTAGATTGGTTGATGAAATGGGATTGGTTTGGCGGAAATGCGGGATGGGGCTTTGCCCACTTAATGGCAGGGCGTGTTGCGTGGATGGGGTTGTAGAGGAGCAAGAGGTTGAGGTTGCAAGGGTCTGTAAACCACTTTCTTTTCTATTGGTTGATTGCTGGGAGGCTATTTAAGGATGGCCATTGATGTTTGGGTTCCAAGCACAAATAACATTTGATCCAGAGGTGGGGATGGAAGGGTTAATGGTGGAAGATTTGTCGGGCGGGTAATTCAAAACCCCAATCTGTAATCAGGGGTTGGGGAAGTGGATGCGGGATTTGGAGAGAGAGGAGGAGGAGGACCCCAGCCCAGAGTTGGTTTGCAAGGGCTTTCTGGAGGCAGATTTTGACTAGTTGGCCAAGGTTACCGCACAGAGCAAGCTCTGACTTTGTGCGGGTGGTCAACCAGTGAGGAGCAGGTGGGAAGAAGGGAGGAAGCGCGGGATGCTCAAGCTCCGGGAGTAAGTTCCTTTCCTCAGTGTGCATTGCTGGGAGATACTTCACAAAAACACTGTCATTGTGCCACGCTGGTGAGCAAATACAAAAGCTGTGGTTTGGAGGACCTATGGTAACGGATGCATGCAGATGGCGCAGTGCAATGTCAGAAAGTATAAGTCGTTTGTGAAAAAGGTCCTTCCCTGGATTGAAGCAATGCTGCAGGATCTGAAAATACCACTGCAACCAATCCCCAATCCCTTGGTTGCGGGACCCTTGGGAATCTCCGCTGAAGGTGTCAGGATGGGTAACACAATTGGAGCAGATCATGGCCCTTAACTTTTGACTGCAGGGCTGGTTAAGCACAGAGGAACAGGATTTGCTGACTTTGGTACTTGTTCTCCAGGAAAGAGAACTCGCGTTTGGACCTGAAGAGCAGGGACTGTGAAAGAGCAAGATAGTCAACACTTATGTGATTCCAACAGTTCTGCACAAACCTTGGCAGATCAAGCCTATTCCAATTCTGTGGGCGGTTTGGGAACCCTTCTTGGAGCTGGTACAGGAGCGTGTGGGGACAGGTCTTTACAAGCATTCAACTTCAAGTTACTCAAGTCCAATCTACCTGGTGGTTAAGCAGGATGGGAAGTCATGATGGATTGTTTTTGATCTGCAGCGTCTCAATTTGTTTAAAATCCAAGACGCGGGACAACCTCTGCTTGTGGATGAGTTTCTGGAATCTATGGCTGGAAGCACCTTCTAAGGGCTTTTGAATGTGATGGGCGGATACAACAAGCCCAAACTTGATCGGAGTTTGCGTCTGATGACTGCCTTTGAAACTGAATTGGGCAGGATGCAACTGACACAGCTGCCGCAAGGTGCAACTAAATTGGTTGTGGTTTACCAAGCGCAGATGACCTGGATTCTGAAGGATGATCTTCTGGAGGTGGTTCAGATTTTCATCAATGACGCAGGCATCAAAGGCCCAAAGACAGATTACGGAGGGGAAAAGCTTACCCACGCTCCAGAAATTTGGAAATTTGTCTGGGATTATGCGCAAACACTGAAACAGATCTTGTTCCAGATCAAGGAAGTAGGGATTATGGTGTTGGGGAGAAATTTAGCGGTCTGCGTACCTGCGCTGGAGGTTCTAGGACATGTGGTGGATTCCAACGGAAGGCAGATTGCAGAAAAAAAGCACAACAAAGTCCTTGAGTGGGCAACACCAAAGACTGTATTGCACATTCTCCAGTTCTTGGGATTGTGTACCTACATACAGATGTTCATCAAGCAGTTTGCAGAGGTTGCTAGCCCATTGCAGGAATTAACGCGTAAGGGCTTGGAATGGACCTGGGGTTCAAAATGTGACAGTGCCTTGAGCAAACTCAAGGAGATTGTTGGGCCCAATATTGTACTGCAGGACCTGGATTATGATGCCGTAGGAATCAAGTTTGCCGTGGATTTGAGCAAGCTTGGTGCAGGGGCGGTGCTGACCCAGGAGGATGAGGGGAAAGATCATCCCGTTCTTTACAAGTCTGTTAAATTTATGCCAATGGAGAGCTGGTACTTGCAGCCAAAGTTGGAACTTTGCAGAGTCACTAAGATTGTGCAGAGGTTGCAGCATTTGCTATGGGGGATTCACTTTTTGCTTCTTGTGGATGTGGAGGCGCTGGCACGGATGATCAATTTGCCAACTCTTCCAAACGGGCCTATGACCAGTTGGGTTGCGTTCCTTCAGTTTTTCTCTTTGAAAGTTGTGCATGTTCCAGGAAAGGCCTTTAGAATGCCAGACTTGCTGTCTTGGTACCCATGGGATGATCTGTACAAAGGGGCGGAATCATTGGATGTGGAGGCTCTGAAGGTTAAGTTTGGGGTGGTGGAAGTAGGCATGCAACTTCCTCTCCAGCAGTCCAGGAGGTACACGGTCCTCAGTTTGTATTTGCGGTATATTTGTTTTCCGGATGACACACCAGCCAAGATTGTTCAATGGATTTGGCAGAGAGTGGGAAATTTTTACCTTCAGGAAGGACAGCTGTGGCGGCAGAGGGCGCCGGTACCGCTTGTGGTCAGCAAGTCAAGGGCAGATCAGGAGGTAATTCTGGGAATTCTGCATGACAATCTTGGCCATTGCGGCAAGCTCAAAACGCAGAAGAAGGCCCAGGCAAGTTTCTGGTGGCCGGGTCTAGTAGGCAAGGTGCGGGAATGGGTACAGCCGTGCAAAGCGTGTCAGAAGCGGAGCGCAACATTACCTTGCAAAGTAGGTATCCCCACCGGAGAGGAATCCTTGTTTGGGATGGTTTCTCTGGACGTTGTGCACATCAAGGCTGGTAAGTTTGAGTACCTTCTTGTTGCGCAGGATGATCTGTTGGGATGGGTGGAAGCGCGGCCGCTGGTGAAGCTTTTGGCAGAAAAATTCGGTCAGTTTCTGGAGCAAGATTGGTTTGCGTGTTAAGGATCACTTTGGCTGGTAATGGTCAATGGGAGTGCGGAGTTCTGGGGAAAGTTGGCGGAGTTGGAGAAAATTTGCGGAGCAAAGTTCCGGTGAGTGAAGGAGTACTATCTGGAAGGTGTGGGGATGATCAAATGCGGTCACCAGCCAATCAAGGACGCAATGGTCAAGATGTGCAGCAACAATGGTAAGCAGTGGCAGGAAACCCTCCCAGTAGTTCTTTTTGGGGATTGGATCTTGTTAAAGAGATTGACGGGTTATTTTCCGTACAAGCTGCTATTCAGGAAGCAACCCGTGCTGCCAATTGACATCAAGCTGGAAACCTTTCTGGGTATTGATAGGTGGAAGGTAAAGACGGCCGCAGATCTGGTTAAGGCCCGCGCCAAGCAACTCCTTCACCGGGATAAGATGTTGGAGAAGGTGGCCAGAAGACTGAAGGTGACCCGCACAAAGTCCGTCCGCTACTGGTACAAGCGCTGCGCGCCTAGACTTTGGGATATGTTGCGGTAGGGGGACTTGGTTCTGCTTTACAACCAGAGCCTGGAAACTCAATGGGGGAAGCTATTTGCTAATCAATGGAACCAGCCTTTTTGCGTGATGTCCAAGTTCACCAGAGGTAGCTACCAACTGGAGGAATCGGATGGAACTCTTCTCAAGCAGAAGGCCGCGGCTTTGCACGGGAAACAATTCTTTGCCCGGGGCTCAACTTTAGTTGACAAGACGGCTGGTTTGGATAGAAAAGGGGACAAAAATGCGGATCCATCTTCCAAGGACAAGCCTGCGCGTGCTTCGCGTCCGGCAAAGTAAACAACTGCAGACCGCTGGCAAAAGCAGCCAAGGTAGGGGGGGGAACAATGGATGAATAGGGTATATGATTGGATTTGGTGAGGGGGTGTTCTAGCCGGTTCACAGCCAGAATAAATAGACACCCCAGAATGTTTGTTTTCTTATTTTTGTCTCTCTGGATTGGCTTTTCCGATTATTACTGGCTATGGATGGTTTCTTTTAGGTACAGGCACGGCGCAAAGCAGGTTCCGTAGACGCAAGGAAGAGCCCCGCATTCTGGATGCAAACGCATGGACAATTTCCAACGGATGATTTGTGGAACTAGGAAAGCGTGTTGCACAGAATGGATGTGGGTCAAAGCGCAAAGGCCCGGGCTTGGCAATGGGTTGGTGTTTTTTAAAAAAAAAAATCTTTTTTTTTCTTGGTTATCTTATAGATGGAAGGTGCAAATGGGTTTGGGCCGATTATTTTTCTTTCTATCCCTCATGGATGTGTGCGCGCTGCTGGTTTTCTTTTTACTGTCTCTGTTCCCTAGATGGGTACAGGGAAATGTGTGGCAGTTTGTCTGGGGCGGTCCAGGTACCTTGAGCGGATACTTCTCACTCTCACGGATTCCTCACTCTTGCGGGTTGCTCTCAAAAGCGCGGATCTTGTGCGCAGATTTTCTTACTCTCACAGGATACTCTCAGTGGCCCGGATCCTTCTAACTCTTGTGGATCTTGCGTGTGGCTCTTATTTCTCTCAGGGGTCTCACAAAGCCCAAAGGCTGCTCAGGATGGCGCAGCAAAAGTCTTTATCTTTGCATAGGTGCGGGGAAGGCTACAAGATAGATGGAAGAAAGAGGAGAAAAGGGGGGAAATATGCCTAAGCAGGCTAAGTCCTCATCAAATCCTCTGCATCCGCCCAAGCCACCGCGGCTGGGGATTGGAAAGCCGCCAAGAACTTTTGTTGCGCATCAGCAGTGTGTGCGTAGGGAACGGCTAGAAACCGCCGGAGGAGTTCCTCCGTGATGTTCACCATTGCATCAAACCTCGCCAAGGGAAGTGCGGGAACTAGGGGGATTTCTGGAATCTTGGGAGTTGCGGCCGGAGAGGTTGGAGCAGCCACGGGTTCCGGTGAAGACTTGATCACCATGGGAGACAGTGCGCGCGCGGGCTCCAGTGGTGACCTTGGAACCGGAGATGGCAATGGCAGCGGAGGAGATGAAGCGGGAGGGGGAGTTGGCCTTGGAGGAGTGGGAGGAAATGGTGGCGGTGGAGGAGGAGCTGGCCTTGGTGGTGGTGGTGGTGGAGTGGCCAGATGGTTTGGGATCCTTGGGTCCATTGCTGGCACATTGATCCGTGTCCGCTTGGCCCACTCATGGGTGGCATTCCAGCAGGCCTCAAAGTTTTGGAAGTGCTGGCTCCTTGGAGGTCCATCCTGGCGGAACAGCAAGCCCAAGTTGTGGCTCTTGCGCAATGGAGGATTTGGCGGGGTGCGTTGCAGACAATTGTAAGGCAAGCCGGGCAGGGTACACTCATTTTTCAAGATCTCCTCATTGCTCAAGATCACAAAGGAGTCGCAATGGGTCCTCTTGTGCAGGAAAACTTGGGGGTGTTCGCGCAGCATGCCCTCCAAAAGTGAGCAGCCGCGGTGTCCGGCTTGGCATGGCACACAGGTGCACTGCTCTGGAAGGATTTGGCACAAAAGGCCATTCCGGCTGCAGTATGTGCAGGACATATTTGGCGTGGGGTGTTGGATGAGGTTTTTATTTTCTTTCTTTGGTCTGATAAAGGGGTACGGTTGGAGGTGGTATAGCTTGGGTATAGTGGGAGGTAGGTGAGATAGTGGTGGATCTCTGGGGACAGAACTCAAGTTGGGGGGGATGTGGTGGTCTTTTATAGACACAAGTTGGAATAGGCTGCGCCCTGCGCGCTCAACAGTAGCGGCAGGCTCAGCAGGGGAAGCGCTGTAAGACTCCAAACAGTGCTAGGCCGTGGCAGTTCTGTGGAGGGGAAAGGTGCTGTTTAGGCTGCCCTCCTGAGTGTTAAAAAAATATTTAAATGTAACCAAGATCAAGGTCCAGAACCTGGTAAATGAGGAATCAAGGAGTAGAGGATAAAGATGATAATAGTTTGGTAGCGATGAAACAGCACTATCTGAGACAAGAGTATGCAGGGAAAAACTTGAACAAAAGAAGTTAAAGTCCTCTTAGAGTTCCAAGAACAAAAGCTGTTGTATTTAAACAACGCCCACAAGCTAATAACTCTGGTTGTCAGCAGAAGATTGGGGATGATCAACTCAAACCCAAGCAACCTCCAGGTTCTCAATGAACCTGCCCAACTCTCCGCAATCAAGCGCTTGAAGGGTACCAGATAACTGAGGGTGGCTGTACAAGACAAAGCACAATGTTTAAGAAGCTCCAAAGCAAACAGTAACTGATTTGAAGCAAGGATAACCTCAACACTTCTCAAGGGACTCAAGAATAGGCTGGCAGAATTCAACTCCAAAGAAAATAAAGGGAGGTATAACACTCCAGGTCTTAAGCTTAATAAGACCTCTTTAATCAATTGTGATTGGCTCCAGAAAGATGATCAATGATCAGGACCAGTATGGTCAGAGAAAGGGATCAAGGAGTGGTATAACACACTCAAAAATTCCAGCAGACAGAATTTTTCTTCAACCAGAAAGGCTATTGGTTGGTGATAAGGATCAGGCCACAGAGGGGCAAAGACTCAGGGTCAAAAAAATGGTTCAGGGGGCAATCAAAGATATACCCAGGATAAGGATCAGGATTGAATTTCTTGATTATGGGGGGACACAAGCACACACCCTTATGGATCAATTTCTATGATGTTGATATGATATATGATGCCCAGAAAAAGCAGGGGAGAGCCCCTCCTTTTATAGAACAGAGGCCTGTAGACTATTTAAAAGAGAGATTTACAAATGGGAGCAGAATTTTTTTTTTTTTTTTTTTTTTTTTTTTTTTTTTTTTTTTTTTTTTTTTTTTTTTTTTTTTTTTTTTTTTTAAGGATCAAGATCATGAGAAAACAAAAGAAAAAAAGAAACAAACAAGTACTCGGAGAAAAAGAAATCCAAAGAGGGACTCCCGCGGGCATCCTGATGGGCATTGGCGACTGCCAAGCCTGCGGACAACCGCCGGCAGGTGTCTGATGGGCACCGGCAACGTAAGAGACCGCGGATGACCAGCGAGCTAGGAGGGGAGGAAGAGAGAGGTTTGACGGCCGGTTGAGGTAGAACAAGGAGTGGGGCAAGTGTGAGTTATTTGGTGGCATGAAGATCCTTTTGGCCAATCGTTCAATAGATCACCAGTGTGGAAACTTTAGAGGGGCAACACCCCAGAAGTTGTGCTCAAGTTCCGGAAGTTATTGATCAAAGCATCTGTAAGGAGATTGAATGCAGCCGTTCAAGAGAGAGAGAGAGTGAGAGGGAGAGAGCAATAATAAGATGAATTCCTTCTTTTCCAATCCAATCCAATCCAATGCCATAAAAAGTAATATCCTAAAGTGCAGTCCAGTCTGTGAAGTGAAGTCCAGTGAAGTGATGTGAAGTGAAGTGAAGTGAAGTGTTTCTCCATCCTCCCCTCCCCCGTGCTTCTCCTACAACACAGAGTTGAGAGCAAAGTATTTAAGTCCTCCCTCTCAACCCTAACCTAAGTACAACCACAAGTAAGCAAGAATGATGAAATACAACCCCTAAGAACAGAACCCTAGCCCAATCCTACCCCTCCATCCCTTGCCCCATAACCCATGCCCCTCAATATCAACGTACGCCCGGCTTGCCTGCCCGCGCGCGTCCGCCCAACAACCCGTTCCAGGTATCTGCGTACCCGCGTGACCCAATCCGCGCGTCTTGCAATGCGCGGTCCGCCTGGTCCGCGCGAGCCGTCCAATCCGCGCAAGCTTTCCAATCCGCGCAAGCTTTCCAATCCGCGCAAGCCTTCCGATCCGCGCAAGCTTTCCAATCGGCGCAAGCCTTCCAATCCGCGCAAGCTTTCCAATCCGTGCAAGCCTTCCGATCCGCGCAAGCTTTCCAATCCGTGCAAGCCTTCCAATCCGCGCAAGCTTTCCAATCCGCGCAAGCTTTCTGGTCCGCGCAAGCTTTCTGGTCCGCGCAATCCGTCGTCTCCCGTCTCCAGGTGCTGAGCCCAACCCAACCGCTGCCGGGCCTACCTGACTGCTGCTGAGCCCGCAGCGCGGCTAGCTGCGGCAAGGCCCTTCCCATTGCTGAGCGCGCAGCCTGCAGCCCTTTCCTGACTTGCGCCCATAAAAGAGCACCACATCCCCCCCCAACTTGAGTTCTGTCCCCAGAGATCTCCCACCATCTCACCTTCCGTAGTTATCCTTTCTCCTTTGTATTTAGCGCCTATACACAAAAAGACATATGTTGTGCGCGATTGAGTAGCCTTTGGGCTTGTGAGTCCCTGAGCAAGAATAAGAACCGCGCCCAATATCCGCGCCTTGGAGAGAGAAGATCAGCGCCAGTGAGAAATGGGAAAAGGTTAGAAATCCGCGCCAGTGAGAGTCTGAAGGTGAGAAATCCGCGCCAGTGAGAGTCTGAAGGTGAGAAATCCGCGCCAGTGAGAGTCTGAAGGTGAGAAATCCGCGCCAGTGAGAGTATCCGCAAGAGTACATGGGGAGACCTCGGCGTGCCAGTGTGCGTACGCCATCCTCGAGAGAGACAGGAAGAGGAAAGAAAAGAAAGAAAAAAAAGAAAAGGAAGAATGAATAGATAAGAAGGAACAAGAGATTTTTTTTTCTTTTTTTGAGCCCGCATCCTGCGTCCCAACTCCAACCTTCCGCCCCACGCTAGCTCCCCCCCCCAATATTGCCGCTGTCCTCAGCCGACCGCGCCCCACCCATTTCCAGATCCGCGGCGCGTTGCCTCAACCAATCCCGCAGGGACCTTGTTTGCAAATTGTTGTCCCAGACCGCCTAGGTGCACCTCCCACCGCCAAGACCCTCCTGCATCCTTTGAAATTTGAGCCCATCCGGGAGCAAAACCCAAACAAAAGAGAACACCCCCAGATGTCCTTACAACAACCTGCCGTGGAGGAGGAAAGAGGCTTTGAAACCCTTTCAATCCCAGCTCTCTCCTCCCCCACCCCTTCCACACAACATTCCTTGCCCTTTGCCGTTCTTGCGGCCTTGTTCTCCCCTCCTGAGATTTCTGACTGCTCCCTGCCCGCCAGACCGCGCGTGACCACTTGATCCTTCCGCTCCGCCCCACCGTCTGTCCATTCCACGCCCGTCCTTTCCGTTTCTGCCACTACCCTTTCCAAATGAGCGCTCCCCGCTGTCGAAGAGGTCCAGCTTGGGTTGTGATTCTCCAACGCGTGGTCCGTCTCTTCCCCCGCCGCGTGTACCTTCTTTGCAAGATCCGTCCGCCGCTTGCCAATTCCCAAACCGCATGGAGCATCCATTTCCCATTCCGTTGTCCTTGCCCGCTTCCTGTCAGTAGGCCGCACTGGTTCCATCGAGTCCCGCTTCCCCAACACGTTCTTAGCCCCCACTTGGGAAACCAATTCCGTGTTTGAATCCGCTGTCCGGTCCCTTTGTCCCGTCCGCCAACGGTCGTTGTCCTCCCCATTTGTGCACACGCGGGGCGCAGACGCGCTGGGAGACTGAATACTCTCCAGATAGGCCTCAAGGCCCCTTGCCACCTCCGCAAGTTGGCTAGCCCAAGAGATGGTTGCCGGTGGTGGGGCCGGAACATACTCTGCCCTGTAGTACTCCAGTTCCGCGTAGTCCACTTCTGCTTGCAACCGGGTCCTGTCGCGCGTGCCTGCCTTGTAACCCGATTCCGCGGATGGCTTGAGATTGTCCTTCCAAAAGCAAGAACCGCGCCTCCCCCATCTTGCCAGCATGTCCTCCTTCAGTTCTGGCCAATCCAGGTTCAGGTAGCCTCCCATCTCCTCCACGTCCCAACGCGCTTCCGCGTCCTCCATGAACAGGACAACATGGCGCGCCTTCTCAAAATCCAAAATGCCTTCAGAGTCCGCAATTGTTTCATACCGTGAGATGAATCGCTCCACTTCCACAATGTTGAGTCAAATATGTGGGTAAATCCATGGGGTAGCGCGGAAGCCGTGGGAGGAGGGAGGAAGAGAAGTGGCTGTTGGTAGCATCCGTGAGTACCTTAGAGAGACTTTGACAAAAGATCTTTCCCGGCCAGACCCCCAGATGTGGAAACTTTAGAGGGGCAAAACCCCAGAAGTTGTCCTCGAGTTCCGGAAGTTATTGATCAAAGCGTCTGTAAGGAGATTGAATGCAGCCGTTCAAGAGAGAGTGAGAGTGAGAGAGAGAGAGCAATAATAAGATGAATTCCTTTTTTTCCAATCCAATCCAATCCAATGCCATAAAAAGTAATATCCTAAAGTGCAGTCCAGTCCGTGAAGTGAAGTCCAGTGAAGTGATGTGAAGTGAAGTGAAGTGAAGTGTTTCTCCATCTTCCCCTCCCCCGTGCTTCTCCTACAACCCAGAGTTGAGAGCAAAGTATTTAAGTCCTCCCTCTCAACCCTAACCTAAGTACAACCACAAGTAAGCAAGAATGATGAAATACAACCCCTAAGAACAGAACCCTAGCCCAATCCTACCCCTCCATCCCTTGCCCCATAACCCATGCCCCTCAATATCAACATACTCCCGGCTTGCCTGCCTGCGCGCATCCGCCCAACAACCCGTTCCAGGTATCCACGTACCCGCGTGACCCAATCCGCGCGTCTTGCGATGCGCGGTCTGCCTGGTCCGCGCGAGCCGTCCAATCCGCGCAAGCTTTCCAATCCGCGCAAGCCTTCCAACCCGCGCAAGCCTTCCAACCTGCGCAAACTTTCCAATCCGGGCAAGCCTTCCAATCCGCGCAAGATTTCCAATTGGCGCAAGCCTTCCGATCCGCGCAAGCTTTCCAATCCGTGCAAGCCTTCCAATCCGCGCAAGCTTTCCAATCTGCGCAAGCCTTCCGATCCACGCAAGCTTTCCGATCCGCGCAAGCTTTCTGGTCTGCGCAAGCTTTCTGGTCCGCGCAATCCGTTGTCTCCCGTCTCCAGGTGCTGAGCCCGACCCAACCGCTGCCGGGCCTACCTGACTGCTGCTGAGCCCGCAGCGCGTCTAGCTGCGGCAAGGCCCTTCCCATTGCTGAGCGCGCCGCCTGCAGCCCTTTCCTGACTCGCGTCCATAAAAGAGCACCACACCGGTTAGAGAAGCCGAGGTGGGCGTTAACTGAGAAGGATCCAGCCAACCGTTCTGGGGTTCTCAAGTCGAATCGGTCGAGATCAATGGAGGGTGATGGTGGTTAGGATTGTTGGCTTGGTTGGGTCAAGATGGATGTTGATCTCGAAGAGCTTTCAAGATTGAGGCTGCCTTCCACTTGGCATATTTGATCCTCTGTGAGATGTCAGGTTTGAGTTGATTGGTCAAGGATTCCAAGACTTGTAAGAAACAGGCGGCTGCCAAGAATTGTTGAGCGGTGGATCTTTTTGAAAGACCAAGTTGATTTTCTCAATTGGCTTGATTGAATATCTTGAGTGAAAAGTTTTTGACGTAAGCGGTAGCTGCCAGATTGTTGGTGATGACATCATTGTTGGCCAGTTGAGTTCTAGCGAGTTCAAGTGAATCAACAAGTTTGATGAGGAACTCTCTACTGAGAGGTTCCTGATGACCGATGGACATGCAAGTCTGGGCGGCATGAAAAGCACACCAGTAGGAGATCACCGGATTGATCCTTTGAATCTCCCTAGCACGTTGAAGGAATGGATTGATGGAAGTGCGTTGCAGGGGTTGAGGACCTGGTAGCAATGAGGATGGCGATGGCAATGTTTTTTTTTTTTTTTTTTGATAATGATACCTATGAATGATGATAAGGAAAACATTAAAATCTCCGCACTGGCCAGGGTGTCCAGGATGGTGCACCACAGAGCGCTCAGAAATGGGTGCAGCTTTGTAGCAGCAAGTCGCGCTGCAGGCTCAGCAGCAGTCAAATTGGGCTCAGCATCTGGAGATGCAGGATTGATTCGATGGATTGCACATTGCAAGACGCAGATTTGATTGCGCCAACATATCTCCAATATCTGGAATGGCGCGTCAGGCAGATGCGGAAATGCGCGGGGGGCTCCTAGTTGGGCGCAGCGCGAGGCTGCTTCATGAGAAGGAAGAACCGTGTGGACGTAATGGAAGGTGAGAAATACAGATGGATGGATATGGGATATGGGATGTGGTATATGGGTTGTGGATTATGGGATGGGAAGGATAGGGTTGAGGCTAGGGTTCTGTGCTTAGGGTTTGTATTTCATTATTCTTGCTTTTTTCTGGTTTTAATTAGGTTAGGGTTGAGGGGGAGGTTACTTAAGCCTCACCCTCAACCTGGATATCATGGGGAGGGGGAGAACACCAGTTGTCATAGGTTTTGGAAGGATCTTTATTTCTAAATTCTCTATCTCTCAGTTGAAGGGTAAACAGTGGCACCCAGGGTTTACAGAAGCAAGGGATCAATCACTTCCAAACTTGAAACAATTAAGGTGGAAGTCCTCTTTTGAATTCCACACCGGTGTTTGTGGTGGTTAAGCAGGATGGGAAGTCATTATGGATTGTTTTGTGATTTGCAGTGGCTTAATTTCTTTACAATTCAAGACACAAGACAACCTCCCTGCGTGGACAAGTTTTTGGAATATATGGCAGGGAATGTGTGCTATGGTTTGGTGGATGTGATGGGCGGATATTATCAGCGCAAACTGAATCGGAGTTTGCGGCCAATGACTGCCTTTGAAACGGGATTTGGCAGGATGCAACTGATGTGGCTGCGGAAAGGGGAAACCAAATTGGTCACTTTTTACCAAGCGCAGATGACCTGCATTCTGAAGGAAAATCTTCCAGAGGGGGTGCAGATTTTCATTTTCAACATGGGCATCAAAGGCCCAAAGATGGATTACGGAGGGGAAACGCTTATTGACGCTCCGGGAATTTGCCAATTTGTCTGGGAATTGGCGCAAACGCTGGAACAGATCTTTTTCTGGATTGAGGAAGCGGGGCTCACAGCGTTGGGGAGAAAGTTAGCAGTCTGAGTACCCGCGCTGGAGGTTCTTGGGCATGTGGTGGCTTCTGACAGAAGGTGGATTGCGGAAAAGAAGCGCAACAAAGTCCTCAAGTGGCCAACACCAAAGACTGTATTGCACATTCTCCAGTTCTTGGGATTGTGTAGCTATGTGGGGATGTTCATCAAGTGGTTTGCGGAGGTTGCTAGTCTGTTGCGGGAATTGATGCGTAAGGGCCCGGAATGGGCCTGGGGTTCAAAATGTGACAACACCTTTGGAAAACTCAAGGAGATTGTTGGACGCAATATTGTGCTGCGGGACTTGGATTACAACTCTGGGGGAATTAAGTTGGCTGTGGATTCAAGCAAGCTTGGCGCGGGGACTGTGCTGACACAGGAAAATGAGGGGAAAGATTGAACGTTTCTTTAGGAGTCCATTACATTTACGCCAATGGAGATCCGGAATGTGCAGCCAAATTTAGAGCTTTGCAGGGTCACTAAAATCATGCAGAGGTTGCAGCATTTGCTATGGGGGATTCACTTCATGCTTCTGGTAGATGCGGAGGCTCTAGCATGGATGATCAATTTGCCAATGCTGCCAAACAGGCGTATGACCAGCTGGGTTGCGTTCCTTCAGTTGTTTTCTTTCACGGTGGTACATGTTCCAGGGAAGTCTTTTACAATGCCGGACGCGCTGTCTTGGTACCTGCGCAATGATCCGTAAAAAGGCACGGAACCATGGGATGTGGAGGCTCCAATGGTTAAAGTTGGAGTGGTGGAAGTAGGTGTTTGACTTTGGCTCCAACAGTCCGCGAGGTACGCGGTCCTCAGTTTGTATTTGCGGGATCTTTGGTTTCCGGATGATAGGCCAGCCAAGATTGTTAGATGAATTTTGCAGATAGCTTGAAACTTCTACCTGCAAGAAGGACAGCTGTGGTAGCAGAGCACGCTGGTACCGCTTGTGGTCAGCACCTCACGGGCGGATCAGGAGGTAATCCTGGGGATTCTGAATGAAAATCTTGGCCATTGAGGCAAACTTGAAACGCAGAAGCGGGTGAGGGAAAGTTTCTGGTGGCCGGGTGTGGTATGCGCGGTGCCGGAGTGGGTAGGGTTGTGCAAAGCGTGTCAGAAGGGGTGTGCAATGCTGCCTTGGGAAGTAGGTATTCCCACTGGAGAGGACGCTTTGTTTGGAAGGGTTTCCTTGTATGTTGTGCACATCAAGGCAGGTAAGTTTGCATGTGATGATCTGTTGGGATGGGTGGAAGCGCGGCCGCTGGTGAAACTCTTGGAAGAGAAATTTGGGCAGTTTCTGGAGGAAGACTGGTTTGCACGTTATGGATCACTTTGTTTGGTAACGGTCAATGGGGGCGCGGAGTTCCGGGGATGGTTGGTGGAGTTGGTGCAAATTTGCAGAGAAAAGTTTGGGGGAGTGACAGAGTACTATCCGGAAGGAGCGGTCACCAGGCAATCAAGGACCCAATGGTGAAAATATGCGGGGAGGATGGCAAGCAGTGGCAGGAAACCCTTCCGGTAGTCCTCTTTGCAGATCAGATTTCAGTGAAGAGATTGCCAGGTTATTTGCCATACAAGCTTGTATTTGGACAGCAACCCGTGCTGCCGATTGAAATTGAGCTGGAAACCCTTCTGGGTATTGATTGGTGGAAAGTTAAGATGGCCGCAGATCTAGGCAAGGCCTGCGCCAAGCAGCTACTGCAATGGGACAAAATGTTGGAGAAAGCAGCTGAAAGGCTGAAGGCAACCCGCACAAAGTCCGTCTGCTACTGGAACAAGCGCTGTGGGCACAAACTCTGGGATCTGTTGCGGAAGGGGGACTTGGTTCTGCTTTACAACTGGAGCCTGGAAACTCAATGGGGGAAACTGTTTGCAAATTGATGGAATGGTCTTTTCCATGTAACGTCCAAGTTCACTGGAGGGAGTTACCAGTTGGAGGAATTGGATGGAAGGCCGCAGCTTTGCATGTGAAACAGTTCTTTTTTCAGGGTTCAACTTCATTCAACAAGATGGCTGGTTTGGATAGCAGGGGGGATGACAACACAGATCCTTTGTTCAAGGACAAGTTGGCGCATGCGGTTTGCGTTGTGGTGCTCCAAAACCTAACCTATAGCCATCAGACTCACTTTTCTAGTACAAGGACAGCTCCACTCATCAAACAGACCTCAAAAATGGATTCTACACCAAAAATAACCCCTATTCACTCAGCCAAAGTACCCCTCTATCTCTCATGGTTTAGAAGATACAGCTTAAATCAACCCTGGCCTACCCATACCCCTACCAGGTGTCACAGACCAGTGAAGGTTCATGGACATACCCTGGATGCCTTCAAGTACATACCCCATACAGTAAAACCATACAGCACCAAACAAACCTGCAGCAGTATACATAATTAATAGATGCAAGGCACTGCATGAAGAACCAAACAAATCACCTGTATACACAGAAATATATGCAAGACACTGCATGAAGAACCAAACAAATCACCTGTATACACAGCAATATATGCAAGAAACTGCATGCAGAGGCTGTACAGCATCATACAGGACATAATACAGAAGCAATATATGCAAGGCACTGCATGGAGAACCAAACAAATCACCTGTATACACAGCTATATATGCAAGGCACTGAATGCAGAGGCTGCACAGCATCATACAGGACACTATACAGAAGTAATTTATGCAGGGGGAACCTGTATCAATGCAGCACAGCAATGCATTCAAGGGTTTAAATGCATGTAGATCCTGCACAGCCTCCTCCTCTGACCAGCAAAAATGCCTCATGAACTGTTTTCACTGTACCAGGGAGACCCTCAGGGGCAGCCCTGAGGGCAGTATTTTCTATAAATAGAGGGCCTCTCTCCCCCATCCAGGTCCCATCATCAGTTCCCCCCATCCTTCCCTCCAGGGGATCACCATGCCTCCTAGGCACCCTTAACCCATACTCTTACTACTCTCAACCATTATCCCATAACCCATACTATTGTCATCACCAATCCCATATCCCATACCATCACCATCACCATCACCATCATCATCATCATCAACCATCACCATCACCATTACCATCATCAACACATACTTTTGACCATGACCCAATCCAATAACCCATACTTTTGACCATCCACCACCACCATTATTTACTCCATATCCCATACCTTTGAACATCACCACCATGTACCCATAACCTGAACATCATCATCACCTACCATCATCATCATCATTCATCATCATCATCACCTACCATCATCATCACCATCCATCATCATCACCATCCATCATCATCAATCATCATCATCCTCAGTCATCATCACCTACCATCACCATCATCAGTCATCATCATCATCCATCATCATCATCACTTGCCATCATCATCATCACCTACCTTGACCATCATCAGTCATCATCATCACCCACCACCATAATCATCCACCATCACCACCATCAACTATCATCTTCACCTACCTTGACCATCATCAATCATCATAATCATAATCATCTATCATCATCCACCTCCATCACCATTAGTCATCAACTATAGGCTCAACAATTTCAACCTTTATTCAAATCATCACCTGTATCACCAAAGGAGTATCAATCAGTAACCAATAAAATAAATAAATAAAAATATATAAAGGATAAGACTAGAGAAAGGATTCTTCCCTTACTCAGCTTCTATCCTCCAGGTCACCTATCTGTTCCACCATTTCTTCCTTATCAAGCTTGAATACATTGATCCTAGGTCTGATAGAGACTACTATAGTAGCAACTTTATTTGAAAATCAGCCACCATTTCTCTTTTCTTTTATTGTTGTGAGACTACTATAGTACTCAGAGGGGCAGGCAATTCAAAACCACCCTTAGTATTCCTCTATCTCATTTGTAGTTGCAATACTAAATTCCCCCTCAAGTGACTGCCAGCAAGCTTTTTGCTAAACTTTACCCAATCCCAAAGGAGTCTCCACAGCGTCTGGCTGAGTAAACAACTGCAGACTGCTGGGGACAGCAGCCAAGGTGGGGGGGGGAATGGATTAATAGGGGATATTATTGGATTTGGTGAGGGTGTGCTCTAGCCGGTTCACAGCCGGAACAACTAGACCCCCAGAATGTTTGTTTTCTTATTTCCTTCTCTCTGGATTAGCTTTTTGGGATTATTACTGGATAGCTAATGAGTTTCTTTTAGGTATGGGCATGGCTCAAAGCTGGGTCTGTGGATTCAAGGACAAGCCCCGCATTCTGGAAATTCAAACACAAGAACAATTTCCAATGGATAATCCAAGGAACTAGGGAAGCGTGTGGCACAGTACGGATGTGGGTAAAAGAGAAAAGCGCGGGCTTGGCAACGGGTTGGTGCTCAAAAAAAAAAATCTCTCTCTTCAGGTTTTCTCTGGTTATCTTATGGACTGAAGGTTTGAATAGGTTTGGATGGATAATTTTTTCTCTTCCTCTCTCTCAAGGATGTGCATGCGCAGCGGGTTTCTTTGTGATCTATCTTTTCTGTAGATGGGTACGGGGAAATTTGAGGCAGTTTGTCTGGGGTGGTCCAGGTACCTTCAGCAGATACTCTCATTTGGCGCAGATTTTCTCACTCTCCCTGATTACTCTCAAAAGTGCAGATCTTGCACGCGGGTTCTTATTTCTCTCAAGGTTCTCACAAGCTCATAGGCTACTTAGGTTGGCGCGGCAAAAGTCTATTTTCTTTGCAAGATAAGCATGGAATAGATACAAGATAGAAAGAAAGGAGAGGGGGGCAATCCATCTACGCTGGACAAGTCCTCATCACCTCCTCCATGTCCGCGCAAGCTTCTGCGGCTAGGTTTTGGAATGCTGCTAGGAGTTTGCGTTGCGCACCCGTGGTATGAGTGTGGGGAACTTCTAGGAAGCATTGGAGTAGTTTGTCTGTGTTTTTCACCATTGCATTGAACTTTGTGAGCGTAAGTGCCGGAATAAGTGGGATCTCCGGAATCTCAGGAGTTTCAACCGGAGGAGTTACAGCTGGAACAGGTGACAGGATTTGCTTGGGAGTAGGAGAAGCCGCGGATTCCGGCAACAACTTAATGACCATGGGATTTGGTGCATGCAGGGGTTCTGGTGACAACCTGGGAAGCGGGGATGGAGATGGCAGCGGAGGACGCAGTGGCAGTGGAGGAGGCACCGTTGGTTGGTTAAAGATCCATGGGTCCATTACCGCTTTGTTTATCTGTACCCATGCGGCCCACTTGAGAGAGGCATTCAAATAAGCTACAAAATTGGGGGAGTCCTGGAACCATGGTGGTCCAGCCCAACAGAATGGCAAGCCCAATTCATGGCTTTTGCACAAAGGAGGGAGAGGAGCAGCGTGTCACGGTCTGTTGCAAGGTGAGCTGGGTGGGGTCCATTCATTGGTTTGTATTTCCTTGTCACTCAAGACCACAAACAAGTTGTGTTGGGTCCTCTTGCTCAGAAGACCTTGAGGACAGTCGCAGGGCATACCATTGGATGAGGAGCAGCAATGGTGGCTGGCTTGGCATGGAACGCAGGTGCGCCCACCCAGAAGGATGCGGCAGGTGAGGCCGTTCCAACTGCAGAACGTGCAGGAGATGTTGAAGAAAAGGATGTGGAGAGTATTTTCTCTTGGTGTGATGTAGTGGTGCAGTGAGGGGATGGGATGACTGGGGTTAGGTGAGATATTGGTGGATCTCTGGGGACAGAACTCAAGTTGGGGGGGATGTGGTGGTCTTTTATAGATGCAAGTTGGAATGGGCTGCGTGCTCAGCAGTGGGTGAGGCTTTGCCGCAGCAAGCCATGCTGCGGAATCAGCAGCAGTCAAATTAAGCTTGGCATCTGGAGACTCAGGAAGGATTGGATTGCGCGGATGTATCTTGGATATCTGGAATGGCGCATTGGGCGGATACGGACATGCGCAGGGGGCTCAGAATTGGAAGAAGTGCAAGGGCTGCTTCATGAGAAGGACAAACCAGGTGTACATAATGGCAGGCAGGCAATACAGATGGGATATGGATCATGGGATGGGGATGGAAGGATAGAGTTGGGCTAGGGTTCTGTACTTAGGGGTTGTATTTCATTATTTCTTGTTTACTTGCGGTTGTACCTGGATTAGGGTTGAGGGGAAGGCTACTTAAACCACACCCTCAACCTGGATGGAATGGAGGGGACATCAGATCAGATCAAATCAGGTTGGAAGGACTCTTTACACTTATTTCTCTATCTCTCAGTTGTAGGGTGAACAGTTGCACTCAGGGTTTCCAGACACAAAGGATCAATAAATTCCAAACTTGGGAACCATTTAAGGAGAATTCATCTTTTTAATTCCACACCATGGGTAATGAAAATTGTGGATTTAGAGTCATTGCTAAATCACATGGGTATGATGAACACAGTTGGTTTCAAGTAAGAAAAGAAATTCTTGAAACATTGAGGAAAAATAAGACATGCTAAGCTAAGATCCTTGGTGGCATTAAAAACTTTGAAAAATTTGAAAAAAGAGTTGATTTCAATGAAATCAATGAAAAGATTACCTGTTTGAAATGGCTTTCAAAGCTTGACATGGGTCAAGTAATAGCAGGTACTTATGCAAACCAATATTTTTTATTTCATTGGATTCATGCTCTACTTATAATCCTATGAAAATGGTTTTAAAAGAACAATCAGATCCTATTTTCATTTGCTTTGTTGACAATAAACATTGGTTGCAGCTTGTACTTCAGGGAGATATGATTCCAATCCTTCCCATAGTTTCCAAACCACTTTCCATGATTTCTCAAAAAGCAAATTGTTTGGTTGATCACCTCAAAGATCAACTTGAGTTTTGTTCTAACTTATGGTTTTATTTCATCATTTGGATTTGGGTTCTGATGCTGATATTGTAATTCCATTAATATAAAGGGTTATCACATTTGTAACATCATTATGTTAAGTGTTTGAGTTAACATCATTATGATGAGTGTTTTGAATGAGATTTTAATGGTAAGTAAGTTCAAACTTGTGTTGGGCTGATCCCATCACAAGCTTAATTTGTGTTAAGCTTTTTATTGGATCAGCTTAACACAAGTTGAACTTTTTTTTTGGTATTTTTAATTTAGGGCCAGTCAAAAGACTTGTATTTTTTTGGCCCTTTTACTTTAGGGCTAGTCAAGTTGAACTTGTCTTTTTTTGGACTTTTACTTTTTATTTTTTCAGGCGCTAGTCAAGTTGAAATTACTTGTATTTTTTTGGGCCTTTTTCATTTTTGTTCCTTTTTTGGTACTCATATTTTTTCTTTTTTTGTTAATTTTATGTTTTTTTTGTTAATAATAAATGAAAATATTTATTCCTTTGTATTCCTTTCTGTTTCTTTTTATTTATTTTTATTTATTTCAAATTATTTTTGTTTATTTTCATTCATATTTATTTATTTCAATTTATTTTTGTTTATTTTTGTTTATTTTCATTCATATTTATTTATTTTTTTATATATTTTTAGGGAATTATTTTTTTCACAGGTGCTACCCTTAAACTCACGGGGGCACTACATCCCCGCCACGTCCAGTATATACAGAAAAATCATTGTTTACACGGGAATTTCAAGAACTTTGTTCTTTGACATTCTAACACAGCAGGCCTGTATATAGGTGTCTTAAACCCTTATGGCTAATTTTTTATAATTTTTGGACCAGTCAAACCCCTTCAAAAATCCAGTCAAAAAATTAACAAAATCTCCCCAAAAAAAAACTCATTTTTGGAGCTGTTCCTTTTTATTTTGGCTCAAGTTTTTTTGGCACTTTGAACTCTCACAATATTTATCAATCAGCTGAAGAGCTTTAAACTTTATTTTTTTTGGAATTTTTTTGGATGTATCCTTGGCCTCCAAAAATTGGATTGAACATAAAAACACTTCAAAATAACATATCCTTTTCAATATTTTTTTTCACTTCTTGAATCAATCTTTCTCTCAATTTTTTTGGAAAAAATTAGGATTAACATCCAAAAATTGAATTAAAAATTTGTCTGAGCTTTAATTATAGTTTTTACCCCACAAAATATTCATCACAATGAAAATCATTGGAAATAAAAGGGGTGGTCTTTCCTTATTTCTGCATTATTTTTTGTGTTTGAGTATGAGAATTGGAAGTATTTGACTGTGAAAGTTTTAAACAGGCCTCTCAAGGTTTTCAAATTATTTTTTTCTTAATTTTTGAAGCACTATTTGTGCCCTAAAATCCAAATCCAAAATGGAGGGCAACAAACCCCCCTCTGGGCTGGGGTCCGTTTTTTTGAGCCCTCCATGCATAAAAACCTAACCGTTCCTATTCAATATGAGTTTCAAATTTTTCCAGGCCATTTTGGAGCGCTCCCATCCTCCCATCCTCCATCAAAGAAAACTCCTCCACCCACCCACCCCCACCTATCACCCCCCATTGCCACACCAGACCAGACCACACCAGACAACACCATACCCTTCCACTCCCCCCATTACCACACCACACCACACCATAAAAGACAACACAACACAACACAACACAACACAACACAACACAACACAACACAACACAACACAACACAACACAACACAACACAACACAACACAACACAACACAACACAACACAACACAACACAACACAACACAACACAACACAACACAACACAACACAACACAACACAACACAACACAACACAACACAACACAACACAACACAAAACAACACAACACAACACAACACAACACAACAAAACACAACAAAACAACACACTCCAAACCTACCACTACCAAATCAAACCTCCTGAACCAAAAACTCTTCTCACTCCATTTCTACTCAAAATCTTTCTGAATCATCAACTCAAATCTCAAATTCATTTATGAAAAAAACATCCATTTTCAAAATGTCTCAACAAAACATCTACCCACTTTTCAGAACTGTCTCACCTGGCCCATCTTCCAATAGCTCATCTAATCAAACTAGTGTTTCTACTCCTCTGGCGCTTTCATCATCTACTCAATCTAATGATACCACTCCTCTGGGCCCTCCTCCGGAACTACCATATAATCAAAAGGAGGATTTATTTGATGCTATCCAATCATGGGCAAAGTCCCATGGATATGCCATTTCTACTAGAGTATAAAACTTGAAGCAACGTACCTACACATATCAATGTGATAAATCTGGATAATATAAACCTAGTAAAGATCTCAAGAAATTTCAAACAACAAGAAAGAACAAATGCCCTTTTGGATTCTCTGGAAATTTCTCCAAACAATTAGGTCTCTGGCAGGTTAAAGTTATATGTCCAGACCACAAACATGCCCCATCAGATGATCCTTCTACTCATTCAATACATAGAAGAATTCATGGCAAGAAACAGGAGACTGTAGAAAATTTAACCAAGGCTGTTGTTCCCCCATTAAAAATTTCAAATTCTCTTATAAAAAACTCCTCAACTCCAGTTCATACAAATCTCAGTACTATTTATAGTAAAAGATCTCAGATCCAAAAAAAAATATTTTGATGGAAAAACCCCAATTGAAGCTTCAATACTGGAACTCCAAAATTCTTCTTTTTTGTACAGAATCAACAATATAGATGCACACATAAATTCTTTATTCATTTCACATCCTGATTTCATAAAAATTCTAAAAACATTTCTTACTCTTCTCATGATGAACTGCACATATAAAAATAAATAAATTTGGGATGCCTCTTCTTCATATTGTTGGGGTAAACAATTCTTCAAGAACTTTCCCAGTTTCTTTCTGTTTTTTATCCCAAGAAAATGAAGATAACTATGAATGGGCCCTCAACCAACTCCTCAACAAACTTTGAGAAATATTAGAAAATCAAAAACCCAGGGTTATTGTGACAGATAAAGAACAAGATTTAATTGGTTCCATAGAAAAAGTTTTCCCATCTTCTCATCACCTTCTCTGTCTCTGGCATATTTTCAAAAATATTCAAACCCACTCCAGGAAGCATTTCAAGTCTGAAGATAATGAACGCTCTTTCAGAAACACTGGCACCAATTTTTCAACTCCAAATCTGAATCTATTTATCAGGATAATTTCACCAACATTTCTCTAGTCTGGAATTCTCCCTCATCAGACTACCTCCTTGAAAACTGGGTCCCAATAAAAAAAAATTGTCTCTTACATGGCCAACAAATACTCTCATTTTGTAAATACAAGTACATCAAGAATAGGATTCCTTCATTCTTACATCAAAAGCTTCATCACTTCCTCTACTGGCTCCTTTTCCAATGTTGTTGATAAGATATATAATTCTATTATCATCCAAATTCATGAAAGAGCTATTGAAGCCTTCCAGCAATTTTTCAAGAAGATAATTGGTTTTCCTCACTCTGTGGAGCATCTTTCTGGAAAGATCAGCCATTATGCCCTCAAGACCATTCACCCATTCAATCAAGTCTCTGATTCTTCAAAAACTTGCATTAACTGTGATTAATCTTCTTATATGGGTATACCTTGTGTTCAAAAAGTAAAATCAGATATCTTCAAGGGTGAAATTTTCCAAATTGAGGATTTCCATCCTCAATGGCATGTCAAACCCCCCTTTTAATTAAGTTTTTTTTATTTATACAATTTCAAATTAATAATATTCTGATTAATTTCTAACCTTCTTTCTGCAGTTAAATGCCAGCCCAGACTCAACTGAAGAATCACCCAGCCTTGAAAAGCCCTCAAGATCAACCAATTAAAATTTACTGAATTTTTTGAAGAATTCCAAAAATTGCCACCTGGAGAAAAAAATTATTATCTGGGTGAAACACAGAAGCTTTACACTGGAAATTATGAATTTATTCTGATTCAAGAGACCAATTCTACTCAAAGATCCAAAATAAGAGGAAGACCCAAAGGAGAAGCAAATAAGTTCACAAAGATCTCTCAATACTCAAGTAAAAGGGATCCATCTGGCTTTGAATATTTAGAAGCACAAAAGAGGAGAGGAAGGCCAACAAGAAAATTTTCAGCAAATTCAGTGGTCAGTAATTAATCACTCTTTGAGAAAGGAAAAAAATATAACTCATTGTTTTAATGTAATCATTTAGGTTTTGAGAAAGGGAAAGGAAAAAATGGAAGAAGGGAAGGGAAAGAAGAAGGAGGAATCAGATGAACAGGTAAATGTATATTTATACATAATCATCTCAATATCAACTGAATATTTCTTATTTTCAACATAGGATGATTTTGTGACAGAAGAAGATACTTCAGAAGATGAGGAGCTCCCAGATTTGGATTTTATTAAGACGGTGAGATTACATTTTATTTTTTTATTGGGTGAGTGAATTTTTATTTATTTTCCCATTTAATCGTTTTTTAGAGGTCTGGAACTGTTTTCACTAAGAAGATCCTTCCCCTGATTACAATTCTGGGACTAGAGTCAAGAGACAAAAGCACAAAAGTCAAGATGATGAAGGCCCTTATCATTGACCTGGAAAGAATTTTTTTGCTCAAACAGAAACAACAATAAGTGAGAAAGTGAGTGAATTTGATAATACCTGATTTTTTCAGTTTTTCTGATTTTTTTTTTTTTGGAAATTTTTATATGTTTCCTGCACATTATCATATTGTTCTTCTGGAATATTTGAGCAAGTTTGAATGAAACAAGTGAGTGGAATTTTTCAAAATATTTCATTTTAGAATCAATTCTGATCTTTTCTTTTAGTTCCAGTACAAAGACTCCATTGCCCCAGAAACAGCTATTGCCCATATATCCCACTTTCAAGATTTTCTGGGAGATGGTAACTGTGGTTTCAGATCAGCAACTATTGGTTTGGGACAGAAATCTGAAGACTGGATTGAAATCAGGAGAGAAAGGATCACAGATCTGGAGAGCAACCCAATCTTTCAAGATTCTAAATTAATACATGAAATCTGGGGTGAAACCTTTCAAGAGGCAAGGAGGCAACTTGACCACCTCTCTGGACCAGTTCCAATAAACATGTGGATGAAGTTCCCATGCCATGGCTTTCTTCTTGCTAAAATTTATAAGTGTCCAGTGGTTCTGTTTTCTTCTTTAATGCCTTTTACTTATCTTCCTCTGAATTCCCCTCCCACTCCAAATCCCAAATCATCTTGTATTTGCTTAATTTGTTTAGAAGATTTTAAACATATAGTCTAATTCAAGTTCAAGTCTGATCATTGGCCAGCCCCCAAATTGGATTCACTGTGGAAAAGCTTTGTGACCAAGGATTCCAAAGCTTGGATGACCATTATTCAGAAGAATTTGGACCTTGGTGATGAGGTTTTGTTCCCAAGGAGGAAATCCAGCAGAAAAATAAAACCCATAGTAGTGGAATATCAACCAAAATTATTGCTTTAATCTTTTTAATGACATTTTTTATTTGTATTGGTTAAAAAAAGAACAAAAATAAGAACCCAAAACGTGGACAACACCTTTTTTTTACAATTATTTTCATTATTCTGAATAATTTCTGGGGTAAACCCTGTAATAAAATCTCAGCCAAATTTTTCATTCAATTTTTGGATGTTAATCTTAAGTTTTGCCAAAAATAATTGAGAGAAACATTTATTCAAGAAGTGAAAAAAAATCTTGAAAAGGATATGCTATTTTGAAGTGCTTTTACGTTGGATCCAATTTTTGGAGGCCAAGGATACATCCAAAAAATCTCAAAAAAAATTTCCAAAGGTCTTCAGCTGATTGATGAATATTGTGAGAGCTAGCTGATTGATAAATATTGTGAGAGCTAAAAGTGCCAAAAAAACTTAAGCCAAAAGCCAAAGGAATAGCTCTAAAAATGAGTTTTTTTTGGGGGGGTGATTTTGTTAATTTTTTGACTGTATTTTTGAAGGGGTTTAACTGGTCCCAAAATTATAAAAGATTAGCCATAAGGGTTTAAGACACCTATCTACAGGCCTTCTGGGTTAGAATGCCAAAAAACAAAGTTCTTGAAAGGCCTGTGTAAACAAGAATTTGTCCATGTATAATAGACATTTCAGGGATGTAGTACCCTTGTGAGTTTAAGGGTAGCACCCGTGAAAAAATAATGCCCTATTTTTATTCATATTTATTCATATTTATTTATTAATTTTGATTTATATTTATGTATTTATTTTTGTTTTTATATATTTTTATTTATTTTATCTATTTCTGTTCATTTTTAGGGCATTATTTTTCTCACGAATCCAACCCTTTATTTCACGCATTGTGGCATTGGCGCGCGGGTCACACCCCTTTGGTATTTCATGCAAAAAAACTTTATTTCACACAACTTGCAAGAATTTGTTTTTTTTTTTTGAATTCTGACTGACCAGCCCCTTAGCAGGGGTTCTTAAACCCCTAAAGAAAATCTTTGAAAATTCTGGAGCCATTAGAACCCCTTCAAAAATGCAATCAAAAAATAAAAAAATTCAGTAAAAACAATTTTTTGCATGGGTTTTTGGATCATCATTTTGGCTATTTTTATTGTTAATTTCATATTTTATAAATCTTGAAAAAAATTCAATAATTCTTCTAATATTTTTTCATATTTGTTGGATGTATCCTTGCACCTTATAAAATTCCTTCAAAAACACAAAAAATCAAAAAACTCAAATTTCTCTTTCAACATTTGAATCCTTTTATTTTCCTTTTTATTTCATTTTTTTGGTTAATTCAAGCTATCAAATATTTAAAACAACAATTAAAGAGCAGTAAAATATTTTTCTCAAATTTTTGAAAAATTCCTTCAAAAAAGCAAAAAATTCAAAAAATTCAATTTTCTCATTTGACTTTTGGATCCTTATGTTTGCCATTTTGAATTTTTATTTTTTGGTGTTTCAAGATTGGAGAATTGTAAAACAACTATTCAAGAGATTTTTATTTTTTTTTAGTATTTTTGGATGTCATTTTTAACCTTTAAAAATGGCTAATGTTAAATTCACGGCTCATTGAACTGTGTACACGACTCTGTGCACGGCTCTTTGAGTCGTGTACACGACTCTTTACACGGCTCTTTGAGTCGTGTACACGACTATTTAAACAGCTCTTTGAGTCGTGTACACGGCTCAATGGGCCGTGTGGCACCCTACACAACTCAAATGAGCCGTGTGGCATGCTACACCGCTCAAATGGGCCGTGTGGCATGCTACACGACTCAAATGGGCTGTGTGTCATGCTACACGTCCCATTTGAGTTGTACGGCACGCTGAAGAACTAAAATCAAGTTTTGTAGGCTCCACTAAATAATAAATGATAAATAATAAATAATAAATAATAAATAATAAATAATAAATAATAAATAATAAATAATAAATAATAAATAATAAATAATAAATAATAAATAATAAATAATAAATAATAAATAATAAATAATAAATAATAAATAATAAATAATAAATAATAAATAATAAATAATAAATAATAAATAATAAATAATAAATAATAAATAATAAATAATAAATAATAAATAATAAATAATGAATAATAAATAATAAATAATAAATAATAAATAATAAATAATAAATAATAAATAATAAATAATAAATAATAAATAATAAATAATAAATAATAAATAATAAATAATAAATAATAAATAATAAATAATAAATAATAAATAATAAATAATAAATAATAAATAATAAATAATAAATAATAAATAATAAATAATAAATAATAAATAATAAATAATAAATAATAAATAATAAATAATAAATAATAAATAATAAATAATAAATAATAAATAATAAATAATAAATAATAAATAATAAATAATAAATAATAAATAATAAATAATAAATAATAAATAATAAATAATAAATAATAAATAATAAATAATAAATAATAAATAATAAATAATAAATAATAAATAATAAATAATAAATAATAAATAATAAATAATAAATAATAAATAATAAATAATAAATAATAAATAATAAATAATAAATAATAAATAATAAATAATAAATAATAAATAATAAATAATAAATAATAAATAATAAATAATAAATAATAAATAATAAATAATAAATAATAAATAATAAATAATAAATAATAAATAATAAATAATAAATAATAAATAATAAATAATAAATAATAAATAATAAATAATAAATAATAAATAATAAATAATAAATAATAAATAATAAATAATAAATAATAAATAATAAATAATAAATAATAAATAATAAATAATAAATAATAAATAATAAATAATAAATAATAAATAATAAATAATAAATAATAAATAATAAATAATAAATAATAAATAATAAATAATAAATAATAAATAATAAATAATAAATAATAAATAATAAATAATAAATAATAAATAATAAATAATAAATAATAAATAATAAATAATAAATAATAAATAATAAATAATAAATAATAAATAATAAATAATAAATAATAAATAATAAATAATAAATAATAAATAATAAATAATAAATAATAAATAATAAATAATAAATAATAAATAATAAATAATAAATAATAAATAATAAATAATAAATAATAAATAATAAATAATAAATAATAAATAATAAATAATAAATAATAAATAATAAATAATAAATAATAAATAATAAATAATAAATAATAAATAATAAATAATAAATAATAAATAATAAATAATAAATAATAAATAATAAATAATAAATAATAAATAATAAATAATAAATAATAAATAATAAATAATAAATAATAAATAATAAATAATAAATAATAAATAATAAATAATAAATAATAAATAATAAATAATAAATAATAAATAATAAATAATAAATAATAAATAATAAATAATAAATAATAAATAATAAATAATAAATAATAAATAATAAATAATAAATAATAAATAATAAATAATAAATAATAAATAATAAATAATAAATAATAAATAATAAATAATAAATAATAAATAATAAATAATAAATAATAAATAATAAATAATAAATAATAAATAATAAATAATAAATAATAAATAATAAATAATAATAAATAATAAATAATAAATAATAAATAATAAATAATAAATAATAAATAATAAATAATAAATAATAAATAATAAATAATAAATAATAAATAATAAATAATAAATAATAAATAATAAATAATAAATAATAAATAATAAATAATAAATAATAAATAATAAATAATAAATAATAAATAATAAATAATAAATAATAAATAATAAATAATAAATAATAAATAATAAATAATAAATAATTAATAATAAATAATAAATAATAAATAATAAATAATAAATAATAAATAATAAATAATAAATAATAAATAATAAATAATAAATAATAAATAATAAATAATAAATAATAAATAATAAATAATAAATAATAAATAATAAATAATAAATAATAAATAATAAATAATAAATAATAAATAATAAATAATAAATAATAAATAATAAATAATAAATAATAAATAATAAATAATAAATAATAAATAATAAATAATAAATAATAAATAATAAGTAATAAGTAATAAATAATAAATTATAAATCATAAATTATAAATTATATGGAGTAGTGTATGGGCCCCCATGCGTTGAGGGGCCCTACACAACTCCCACAAGCCGTGTAGGGCCCTAAACGACTCCCACAGGCTGTGTAGGGCCCTACACCGCTCACACACAACTGGAGCCGTGTAAATGGCTCCCACATGGCTGGAGCCCTGAATCTAACATCACCCTTTAAAATTCCATCAAAAAATTCACTTTTCTCACTGGATTTTTCAATCCTTTTGTTGGCCTATATAATTTTTTTTTTGTTCATTCAAGCTTTCAGAATTTTGAATGTTTGAAAACAAAAAAACATTTCATTAATACTTTTTGAAGATCATCTGTATTCTTGCATACACCTTACAAGCTTCATTCAAAAAATTAAAAATAAAGAACAAATATGGATACAAATATTAAAATATATTCTACTATGATTGTTTTTATTTTTCTAGTTGATTTTTCTGGAGGGAAAAAAACCTCATTACCAAGATCCAAATTTCTCTGAACAATAGTTTTCCAAGATTTGCAATCCTTTTTCACAAAGCTGTTCCAGAGTGGATCTAACCTGGGAGCTGGCCAATGATCAGACTTGAAATTGAATGAGACTATATGTTTGGATTCTTCTAAAGGAATTAATCAAATAGGAGAAGTTTTGGAATTTGGAGTGGGAGGGCAATTCAGAGGAAGATAAGTGCAAGGCATTAACAAAGAAAACAGAACCACTGGACACTTATATTTTTTAGCCAGAAGGAAACCATGGCATGGAAATTTCATCCACATATTGATGGGAGCTGGGCCATAAAGGTGGCTCAGTTGCCCTCTTGCTTCTTGGAAAGTTTCACCCCAGATATCATGCAATAATCTTGTTTCCTTGAAGATTTGGTTTAAATTAAGCTCTTTCACCATTTATTTCCTGACTTCAATCCAGTCTTCTAAGATCCTCCCCAAGCAAATGGTTGCTTCTTTAAAGCCACAGTTCCAATCCCCTATGACATCTTGAACATGAGGGAAATGTGGAATGGCTGTTTTTGGGGAAATGGAATCTTTGTATTGGAACTAAAGCTAAAAATCAGAATTTTTATAACAGGAAATATGGACTAAAGATAATAATCACTTCTTCAATTGATAATTAGTCAAGTATTCCAGAAGAAGAATAAGATAATGTGCCGGAAACCTGGAGGAAAAACCCAAAATAAATCGGACAAAATTTAAAAATGAGAAAATACCAAATGTACTCACTTTCTCACTGATTGTGGGGGCTGCTAATACCTTTCCCCCAGGAGGATGGTAAGGAGAATCACCATCTTCATTGGATACCTTTAGTCTCTTGATTATTTTCCCAGGGTTTTATTCAGGAGAAGAAACTTGCTTATTCACAATGGTTCCAGACCTCTGATAAAGGTTTGAATTGAAAAATTAACAAAAAATGATATCCAACAAATTAGCCAAAAATAAAAGAAGATGTAAGCTCACCATCTTAATTAAATCCACATCTGTCAGCTCTTACTCTGCTGAATCTTCCCCTTCATCCATATCTGGCACCTCTTCATCTTCTGAATATTTCTCTTCAGTCAGAAATTCACTCTATGTTAAAAAAACTAGAAGGACTCATCAAAAAAAAGAACCCATTGCAGAAACAATAAGTATATTTTGAAATTACCTCTTCCTCTGATTCCTCCTTCTTTTTTCCCTTCCCCTTCCCTTGGATGGCCTTGCAAATTCTTGAAACCTGAACACATAATAAAAAAGATTAATTATGAATTTTGATATATTTTTCTGTCCTAAAAATTGGTGACTTACCTTCAACTTTGTTATGAATTTCTTCTTTATCCTTCTTCCCCTCTTGGGTTCTTCTAAATATTCAAAACAAGATGTATATCTTTTGCTTGAGGACTAAGAGATCTTCTTGAAATTATTGCCTGCTCCTTTGGTACTTCCTCTAACTTTGGATCTTTGAGTTAAATTTGGCTCTTCAATCAGGGTATGTTGATATCTTCCACTGTACAGCTTCATTCTTTCACCCAGATAATCTAGCTGTGCTCCAGGTGGCAAATTGCTGAATGCTTCAAAAATTTTAATGATATGTAGGTTTTCATTACTGTCTTTGGTTAGAACTTCAGGTTTTTCTGAATCTTCATTTGATTCAGGGTTCACAGTTAACTGGAGAAAGGAAAATCAAAATCAATCATGAAATCACTCATTTGAGCTTGAATCCCCCCCCCCAAAAAAAAAGAGAAAAACTTACTGAGATGGGAGCTTTGACATGCAATTGATGATGAAAATCATCAATTTGGAACAGTTCACCCTTTCTGATGGCAAATTTGACTTTGTTAAAACATGGTATACCCATGTAAGAAGAGTAATCACAGTTGTTGCAATTGGTGGAAGAATCAGGAACTTGATGAGATAAATGAATTATTTTGAGGTAAAAGTGGCTGATCTTTCCAGAAAGATGATCCACACAGTAAGGCAAACCAATTAGATACTTCAATTCTTGCCAATAGGCTTCAATGGCTCTCTCATGCTGATGGAACTGTAAATTTTTTGAACTGCATTATAGAAAGAGCCAATAGAAGAATTGATGAATCTTTTAATTTAGGAGTGAGAACCTTCTATTCTTGATTTACTTGTGTTTCCAAAGTGAAAGTATTTGTTTGCCAAATAGGAGACAAATTTTCTTTTTAGATGAATCCAGTTTTCAAGAAGGTAGTCAGAAGTGGGAGGATTCCAGACCAGGGAACGTTTTGTGAAGTTTTTGTGATAGCTTGATTCAGATTTTGAATAGACCAAATGAAGCCATTGTTTCTGGAATAGCCTCTATTCATCTTCAGATTTAAAGTTCTTCCTGCAATGAGCTTGAACATTCTTGAAAATATGCCCGACACAGAGAAGATGATGAGGGGATGGGAAAAATGATTCAATTGAGCTAATAAGTGCTTTTTTCTTGTCTGTCACAATCACACTAGGTTCTTTATCTTCAAATATTTCCTTAAGTTGAGTCAGGGCCCAATCATATTTCTGTTTTTTCTCTTGAGATAAGAAACAGAATGCAACTGAGAAGCTTTTAGCAGAATTTTTTATCACAAGAATATGAATAAGGGGCATTCCAAATTTGTTGGTTTTACATGTACAGTCCATAATAATGAGATTAGGGAAAAGGTTGAGAAGTTTCATCAAATCAGGGTTTGAAATAAATAATGAAGTAATTTTACCATCCACATTTTTCATTTTTTAGGAAAAAGAAGAATTTCTGAGTTCCAGTATGAGTGTTTTGAAAGCAGTTTTGCCTTCAAGGGCATTTTTTTGAATTTGGGATCTTTTTTTGTAAATTGTAGGTAAATTTGTATGGATAGGTGATGATGAGTTTTGTATAAGAGAGTTGAGAATTTTTAAAAGGGGAACTCCTTCTTTGGATAAATTTTCAACCACCTCCTTTTGCTCCCCTTGGATTCTTCTGTGAATGGGATGAGTGGAAGGATCAATGGAAGGTGGATGGTGGTTCTCTGGACATATAAACTTCATCACCCAAACACCCAATCTTTTTGAAAAATTCCCTGATAACCTGAAAGTACAATTGGTCTTTCTTGATTTTTTGAATCTGGAGGTATCTTTGCTGGGTTTATATTCCCCAGATTTATCACATTGGTAATTGTAGGCCTGATTCTTGAAATTTGATACTCTGGTAGATAAGGCATATCCATGGGACTTTGCCTATGATTGGATAGCCTCAACAAGCTCCTCCTTTTCATTATATGATAGCTCAGGAGGACAAGCCAGAGGAGTGGAATCAAGATTTTTAGTAGATGAATAAGGAGCAAGAGCATTTGCATCACTATTTTCATTAGATGAATACTGGAGGATGGGCCTGGTGAAACAGTTGAAACAGTTCTGAAAAGTGGGCTGATGTTTTCTTGAGCCATTGGAAAAAGAGATGTTCTTGTTTGGAAGTATCTGGAGTGTTAAGTTGTTTTGATGAGTGGTTGGTGGTGTGGTGTGGTGTGGTGTGGTGTGGTGTGGTGTGGTTTGGTGTGGTGTGGTGTGGTGTGGTGTGGTGTGGTGTGGTTTGGTGTGGTGTGGTGTGGTGTGGTGTGGTGTGGTGTGGTGTGGTGTGGTGTGGTGTGGTGTGGTGTGGTGTGGTGTGGTGTGGTGTGGTGTGGTGTGGTGTGGTGTGGTGTGGTGTGGTGTGGTGTGGTGTGGTGTGGTGTGGTGTGGTGTGGTGTGGTGTGGTGTGGTGTGGTGTGGTGTGGTGTGGTGTGGTGTGGTGTGGTGTGGTGTGGTGTGGTGTGGTGTGGTGTGGTGTGGTGTGGTGTGGTGTGGTGTGGTGTGGTGTGGTGTGGTGTGGTGTGGTGTGGTGTGGTGTGGTGTGGTGTGGTGTGGTGTGGTGTGGTGTGGTGTGGTGTGGTGTGGTGTGGTGTGGTGTGGTGTGGTGTGGTGTGGTGTGGTGTGGTGTGGTGTGGTGTGGTGTGGTGTGGTGTGGTGTGGTGTGGTGTGGTGTGGTGTGGTGTGGTGTGGTGTGGTGTGGTGTGGTGTGGTGTGGTTTTATTTGGTGTGGTGTTGTGTGGTGTTGTGTGGTGTTGTGTGGTGTTGTGTGGTATGGTGTGGTTTGGTATGGTATGGGGTGGTATGGTGTGGTGTGATGTGGTATGGTATGGTAGTGGGATTGTGTGGTGGGGGTGATGGGAGGGTGGAAAAGGTCAAAGGGGTGGTTTATAAGATAATTGGGGCGCTCCAAGATAAGTGGTGGTACCAGGAAAAAATTTTCAGTCCTATTCAATATATGCATGTGAAGGGGTCAAAGAAGACTGAATTTTTCAAATTTTTTGGTTTTTTGATGGAATTTTTAAAGGTCAAAAATGACATCCAAAAATCCTGAAAAAAAAATTGAAAATCTCTTTAATATCACTCTTGCAATTATAAAAGCTTGAAACACCAAAAAAATAAGTCAAAATGGCAAGCATAAGGATCCAAAAGTCAAATGAGAAAATTCAATTCTTTGAATTTTTTGCTTTTTTGAAGGAATTGTTTAAGGTAAAATAATACATCCAAAAAATATGAAAAAAAATCAATTCTCTTTAAATGTTTCTTTAACTTTTTGATAGCTTGAATTACCCAAAAAAATGAAGAAAAAGGAAAATAAAAGGATTCAAATGTCGAAGGAGAAATTTGATTTTTTTGATTTTTTGTGTTTTTTGAAAGAATTTGTTAAGGTGAAAGGATACATCCAAAAAATATGTAAATATATTTGAAGACTCTATGAATGTTGGTTGAAACTCTTGGTAGCTTAAATAAACAAAAAGAAACAATGGAAATAGCCAAAATGATGATCCAAAAACCCATGCAAAAATTTGTTTTTATGGAGTTGTTCATTTTTTGATTGCATTTTTGAAGGGGTTCTAATGGCTCAAAAATTACCAAAGAATTTGGTTAAATTTTTAAGAGCCCCTGCTACGGTTCCGCGCAGTCAGAAATCAAAAAAAAATGAATTATTGAAAGTTGTGTGAAATAAAGTATTTTTGAGTGAAATGCCAAAGGGATGCGACCGCGGGCTGACATCCAAATGCGTGAAATAAAAGGTTGGATGCATGAGAAAAATAATTCCCTGCTTTTTTTTTATATATTATTTATTTTTTGTTGCAAGCAGGTAGTGAAAAGCTGTTTGCGATCCTTTGGGGTTGCAAGCAACTTTTCACAACGCTAAATCAGGTTTTGAGCCGCCATTTGCAACTGGATCTGGTCGTGAAAAGCCGCTCATGACTGCACAGGGTCTCAAATGGCTGCTTGCAACTCAAAATAGGTCGCAAATTGTGC